>WNWU01000125.1:3951866-4109325 GCA_012654045.1 Ptyas mucosa
TTAATGTTTTAATGTTTTAATGTTTTAATGTTTTAATGTTTTAATGTCTTCTTTTAACTTTTGTATGGGATATTGTTGCATTGTTTTATTCTCTGTTGTAAGCCACCCAGAGTCCCTTGGGAGTTGGGCGGCATAGAAATGCGACAAAATCTTATCAGTGACTAAATTGTATAGGTGCATATTTGTGTACGTATGTTGCAATAACTTTGTATGTATATATCTAAAGAATTGGTTTTAAAAATGGAAATAAACTTATTTATAAAAAAAGAAGAAGAAAAATGCGACTAAATAAATAAATAAATAAATAAATAAATAAACAAACAATGTTTTATAGGTGGCATTTGCCACCTGCGAGATTGGCCAAGATGTATCCCAACTTATCACCTAATTGTTGGAGATGTAACTATAAATCTGGAACATTCTACCATATGTGGTGGATGTGCCCCATCACAAGGAAGTATTGGTGTCAAATTCAAAAATGGTTGGAAGAAATTACAAAGCAAAAATTTGAAGATTTGGGGACTTCCGGTGGCTCCGCGCTCATTGAAGACACCTAAGATTAGGTGCCCGCTTCCTGGTTACGTAAGAACCCCCGAACAGCTGTTCAGCGCTGTCGGGAGGTTCCAAAAGGTTTCCCCTGGGCAAAGGGGGAGACTGAAGAGCAGGCTGGTGGGGGTAGAGCTCCTCAAAGCCCCCCAGGAAAAATCCTGGTGTGCGAAGAAGAGGAGCTCCCCAGAAGCCAGCCAAGCAGCTCTGGACCTGGAACGCCTCTGCTGAAGCAGAGCGAAACGGCGCGACCACACCAAGCAACTAAAAACATTTGGGGTAATATTTTAAGATGCTGGATTTTTTTAAAAATTTTTTTTCTATTTTTTGAATTGGATTATGAAGCTGGCTAAGCAGAGCAGGAGAGTGTAAATTGGGACTGTTTAAACTTTAACTCCGGGTAAACTGTCAGAAAAAAAAATGGCGTCTAGTGAAAGTGATTGTTAAAGCCTGTTACATTTGTAGCAGACAAAGACCTACAGAAAACGTTTAGACTGGAGCTGGAATGGAAGTAAAAGCGGAAATAATGGTTGAAGCTGGACTTTTAAAAATAGAAGATATTCGAATTGAAATTGCAAAGATTTTTAAAGAATTTTCAGACACTATTATTTCTAATTTGTTGGTTTTAACTGAACAGAAGTCTGATAATGAAGTGCTGCTGGGGAATCCACAAGACATTATACAGCAGAATTTACAGATTGAAGTACAAGCTGCAGGGATCTGTATGCTGGGAGATTTGGTACAAATGGAAGCTGTGGTGGATATTTTACATTTCTCTTTGGAAGAACAGCAACTGAATAAATTATTACAAGAGGAGGATTTATTTGCTAATTTGAGGTCTGCCACACAAAGGATGGATCTGCTGGACTATACAAGGAAGAAATGGTGGAATCAGGGTTACAGAGGTCTGCTGGATTATACAAGCAAGAAATGGTGGAAACAGGACTATAAATTTAAGGTAAAGGATAAGACAACAAACTTGAAGGGATTTTTTATGATATCTCAACCTCAGGACAATTTTAAGAAATTGTCAGGAGAGTTAGAAGGAAGGGGGATAGAACTGTGGCTAACAAGAGATTGGAAGAAATTTTTAAAAAAGAAAAAATTGCAAGATTTTTATCTCTGATGGTTTTAAAGGTTATGGATGTTTTATAGATATAAAGGATAATGTTTTTTTCTTTTCTTTTCTTCTCTTTTCCTTATCATTATAATGGTTGAATTAAAGAATGTTGGTTACCCTCCAGAAGCTTGAGGATTTATATTTATAATGATTTAAGAAGTTTTATTGATATTTTTTTCTTTTTAAAAAGGGGAAAAAAAGATAATAATAATAATATGAGATATAGGGTGTAAGGGGTTTGCCTTTTTTTCATTTTCTTTTTGGGAAAAATGTTGAATTCTAATAAGTTAAGGAGAGGATTAATAATTTTAGCTTTATTATTGTTGGAAATGTAAAATAGTAAAAGTATAACTTTAAATTTACTCTTTTAAAAGGTTTAAGGGATTTGTTTTTTTGTTTCTATTTTTTCTCCTTTTTAGTAAAAAATGTTTAATTTTAACAAGTTTTTAAAAATGGATTATAATTTTAGCTTTTTTATTGTTGGAAATGTATAATTTCAAAGTTATTTTAAAAATCCTAACAATTATAAAGGTTTAAGGGGGTTTGCTTTTTCCTTCCTTTTTCCTTTTGTTTTTCCTTTTTCTTTTTTAGTAAGAAACGTTTAAGTTAAAAAGAGGGATAATAATTTTAGTTTTATTATTGTCGCAAATGAATAATTTTAAACTTATTCATATATATATATATATATATATTTGCATAACTTTAATAAGTATAAAGAATGATTAAAAATAAGGCTTTAATATAGAAGTTGAAAAGAAGGTGTGGGAGGAAGGCAGGAAATTTGTTTAGGATTTTGTTTTTGGTTCTCATTCCTTTTTTTCCCCCTTTTTTTTATTGGTGTTTTTTTTTTCCTTTTCTTTTTGTTGTTATTTGTATTTCCAGGGAGGTTGATAAAATTTAATTAGGGGAGTTAAATGAGTTTTGGGTAATTTTGAATTTTTTTTTAATATGTTAGCTTATTTTAGTATATGTTTATGCCTGTTTGTAATACTCTGCTACTGCTTTGGGAAGTCAAGGGAGGGGTGGGATGGGTTGGGTGTGTGGGGGGAAAGATTTTATACAATGTAAACATAATTGACAAGTTGGGGTTGTTTAAATATCACTTTAAATTGTATTTAAACACAGGGGCAAAATTCGGAACGTTAAAGGTGTTTTATTAAAAATATGAAAGAGGGTGGGGGAGGGGGAAAATGTTTAATTTTGTTTGTAAAACTTTTTAATAAAAAAAAAATTGAAGATTTGAAAGATTTGAAACCTGAATTGTTTTTATTAGGAATACTGGACCTGAAAATCAATAAAAATCTTCAATACATTATATTGCACATACTTACTGCAGCAAGAATCACATTCATAAAAACTTGGAAACAAAAAAATATATCGTCAGATGAAACTGTAATTAGGAAAATTCTAGAATGCGCAGAGATGGATAAAATGACTATGGAGTTGAAAGAGAGAGGATTCGGACTATTATGAAATATGGAATAAAATGTACAGTTGGCTTGAAAATAGAAATCAGAACAAGAAATGTTTAGCTTAATATTGATGAAACTTAAAGTAACTGAACAACATTAAATAAAGAGAGGTAAATATAAACGAATATAAATGTGTAGATAAGAACAAATGAATATTATAATGTGTATATATATGTTGGAGTAATGCGATTATTCTACTATTGAGTAGTAAATAGAAATGATAGAATAGAGAACTACAAAAGCAAAGTACATAAGTTGATACAAAATGCTGTAAAATTACCATTAATGTTATGTAATGTTCAATACGTTATGTTTTGACATGTTTTGTTTTTATATATGCATGATTGTTTTTCGTGTTGTTTTTAAAGAGAAACTGTTTAATAAAAATTATTTTTTTTTAAAAAAGAAGAACAGAATTGTTTCTGATGTTATAAGCCAGACTTCCCCAACATTTCTGATTTTGCGGACCAGCAGGGAGGCAGGGGGCAGACAGAGGATAGTTTCACATGCGTGGCTATCAAGTGCACATGCAGTTCCATTTGTGTGAGCAGTGGGCACATGCCTCCCTGCTTGCATAAATGGAGCACACACTCACACACTGCTTGTTCAAGTGGAGATGTGCATGAGCACACACTCTCGCCCATTGCATCCATGGCCCAGTTCCAAACAGCTCATAGCTCAGTAGTGGGCCGTGGCCTGCAAGTTGGGAACCCTTGTTTTAAGCGACTCAGAGCCACTTGGATGAGTTGGGCAGTTATAGAAAATGAATAAATGAATTAATAAAACAATGTAGCATCATTGGAGAACTTTCTTACCAGCTCTACTACAGTTGGTAGCTGCTAGTGAGGTGAGTGACAAGGAACACTTTTGTTTTGCATACTACACTGTGTGTCAATTTGCTTCTGAGTCCAATCCAAGGTGTTAGTTGTGACCTATAAAGCCCTACAAGGCATGGGACCAGGCTATCTACAGAACCATTTTTGCCCCATTAGATTGGCCCCTCCCACCAGTTAGGCAGGGAAGATATGTTGTAGATCCTGTCAGTTAAAATAACTCCAATTGACGGGATCTAAGCAGAGAGACTTCCCTGCTGTTGTCCCTGCTCTTTGGAATATTTTCCCCTTGGGGGTGAGGCAGGCCCTACTCTCCTGGCCTTTTAAGAAGGAGTTTAAAACATGGCTTTGCGGTGACTTCCGGTTTGGCATTGCTGCGGGATGGTCATGGGTAATGGGGCTCCAGGAACACAGGCCAAATCCTCCACATTGGGGGGCCCTTAAAGGGCTAGAGTCACCCTGAATCTACCTCGGGTTTGCCAACTTCTACAGACAGTTCATCTCCACTTTTGCAGAGGTGGCACTCTCCCTCATGGAATTGTTAAAAATGGGAGGGGGATCCCAAGTCGAAGCCAAGTCAGCCTTGGCCTGGACTCTAGATTGCCAATTAGCCTTCAAGGCCCTAAAGAAAATATTTGCTGAGGTACCAATCCTTAGGCACCCTGAACCAGAGAAACTGTTCATGATCCAAGTGGATGCCAGTGACATGGCCGTACAGTGGTGCTGTTGCAAGAGAACCCCCAGAGACAGCGACAACCCTGCGCTTACACCTCTAAAAAACTCACTGACACTGAGAGATGATGGGTGGCAGCAATGGAGGAAGCATAATTACATCACAGGGAGTTAAAAGAAGAGAAAAGTTGCTATTAAAGTAAGATAAATGATAGGAGGAGAGGTGGAGAGGGAAAAACAAATCATAGAATAAATCATAGAGAAAGAAAAATAAGTGGAGAAAGGAAAAGGAGAGGAAAGACTGGAGAAATAGGAGGAAAATGATCCATAGTGAACTTGGGCTGCTGAGAGAAACCCAGCTACACCCGAGAGGCCTACCCAAGAGCACGGAGTTCCATTGAAGCAAGGTGAGCAGAGAGGCAAAACACACCAGCGGAGAACAATGAGGCATGTGGGGCCCAGCTGTGGAGCAGGGAGGAAAACAATCTGTGGGGCAGAGAGGAGAGCTGACTGAGGGTAAAGCAATGACTGGCAGAGAAGGAAAAGGTGAGCCAGTTAGAGAGACAGAGGAGCAGGAAGGAGGAGGAGGAGAACCGATTGTGGAGAGGAGACAAGAGGCGAGCTTGCCATGGGCCACCCAGGTGGTCCTGTTGCTGGGAGAAGCAGCACAAATGGGAGCCATGTGGCTGAGGAGACAGGAGCAGCAGCAGTGCAGCAGAAGGGAGAGCTGGCAGTGAGAGGCAGCACAATGAAGCAGATCCTGAGAGGAGCATGGAAAGCAATGGGAGAGCATTGGTGCAACTGGAGGCTATTGGTGTTGGTGGAGCATTTCAGCACAGCGGATCAGCAAACCGGTGACTGAGAACAGCAACAGAACAGCGTGGGAGACCAACAGGCAAGGGGGGGGGGGGGACTGAGAAAAGCCGGGAGAGCTGAATACCTGGTACTGGCAGGAGAAAAACAAATAGGGAGGATAAAAAGACAACACAGGACACAAGGCAAAAGAAAATCAAAGGCAAGTAGACACTAGCAAGTACAGAACATATAAAGGCAGAGAAGTAAGAGATAAATCAAGCCCAAGAACAAGAAACCCAGGAAATAGAGGAGAAAATAGAAAAAACAGAGGAAAGGACAGCACAGATAAAACATCAAATGAAACAAGAAGACAAGGAGAAGAAAGAGATAATAAAATTTATGAAACAGATCAGGCAGGTTATACATTAAAAGATCAAAAAATAGAACTGGATAAACAGAAAGACATTCCATTTTTTTAATTCAATTTTTTAAAAAATATAATAATTCCAATGTCAGGCATGCCTCCATTCAAAAGTCAAGAAAGGAAAACCCCAACTCCATATTTGTAGAGAAAGGAACTTTTACTGAATTTGAACTGATAGCAATGAAAGAAAAGCAAGATCTGAAACAAAAGGCGTGAAAGGTACATATTGAAAGTATCCCCCAAACCCTCCCCCAAAGACTCAGGGTAAATGTCCCATCCCTATCCCAATTGGTGTCATGTGGGCAGCATCTTCAGGTGTTTTCTTCCATCTGGTATTCCAGAAAGGTTAACTTTGACTGGGGATTTTGACTAAAAAGCTTCCAAGTTAGTCAATATTATATTTGAGGTCCCCACTCCAGCTTTCTAGTTTCAAAGTTCTTTCACTCTTTTAAGTGGTTCTCTTGTCTTTCTTTTAGAAGCATGGTTAGGTGATTCAGTGGCTAAGATACTGAGCTTATTGATCAGAAAGGTCGGCAACTCATTTTTTCTAACCAGGTGTGTATTTTGGTCCAGTATTTTTTTGCTTTTGAACATGTCCACCACATGTGGTAATACGTGCCTGGGATTTGGTTGCCCTTCCAGCACTTGGCAGATATATCCTTAAACATTCTGGCTAATTTTGCTGGTGGGAAGTACCATCTATAAAACATTTTGTATAAATTTTCTTTATATGCAATGTCAATGTATAGTTTCTGTCCCACAACTTTTGCCATTTGTCCAATTCTATGAAATATCCAAACATTTTAGCCCATGCTATCATAGTTTCTTTTACTTGATCCTCTTCCATTCTAATAATCAATAAATAATTATAGAATTTTTTAATCAGTTTGTCCTCTGGTCCTATTAAAATTTGACGCAATTCTGTTGGTTCTTTATAAAAACCGTATGTTTTGGCATCTTTATGGTATCTAAATTGTATCCATGCATGCGGCCACCATGCTAAGTTTATCCCTTGGTTATTCAATTCCTGTTCATTTTTCAATTCCCCCTTCTCATTTAAAATATCTTTGTATCTTACAGTTTTTCCCATGTCCATCACATTTGGGTATGTTAGTGCCTCTATCATGGAGAGCCAGACTGGTATTTTCAAGTAATGTTTTTCCTTGATTTTTGCCCATACTGAGAGTAGGGCATTTCTAATGTAGTGTTCCTGAAAGTATTTATGTGCTTTATATTTCTCATACCATAGAAAGGAATGCCACTCCAGGTGTAAGTCGTGTCCCTCCAATACAAGTAATCATCTATATCTCAGGGTTATCCATTCTTTTAACCAGGTAAGGGCAGCTGTTTGATAGTATAGTTCCCAGTTTGGCAACCAAAACCTCCTCTATTGATAGAGTCTTGCATAAATTTCAACCTAATTCTTGCCTTTCTGCCTTGCCATATAAATTTGGTTACCATTCTATTTAATTCCTCTAAATATTTCCCTTCTAGCTTTATTGGAATTGTTTGGAACAAGTACAACAGTCTTGGTAAGATATTCATTTTGGTGGTGGCTATTCTTCTTTAACAGTGATAATTGAATGTTTTCCCACTTTTCCAGATCCAATTTAATTTGCTGTGTTAATTTTAAGTAATTGTCTTCTTTTATGGTTACACATCTCGCTGATAGATGTATTCCCAAATATTTTACTTTTTTAAACTATTTGAATATCTATCTTTTCCATTAAATCTTTTTTCTGTTCCTTTTAAGATTTTTAACAAAAAATTTAGTTTTCTCTTTGTTTATTTTCAATCTTGCAACATCACCATAGTCTTCTATTTTCTTTAATAGTTTGGGTACCATTTCTTGTGGTTCTTCTATAATAAACACCAAATCGTCTGCAAAAGCTTGTAATTTGTATTAGTCTTTTTTAATCTCCATGCCTTTTATTTCTATATCTTGGCGATGTTTCTATTGAACACTTCCAGAGTCAGAATAAATAAAAAAGGGGACAACAGGCATCCTTGTCTTGTGCCTCTTTTAATATTAATATTCTCTATTATGTCCCCATTCACAAACACTTTTGCATGTTTTGCTTATATTTCCTTGATTATATTGGTGAATTTTCCCCCAAATTCCATATATTATAGCTGCAATATCATGAACCACCAGTTTACATTGTTGAATGCTTTCGGCACATCAAGAAACATCAGTGCCGAGACTTCCAGCTGTACTTCTGGTGCCATCAGAGGCATGGACCATGAGTTCCACAGCCCCACTATGAGCTCTCCCTGTTGGAGGGCTCCAAAAGGAGCCATAGCCACCCTGTAGGGGTGGTGAAGAAAAGGGGGGCATCTTGCAGGTCGAGGAGAGCCGCATCTCTCCTCCCTGACTTGGAAAATCGCCCTCATCTGAAGATGAGAAGCAGCAGCAGTCAACATGGCTGCCATGAAGCTGGGGACATCCAGAATACCTAAAATAGTACAGGAGCAAAGAGAGCAGTGAACAGAGACTGTGTTGCTGGGTGAGATGATTCTTTTTTCTATACAAATTACCCCAGGGGAAAAAAAATCCTAGAGAAGAGACTCTAAAAATATAACTCTTTAAATAGCAGAAGAAAATATTTTTAAAAGAGATTTATGCTAAAAAGTAAGTTGAGAGTGCCATCTATTGACGAAAAGAAAAGTGACTCCTAGACTCCTGGAAATTTACAGAGGAGAAAATACTTGATATTTAGTGGCTGTGATTTCTATCTGTTTATTGTTTTATGCTTACCAGAGGTGATATTCAGCCGCTTTGGACCTGTTCGCTTGAACCGGTAGCAGAGATCACGGGTGGGCCTGCCCACCTGCCCTGGCACTATGCCGTCCTATTTAGCCATATTTTCTAGGCCAGGTGTATGTGCGGAAGATGCGCACGTGAGCAAAGTGCATGTGGAGAAGGCTGGGTGCAGGCACAGAAGGTGTGTGCACGCACTTTGCACAGTGAACCAGTGGTAACAATATCTGAAATCCACCTCTGATGCTCACCAGAGATGGAAATAAGAAAGACATTTTATAAAAGAGACACTGGGAAGCTAGAATAAAAGACTAAAACCACAGAGTAGATTTAAAGAACTTGGAAAATATCTTGGACTATCAGAGTATTGAGTAAATGCTGAAATTGGCCCATTTAAACAATTGACCTTGTTTTGAAAGAAATGGAGATTGAGTGAAACAAATATCTGCTGGAAAAAAGGCAGTATGGACATTTGAGAGGCGAGCTCCATTTAATAAACCATACTTCCAGGGTTTCGGACTTTCTGAATTTGATTGAGGCATGATTGTTTATTCCATTTTTATTGCTATTATGAATGGAGTTGAAGGAACAGCTGTGGAAATGAGAAAATTTCTTAATGAAATGATCTTGTTGTTCCAAGATATTATGAATTTAGTCAGTGGTATGGATCAGAAAGTGGAAAATATTTTGCAAAGAACAAGGAACAAAGACCAAACTGCCCATGAACTGGTGGAAGCAACAGAAAGATTGATAGAAATGGACCATTTAAGCCAACAAATGGAATATGAACAGGGAAAAAATATGGATCAGAAAAATCAGCAAATAAAGCAACAGCTCAACGAAGAGGAGGACCAGATAAATGATAAGCAAAAATAGTGAAAAGAACAGATGGATTGGCCACATCAACAAATAAATCAAGGACTGGAGCAAAAAATAGGATTGACAAATTAGCTGACAAAGGAAGAAAGACCAAGAAAATAAAACAGATAAATCAACAATTGGAGAGATAGGAAGATACTTTTGATAAGGATATTGGAATATGGGCAGACAACTGGGAGAATTGGCAGCACAAGACTGTACTGAGAGAAAAGTTTAGACTGAACAAAAAAGTGATAATGAAGATGAAGAGTGTGGGAGGCAAATTAAAAAATGGCTAAGAATTAAAGCACTAAAGAGGAGAAGAGATGATGGATAAAAAAATTGCCCTTTAAATATTAAAGTAGCCTGATTGTAAATTAAGGAGGCAGAAATAAAATTAGATAGGGGAAACATTAGAACATAAATTATTTATAGAATGAATAAAAATAATAGAAAGATTAGAAGTTTAGGCACTTTTCTTTTATGTACATTTAAATAATATAATGAGGTTACATAAATGTGATTAATGTGATAGAGACTATTAACAATGTTACTGCAAATTGGATCAATATGAATTATCTAGTTAAATTTGATCATAGAGAAATGTTTAGACTGAACAAGAAAGATACAGATGAAGAGACAAAGATGAGGAATTAGGCATTTTTTGTTTATGTATGTTTGAACAATATAATGAGGATTACCTAAATTTGATAAATGTGATAGAGATTGCTAATACTTTTATTAGAAGAGATGACTTTAGGTATTCTCCTTTTATGTATGTTTAAATAATATGAGGATTATATAAATTTGATAAATGTGATAGAGATTATTAACAATGTTACTGTGAATTGGATCAATATGAATGATACCTAGCCAAATTTGTTCATATATAATAGAGAAATGTTTAGATTGAACAAGAAAGACATAGATGAAGATAGATATAAAGGTGAGGAGTTAGGCATTTCTTGCTTATATATGTTTGAACAATATAATGAGGATTACTTAAATTTGATAAATGTGATAGAGATTACTATTTTGGTATCTTAGCTTTTAGTAAGACTTCATTGTAAACTTCCAGTAGTACCAGTAGTACCAATCTCAGGGGGTCTTGTAATTGTTTATAGAATTCTGCCGGTAAGCCATCTTGTCCTGGAGTTTTATTATTCTTCTGTCTCTGTTAATTCAGACATTGTTATCCTTTCATTTAGTTTAGATCTTATTTCTTCAGGGTACTTTAGGTAACCTGGTCTCTTCTAGATATTGTTTTATTTTATCCTCCGATAGTTCCTCTTGATCATATAGATTTTCATAGCAGTTCTGGATTATTATTATTTGGCTGTCATTTTGATGTTGTAATGTACCTTTCTCGTCTATCAAGCTTTGTATCTGTTTTTTTTTTCTTTTTTAAAATTTATATGCCAACCATCTTCCTGGTTTATTAGCATTTTCAAAAAAGTTTTGTTTTATATTTTGTGTGCTAATTCTTTTTTGAGTAGGATCAGTTTGTGTTTTATTATTTCCATTTGGTTTTTGAGCTTCTTTTCTTGTGGTTTTTTCTGCAATTCCAGTTCCAATCTGTTGTATTCTCCCTCCAGTGTTTTTTTATGTTGTTTCTTTTCTTTATTTTTCCTTCCTGTATAAGAAATAGCTAGCCCTTGGAAGTATGCCTTCACTGTATCCGATACATTTTGTAATGAGGTCTCTTCCTTTCTATTTTCTTTAAAGAAAAATGTCATTTCTTTTTCTATTGTTTGTATGCATTCCTTGTCTTTTAATATGAATTGATTGAATCTCACTTTTTTCTTGTATTGTTTCTATTTAATTCTGACTGAATTGTGGTCTGCCCATATATTTGGTTCTATTTCTATTTCCTGTATATTGGTACTTAGTTCTGGTGTTATCCATGCCATATCTATCCTTGACCAGGATTGATGGCTATTCGAATAGTATGTATATTGATTTTTCTCCTGGTTTTTTTCTCTCCATATATCTTGGATGTTCATTTCCTCCACTAGTTTAAAGAAAGATTTTGGTAAAATTTTCTTTGCCTTTTTATTTATTTTACTGCTTCTGTAATCTAGCTTTACATCTGTGATTGCATTAAAATCGCCTATTAAGCAAATGTTTTCATAGTCCAATTCTGCAATTTTCTCCTGGAGTTTTCCGTAAAAATCTTCTTGCTTGTTGATTGGTGTGTAAATTACTGTCAAAAATACCTGTTTGTGGTTTATTGTTACTTCCACCATTAATATTCTCCTTTCTTTGTCGCGTATATTGTTTCTTTGATGTATATGACCACCCCCCTTTTCTTTTGTTATGCCAGCGAGAAGTAGTTTCACAATTTTGCGGTACTCTAAGAGTTTATTGTATTGTCTTTAGATATGTATGTCTTGTAAGAAAATTATATCTAAGTCCATTTTTTGCAATTTTGTAAAAAGTCTTCTCCTTTTCATGGGAGAGTTTAGTTTATTAACGTTAGTTGATAGTAAGTTTGTTTCTTCTTCCATTGTGTCACTTATAAGTGGGTTTTGCTGTTCTAGTTGCTTTTGTTTCTCTCTGCTCCTTTATTTTTATTCCTTCTCGTTCTGCTCATCTCTTTTGTTCAACTTCACTTCCTTCTTGTTGCTTAGTCGTAGTTTCATCTGTCATTAATTCCTCTTGTCCTCTATTTTCTACTTCCTCTCTTCTTGTTTGTTGCTCCTTGATGTAAAATAATAGTTGTAGAATTCATTTGCACTAGGGAGTCCAGTCTGTGTCTTCTATCATTCCAGGTGACCAAAATTCCCTCTTGTATCAACCATCTAAAGTTTACTTGGTGTTTGATCAACTGTCCTGTCAGAAACTGATACTGCTTCCGCAGCTCTCTAACTCTTTTGGGTACTTGTTATAGCACCATAATCTCTCTTCCTTTATGTTTCAGGGTTTCCTTTTTAATTTTTTAAAGAATTTCTGCTCTTATTTTTTTTTTCATAAATCTTACGTGTATCTCCCTTGGGAGTATGTTCTCTTAGCATAGCTAGTGTGGATTCTGAACACTTATCTCATGTGCCCTCATCTCATGTGATGTTAGTTGTAATGCTTGAGCCAAGAGGTCTACCATCAACAGCCATGTTTTCTTCTTTTCCTTCCTCAATATTTTGAAACTTCAAGAAGTGTTCAGTCTTTTCCATTTGCAACTGGATTACTGTCCCTTCGAATTCTTTATTGGCCTGTGTCTCTGATTCATTTCCTCCAGGTTTTTTTTCTGCTTGTTCTGATTTTTCTTCAATGATTTTAATATTTTCTTCATTTTTGGTTAACATTTGTTGAAAAGTCCCCAGTTTTTCATCCATACCTTGCATTTTCCTTGATCTCTCCCATCTCAGTTGTCATCTCACCTATCTCAGTCCTTATTTCAGTATGGTTCTTGGTTATGACCTCTTGTAATGATTGGAACAATGTTTGCATCTCTTTTTGAATCGTATTAATTTTTTCCTGTTGAATTAAGCTTTCTATTGACCTTTGACTTGAAGGGCTTGACATTGCTGATGATGGGGTGGATGATGGGGCAGATGATGGTGCTGATCCAGTTTCCCCCCCTAATTTAGATAGGTTTGAATTTGACATTTTGAATTTTATCAATATATCAGCAACTTTATATAAAGTGGCCCACCACTCTTCAAATTTCTCTCAGATTCTCCACTCCCTCTTCGTGCCCTTTTTGATATTAACCAGTAATGCTCTTTCCCCCACAATTTTTTCCCTCCCTTTCAATCTTCAACTAATTTCACTATCTTTTAACTTTAGTTTTAAGTCTAAATTCCACATAGATTATGTCTAAAATGTCCAAATAGTCTCTTCAATCTCCCTCTTGAATAACTTATTCTTCTTACAGGAAACAATATTTGTAATCTGCAAAGCCCACAAAAAAGAAAAAAAAACTCGGTAGTTGCACATCTCCTCTGTTCAGCAGTTCAAAAAATCTCCAATTAGCTTCAAGTTAAATCCACATTTCACTCTATCCAACATATTTATAATCCACAACGAGTCAGATGATCTCACGGACAAGTTTCTATGTCTTCCCATCTGTTTCTAAGTATCCAGTGAAAGCAGTTTGCAGATGTTAATTCCACAGGGCAACACCCAATTAATTTTTTCAGCTCAATTCAGTTCGAAGGATCCCAAGCCTTTTGTATTGCATCATACTAATCAAAATCTTCTCCCTGTGCTTGATCAGTTCCACCAGCAGATGGCGTCCTTACTCTCTTTCTCCACTTTCACCCGAATCCACTTCAAACATTCACTTCTGCAAAGTTCTTTTGGGTTACAATATATACTAAGTATCAAAAAGTCACAATTAGACAAGCCAAAGCCTCCTCGTATTCTGGCATCTTGCAACAACTTTAGTTTTATCCTCGCTTTTTTACCCTGCCAAACGTATTTCAGCATTATTTTATTCAAATCTTCAAAATAATCTTTCCCCAATCTGATTGGGATTGTCTGGAACAGGTATAGGATTCTAGGAAATATATTCATCTTAATCGTTGATATTCTCCCTATCAATGACAGTTGTAAATTTTCCCACTTTGCCAAATCTGTCTCTATCTTTTGCTTAAGTTTATTATAGTTATTCTCTTTGAGTGCACTGCATATGTCAGATGTATCCCCAAGTTTTTAACTTTATTTGAGACCTGCATCTTCGATATTTCCACCAATTCTTCTTTTTGTTTTATTAACATATTTTTTGTCAAGTCTTCGTTTTGTCTTTATTTATTTTCAAACCAGCAACTTTTCCATATTCTCCTATTTTGTCTATCAATTTAGTTGTTGATTCTAATGGATCTTCAAGAATAAAAACCAGATCATCAGCAAATGCTTGCAATTTGTATTCTTCCTTTTGAATCTTCATTCCCTTTATATCTTTATCTTCTTTAATGTTTCTATTTAGCACTTCTAATGTTAAAACAAAAAGTAAAGGTGACAGCAGACAACTTTGTCTCGTACCTTTTTAAATTTCAATAGACTCCATGAATTCGCCATTTATTATTACTTTTGCTGTTTGTTTGTAGTATATGGCTTCTATGGCTTGAATAAATTTTCCACCAAAGCCCACATGTTCTAGCTGTAATAACATAAATCGCCAGTTCACATTATCAAAGGCTTTCTGAGCATCTAAAAATATCAAAGCCATTTGGTTTTCAGGATGTGCTTCATAATATTCCAATGTATCCAGGATTATTCTCATATTGTCTTTAATCTGTCTTTTTGGCAGAAACCCATTCTGATCAGAGTGTATGAAATTATTTAAATATCTTTTAAGTCTTTCTGCCAATATTGAAGCGAAGATTTTATAGTCTGAATTTAGCAGGGAAATAGGCCTATAATTCTTAATTTGTTGTGGGTCAGTATCCTCCTTTGGAACAAGTGTAATATATGCTTCTGACCATGATTTAGGTACTTTCTTCTTTGACATGACTTCATTCATGACTTCTAACAATGGGAGATTCAGCGATTCCTATAATGTCTTGTAATATTCTGCTGGTAACCCATCTGGGCCTGATGCCTTCCCATTCTTTTGTTTTTTAAGTGCTTCAGTTAATTCCATCATCATTATATTTCCTTCTAACATCACTTCAGTATCTTTGGAAATCTGGGGTAGTTGCGCCTTTTGCAAGTATTGTTTAACACTTTTCTCCTCTATGTTCTCTTGCTCATGCAGTTTTCTATAATAGTCTTGTATATTTTTTCCCCTCTTTATTTCCATATCTAATTTGTCCTTGGTCATCCATTAGTTGTATTATTTTTCTTGATTCTCTCTCTTTTTTCAGTTTGTATGCTAACCATCTACCTGGTTTATTTGCATCTTCAAAATAGTTCTGTTTGGCACTTCTAATTTTTTGTGCTAAATCCTCTTTTTCTATTAATCCCATTTTATGTTTAGTCGTATCCATTTTTATTTTAATATCCTTTTTTCGTGGAGATTTCTGGAATTCTTTTTCAAGTTTCTTATATTCATCCTCTAATGTTTTATAAGCTTGTCTTTTCTTAATATTTCTTTTCCTTGTATAGTCTATAATCAGGCCTTTAGCATAGATTTTCATTGTATCCCAAAGGTTTTGCATTGATGTATCTTCTTTTCTATTTTCTTTAAAGAAGAAGGCCAATTCTTTCTCCATTTTCTGTGCAAAATCCTTTTCTTTTAATACTGTGTTATTTAAAGTCCATCTAGTTCTTCTCCTTTGTCCTTTCCATTTCATTGTCATATGATCTGCCCAGGTATTTGCTTCTATGTCAATTTCTTCTATATTAAAAGTCAATTCCCTTGTCATCCATATCATATCTATTCTGGACCATAATGAATGTCTATTTGAATAAAAAGTATATTGTCTATTTTTTGCATTTCTTTCTCTCCATACATCTTTTAAGTTTATTTCCTCTATCATTTTAAAAAAGGATTTCGGAAGTGTCTTTCTACTTTGTTTTGTCATCTTCTATGTATTGAAATCTAATTTCTCACCCACTATAACCGTTGAAATCTCCCATCAAGCAAATATTATCATAGTCCAATTCAATTATTTTTGTGTGTAATTTTCTATAAAAAATTTCTTGATTATCATTAGGTGCATATATTGCTATTAAAAGTATTTTCATATTGTTGTCTGTTATTTCCACCATGAAAATTCTTCCATCTTCATCTGTATAAATTTGCTCCGCTGGGATTATGTCTCTAATATATAAAACAACTCCTCTTTTCTTATATTGTGGCAATGAAGTGAATATTTTCCCTAATTTTGGCTGTACCAATATTTGTTCATATTGCTTTTTAATATGCACTTCTTGTAAACAAATTATATCAAACTTTAATTTCTCTAATTTATGAAATATCTTTCTTCTTTTAATAGCTAAATTGAGTCCATTTATGTTTATTGTAATCAGTTTTTTCTCTTCCATGTTTATATTTTATAAGAAGGGTTTATTGCTCTAGTGGATTTCGGTTCACATTGCTCTTTGTATTCCACCTTGCCACCCACTGCACCTTCTTCTTTTTCAATCATTGCTAAGCATTCTTCTTGCAATTCGATCTGTAATTCTTCTCTTCTTATCTCCTCTTCTTTCTCTCTAAAGTATTCTATGTAAAAAGCTTTTGCTTTATCAGTTGAATCTATTCTGTGTTTTTGTTGTTGCCATGTAAACACCAGGCCTTCTGGTATCAACCATCTGTAGTTCACACCTTTCTGAAGTAATATTTTGGTCAAAAAATGATATTCTCTTCTCATCTCCCTCACTCTTCTTGGTATTTGCTTCAGAACCACAATCTCCTTATATTTCAATGTTTTCTCTCTGGTAATCTGCAGTATTTGCATTTTAATTGATTTCTTAGTGAATCTTATATGAACTTCTCTTGGTAGCTTATTCCTCATTGCATATCTTGTATAGACTCGAAATATTTCATCTATACCATCCATCATCTTTTCTTTAGTAATTTCTAATGCTTCTGCTAAGATTTCTATCATATTTCAGCCAAGTTTTCACCCTTTTCTTCTATATTTTGAAATCTGAGGTAAAATTCTGATTTGGCCATCTCCCATCCTATTCCACTCTTATCTCGTTCAACCTCATCCAATCTACTGTCAATATCTCTGATTTTTTTATCCCTTTGTTCTTCCTTTTCTTCAATCTTTTGGAGTCTATCCTCATATTTCTTCATTATTTGGTGTATGTTCTCCACTTTTTCATCTGTTTTTTCTGTTTTGTTCAATTTTTTCTGCTCTCTGCTCAATGTTCTCTACTCTTGATTGTATGTTTTGAATTCCTTGCCAAATCATCTGCAGCATCGTTTCCTTATCCTTCTCTCGTTCCTTCTCCTTTTCCTGTTGCAACATCATCTGTATTGATCATTGTCCTCCAGATGGTGAAGAGGAAGGAGTCAATGTAGAAGAACCAATAGCTGTTGCCTTTCTGCTCATTTCTGTGAAATGGTTACAGAAAATTCAAACAAATAAAAAATCTTCAGGTTTTTCTATACCTTAATCCATTTAGTACAAATATTGTCCCAAATAGCAATAAGAAAAGGAAAAGCAAAAAAAAAAAAACCTACAAAAAAAAGAAAAGAAGGAAAGAAAAAATCTTTAGGCTCTTGTATGCCTTATTCCAATTAAAAAAAGGGATATTAAACACATTAACACTCTCCCATCAAAGAATGAGGAAAAAAATCAAAAAAGAAAAAAAGAAGAAAAAATAAAGACTAATAAAAAAATCAATGTGTATATAAAAAATTAAAAATCATTCAAAAAATCACAGTCCAACTAAAAATAAATAAATAGGGGAAAAGTGGAGAAGTAAAACCAAAAAAGAAAAGAAAAGAAAAAGAAAAAGAAAGAAAGAAAGAAAAGAAAGAAAGAAGAAAAAATAAACTTTCTGTCTGAAAGGAAAATCCACAACAGTATAATACCCAAAAGTTCTTTTGCTAATTCTCACATATTTACAGCTCTTTTTCCAAAGTCACTGCAATCTTCTTTCTTTCAATCTCAGACTCCTGCCCTTAATAGTTTCCCAGAAGAGCACCTGAGTAAACAATCCTGTAAACAGTCTCTGATGCTCTTCCCACTATCTTATCTATGAATAGGCTCAAAGTCCTTGAAATGTAGCACAATTGTTACTTTCTTTTTCAAAAAAGATACAATATATCCAATCCACTAGATGGCAGTGTTACTTATTTTCTCCCCTTCCCCTTCCCCTTCCCTCTATATCCAATACATGATAAAATAACAATGGAGAGAAAAGAAAAATAAAACAGTAAAACCAGTAAGAATTTGTGCTAAAAAGGCACTAAAAATTTAGCAATTAAATAAATAAAACGGGAATCTCCAGTCCAATCTAGTCCAGGTTAAAGAAAAAAATCATCCATAAACATCCACAAGTAGAAGTAAATTAAAAAATAGGAAAAACTACCTTAGACTCAGGCTTAATTCCACCACTTAACTTCTTATGTCTTCAATTTTAGTTATCTTTTCATCTCAGGGCGTTCTTTCAAATAATCTATTTAAAGAGTCTCTCACCAAGCCGACACACTTTCTTGCAATCTCTTCTGTTCCAGAGCTGTCCCAACTTCAGCAGCTTAATGGCTGCCTCTTCACCACTGAAAAAAGGGCTTCTCCTGGATCAACCAGGGACTTCGCAATGTCCCTGGGATCAACAGGATGTGCCCTCCACCATCACCATCTCTACGGGACAGTTAGGTCCAAAAAGGACTGTCCAGTGGTGGAGATATTGACGACAATCTTGGAGCTTCAAGATCGTCCGTCATATTGTCGCGACGTCAGCTCCTCCCCCTCTCTCTATCTTATCTATTTTTACCAAATGTTTTTTTCTCCTTTGCTCGGGTCTGTCAGCAGCTCATGTATTTAGTTGCTGCCATTCCAGAGAGGTGAATAAAGACCACCGCCTCTTCTTTAGAGTCTCATTCTCAGAAAGATGTTAATTTCTGGGGTAAATTCCTCATTAGGAGTTGGAAATTAAGAGTAATTCACCCAGATCAAACAAGCTGTTTTCCGCTCATCTCTTTTATTGCTCTTTCATTGTCACAGCCTTGGTCCGGCCAGCTTAATGGTAATCTTTTCCGCCCGTCAGGATAAGAGGTTTTCCGGGATCAAACAGTGAGGTTGCAGATTCCCTGTGATGTGCAAAACTTCCCCCTCTGCCTCCACCACCTCTCCAAGGCAGCTTTGGTCCAATTGGACCTCCTGTCAGGTAGAATACAGCGGCTTAACACAGAACCCTGTGAAAGCTCGCCATTCTTTTTTTTATTTATGTATTTATGTATTTAATTGTTTTTATATCGCAAATTCCATTTCTAAATTGAACAGTGTGCTTTTTAGGTAACAAAAGTGTTAAAATTTAAACATCTTCATGATCATTATGATTATATCAACATACAAACATATAGTAGATATTATCAATCATTGTTATAAAGTATACTATCTTCCATATTGACGTCAATTATATAAGCATCAAAATGTTTACTAATCAATTTTTCTTTCTCATATAATCCATATTTTCACATAAATCCATCCCTCTGACCTCTGTATATATCGATTAATAATTTGTAAAAAAGTTTCCATGTCATAAACTATTCAGAATCTTCTTTTTAAATTTTTTTTAGCATTAACCTGTCCATTTCTGCACATTCCATTATTTTTTTGATTATATTGTCATCTGTGGGGGTTTCTTCATTTTTCCAATATTGTGCATATACAATCCTGGATGCTGTTAAAATATGTAGAATTAAATATGTATTACCTTTATTATAATTTTCTGGTAGCATGCCCAGCAGGAATATCTCAGGTTTCAAGTATGCGTTGTTTTATCATAGCTTCCAGCCAGGGGTGAAATCTACTTGTCTTCCTTACCAGTTCAGAAGTGCACGCATGCACTTGCGCACACAGACCCTCTGCACATGCACAAAAACTCCTGCGCATGTGCAGAGGGTAAAAACACATTAACACAGTAATGACACCTGGGTGGGTGGGCAGAGCCTCGCACTGAACCACCTGCCACAATCGCTACCGGATTGCCTGATCCAGTTCGAACCTGGGGCATTTCACCCCTGCTCCCAGCCATATGCGAATTTTCTTCCAATATTTTTTTGTTTTGGGATATGTCCACCACATGTGATATTATTGTTGTGACCTAGGCTTCCTGAGTCATTAAAACACATGAGTAGTCCCAAAAACCTCTTTTATTGCAACAGCTGTGAATTACGTTCATTCACAGCTGAGTCCCAATTAGTTGCAAAAAGTCCTTTGGGAGAAATCCTTCGGGATAATCACCAACCTTGATCTCCCATGACACTCTGCCAAAGACCTACTTGGCAAAGCCACATGGATTCCAGAATCAAACAGAGATGCTGACTAGGAACAGAATTAATAGCATTGCTTTCCTGCAAAGTGCCCATGTGCCCTTGCTCCTCTTTTAAGCCTTATGGGAGGGGCCAATCATCTTGAGGCCTTATTCCTGAGTTGTCCCTTTTGTTTTAACTGCTCGTGCCTTCTGGTAGCTCTGCATATGCATGCACTAGGAACAGGCTCCTCTGCCTCTCTGCTGTCCAACTCTGGAGGCTCTGGAGTCTGTGCATCACTCCCAGATGGCCATGGCCCCATCTCTGCCTCTGATGCAGAGCCCTCATCTGGTCCTTCCCCAGACTCCAGGACTGGCCCACATTCCTCCCCAACCTTCTCACTGTCTGAATCTGCTGCCAGCTCTGCTGGCTGCTAGTGGACCACACCAAATATGAATCTGGTATTTGGTTGCATTTCCAACATTTGACAGATTTATCTTGGTACATATTCACTATTCTTGCAGGTGACGTGCCACCTATAAAAGTTTTTATAGAGATTTTCTTTATATGCTGTTGACATTGTAAGCTTGTAGTTTCTATTCCATAATTTCTGCCATTTGTCTAATTTGATTGTATAGCCAAAATTCTTAGCCCAAATTATCATAGTTTCTTTTACTTGTTCTTTTTTTTTTTAATTTGATTTATATGCCGCCCTTCTCCGGAGACTCAGGGCGGCTTACAATGCGTTAAGCAATAGGCTTCATACTTTTATATATTTATACAAAGTCAGCTTATTGCCCCCACAATCTGGGTCTTCATTTTACCTATCTTAGAAAGGATGAAAGGCTGAGTCAACCTTGAGCCTGGTGAGATTTGAACTTGCAGTAATTGCAGGCAGCTGATCTTAATAATAGTGCTTTAGTCTGCTGTGCCACCAGGCTCTTCCTCCAATTTAATTGTTACTAAATAATTATATATCCTCTTAATTATTTTTTCATCTGCTCCCATTAACATCTGATCTAGCTCATTTGGTTCTTTATAAAACCCATACACCTTCCTATCTTTTTCATATCTGGATTGTATCTGTAATTGTGGCCACCACAATCCCTAATCTATTTAGTTCTTGTTTAGTTTTTAGTTCTCCCCTTTCATTTAGTATGTCCTTGTATCTTATGATTTCTCCCCATATTTATGACACTTGGGTGTATCAACGGCTCCATTATAGATAACCAAACTGGTATTTTCAGATAATGTTGCTCTTTGATTATGGTCCATACTAGCAGTAACGCCTTCCTAGTGTAGTGCCTCTGGAAATAAGGATGTATCTCACCCTTCTCATACCATAAAAAGGCATGCTATCCCAATGGCAAGTCATGACCCTCCAGTGTTAGTAATCTTGTATTCCTCAAATTAATCCACTTTTTCACCCATGTAAGTACCAATGCTTGGTAATATAGCTCCCAATCCGGAAGACCAAAACCTCCTCTACTCTTAACATCTTGTAGCATTTTTGCTTTTATTCTTGCTTTTTTACCCTGCCATACAAATTTTAATATTACCTTATTTAATTCTTCAAAATATTTTTCCCCAGCTTTATTGGGATTGTCTGAAACAGGTACAATGATCTTGGCAGGATATTCATCTTAATTGTAGGAACAATAGTAAGTTTTTCCAGTTTTCCAAGTCCATTTTAATTTGTGCTTTCAGCTTATCATAGTTATCTTCTTTGAGAGATATACATCTTGCTGTTAATTGGATTCCTAAATATTTAACTTTCTTTACAATCTGCATGTTCATCATTCTTGTAAATTCTCTCTTCTGTTTATTTTTAAAGTTTTTAACCAATATATTTTCATTTTCTCTTTGTTTATTTTCAGTCCTGCAACTGCACCATATTCTTGCCTTGTACCTTTTGTTATATTAAAGCTCTCAGTCATATCACTATTTATAATCACCTTTGCTGTTTGTTTATGGTATAGTGTCTTAATCATACTAATAAATGTCTTACTAACTGGTTGGGAAAATACCAGGGTCCAATGAGCCTGGCGAAACCCAGCCAGATGAATGGTCGCCGGGAGGTCTTCAGACGGGATCTGTCTTGTAGGGACAGTGAAGAAGGAGAGGTAGCTCGGTAGCTATAGAGGAACAGGCAAGTTCCTCGGAAAGCCTGAGAAAACTCTTTGATCCAGCGATGGGGGGGCAGCGATCAGTGCGAATCCCCATGAAGCCGGAGCAACCGGAATAAGTGTTGTGCAGGAGTCAAGATTTGGACAGAGTACTGGTACCGGGTTAGTGATTGGCCAACTCACAGGTAATAAAAGAAAAATTGGAAAATTTTAGAATTACCCCAGCATGGAAATAGCAGCTAAATAGCGACGGGGAGAGACAACTGATAGAGAAAAAATACGGAAGTAATAAGCGCTCTATAGGAAAGCCCGACTAAAGATTTAAAGTTGAATATGAATGAAAATGTTAAGTTGGAATTTGGACTTTTCAGATTTGGATTGGATTATAAACAGATTGGTTGGTTATAAAAGTTAAAGAGATATTTTTTAACCGGCTGAGTGGAATTGTGGATTGTAGAGAGACATCTCCAGGAGAAATGAGAGTATGACATTAAACTTTCTGTTTTGAGGGAAAACTTTGAAGCAGTGAGAAAAAAATAATAAAACCTTTAACTTTTAAAATGATAAGCTGTGACAACTAAGGAGGATTTGTGTGTCTACAAGCAGTTAGACTTTGATGATTAAAAAAGGAGGATTATAATATGGATTTAAATTGGAATAATATCAACCCGGAAAGAATAAAATGGCATAGGAACTTAAGGAAATGATGAAGATGATGTGCTTGGAAATAAAGGAAATGATTACAATCTTGCATGGAAAATCGAAACTTGATGAATCTAAGACTGAGCTAGAATACATGGAAGCTGAAAAGGAAATGACCAATGAAAAACAGGAAAGAGAGATCGACAATGAAGAAGACGACAAAGACAAAGAGACTGACTATGGAAAATTAAACAATGAAATATGTTGTAATAATAAAAGGGGGAACCTTAAAAATTACAGTGGGACTAATAATGGGGAATATAGAAAAAAGGGAAAGAAACAAGGAAGGAAAAGATGGTCGAATAGAAAAAATATAAAAAGATTAAATGATTACACTGGGATTTACAGTGGAAGTACAAGAAAGAGGGAAAAGAGATGGAAAATAATGGGAAATAAAGGGCAAAACAAAATATTTTATGATTTTAAAATTCAAAACAAGTATACTGGGATTAACAATGGAAATATAAGAGAAAGGAAAGAGAAAGAAGAAATAATGGGAAATAGAGGGCAGAATAGGAGAGCTCAGAATCTTAAAACACAAAAGAAAGGAAGAGGAAGGAAAAAGAAAAAATAGAAGAAGAGAAAGGAAGAAAGGGAGAAAGAAATGAAAGGGGGAATAAATTTAGAATTGGAAGTTTTAACAGATAAGATGAATGTTAGAAAAAAGATAAAATAGTGATACCAATTAAGTGACTTAAAATGATGGGAAATTATAGAGATGTATGAAGTAAATGAAATAAGATTTGTGTTTGATGTTTGATGTTTTAAATATGCTCTATTGAAAATTTGAGAAATTGAAAGAATTGTCATATTTTTAAGTGCAGTGTTGGAGGTTTATAAAATGATAAGTTGTAATAATATGAATAAATTTAATTGGGGGAATTGTAATAAATTGGAATATTTTAAATTATATATTTGAATGTAATAAAAAAGGGAAAGAAGGCAAATTAAGATTAAAATAAGAACTAATTAGATTGGGGCAATTAGAAATGATTAAGATGTGAATTATAAATATATATTGTTAACAATTAAAAAGATAAGAAGAATTTTGAGAAAGATATTTAATAAATGAAAGAAAGGTCGGGGTTGCCTAGACACCATAGTGAAAATATTAAATTGAAAATCTATACAGCAATAGAGAGAGATGGAAGAAGAAGTAGAGAGATGGGAGAGAAGGGAAAGAGAGAGGGATAGAAGAGAGGGGAGGAAGGAAGGGAGGGAAAATCAAAGTAGGAGAGAGGGTTAGTCAGGGAGGAAGAAAGGAGGAGAAGGAGAAAGGAAGGGGAAGTAGTAAGGAGCAGGAGAAGAGGGAAAGAAAGTAAGAAGGAAGGAAGAGAGGGAGAGGGAAGAGACTGAGAAGAAAGATTGCTGTATAACAAAAAAGGAAATGGAAGAAAGGCAACCCTGAATACACATATGAATATATGAAGATAAAGAAGAAATTGTTAAAAAATAAAAGAGAATAAATGTGAACAAACAGGAAAATTAGAATTTGAGAGTGACTGAAGATGTTATTTATATAAATAAATATAGAAATATTGAGATACGAATTAAAAATTAAAAGAGCCTTGGATAGTACAGTGGTCTAAAGCCCTGTTATTAACATCAGCTGCCTGCAATTATTGCAGGTTCGAATCTCACCAAGGCTCAAGGTTGACTCAGCCTTCCATCCTTTCTAAGGTAGGTAAATTGAGGACCCAGTTTGTGGGGGCAATAAGCTGACTTTGTATAAATATATACAAAAAGTATGAAGGCTATTGCTTAGCGCATTGTAAGCTGCCCTGAGTCTCCGGAGAAGGGCGGCATATAAATCAAATTTTTTTTAAAAAATAGGGAAAAAAGGAAGGTTTTGGCAAAAATTGTAATTGAGTAAAATGTATTTGAGCTTGAAAAATTGTATAAGATAAGAAATGACCAATACTCTGTTCAAAAAAAGATGTGGGTGAATGGGGCGGCGGGGGGGGGGAATCAATAAAACCTGATTAAAAAAAAGAATTGAACAATAATTGGGACTTTTTATCTGCATTTCTGGAATTTAGATAATGATAAGCCTTAGAAATATGAAAAAGTTTAGTGCATTAGAGGAAAACAGCTAGAATATTTTCAAACTTAATTAGGGGAATTGTAATAATTGAAATATTTTTAATTGTATATTGTGGTGAAAGTAGAAATGATTACCGTATATACTTGAGAATAAGCCGACCCGAATATAAGCCAAGACTCCCAATTTTACCACAAAAAACTGGGAAAACTTATTGACTCGAGTATAAGCCGGGGGTGGGAAATGCAGCAGCCACTGGTAAATTTCAAAATAAAAAAAGACTGGTCAAAAGTGCGAGGACCTGTCAGAAATCACATTTTTCAGTCCTCTGGGGAGTCCTTTTGTGCATATGCACTACTCAGAGGGCTGAAAAAGTAATTTTTGACTGGTCCTCGCACTTGTGACCAGTCCTCGAACTTACGACTGTCCTCACATTTTACGTTTTTGCCCTATCTTATCACCATTTCTCTCTCCCCCTCTCTTTCTCATTCTTTCTCTCTCCCCCCCTCTCTCTCCTCCACTCTCTCTCTCATTCTCTTTCTCCCCCCTTCCTCAAAGAGAGAGGTGGTAGGTTTGAGGAGAAGATTGCTGTACAATAAAAAAGATGAAAGGGAAGAAAACCAACCCCAAACAAATATAAAGATATTAAGATAAAGAATGAATTGTTAAACTTTAAAGAATAAAACAGAACAAATATGAATAAATAGCAATAATTAGAAACACACATACAAACATACAATGTATTTTCTTTGAACAGAGTATTTGGCCGGTTCACAAATTTAAACAGTGTTCAGTCATTTCACTTAAATTTACAATTTCTATATTTCCTTTTTGTCATATTTATTCCTCATCTATTTTTAAAAAAAACCAATATTACCCTTCATCCTCATCTCTAATCTTAATCAAATTCAATTTTTCACTTCTATTCTATATTATACCCCTTCCCATTGTCATCTATTTTTATATCCATCCTCACAATGGTTAATTATGTAATATTACAGTTGTTCAATACAAATTCAACATTTTAATATAAATCAATTAGTTATATAACTATATTTTTTGTATATTAATCAATATGAACATGAATATTCCAATTATTTCCATGCAATCCAATTTCTTACAAATCAATTACCGGTAATTATATTTACCAATAATAATAAACCAAATAATTTCCCTCATATATTCTTCCAAACCACAACTTAACTATTTCTGCTTTCAACACAATATACAATTAATAGTATCTCAATTATTACAATTCCCTAGTTAAATAGAGCTTTTTTTTCTTTTGTGTTTTAAAATCTTGAACTCTCCTCTTTTGCCATTTGCCATGAATTTCCCATTGTTTGCACCTACGTTTTTTGATGAGGAAAAAGAAATCTGCCTTTCCAACGTTGCAAGCAAAAGAAAAAGAAATCTCTCTCTGCCTCATTTTGTCACGTTGCAGCAAAGACCCTGCTTTAGTTTCAGTTTCGCTTTTTTAGCATAGCTGGGAGGGGGAGGGAAAATGCTCCAGCAATTTACCTCTTTGCAGCTAGCTAGCAACAGAGCCCAGGTAAAACAACTGAGAGCAAATCAGCTGAGAGTCGGGAGTCTCTTCAAATCAACTTACGGTAATTAACCTATACTGACGCTGAAAGGGGCTGTTTTTTCTATTTTTGCAGACAGGGGTCTACTCATTTGTTTTCTTTTAAAAAGGCATTTTTTTTCGTGACTCGAATATAAGCTGAGGGGGGCTTTTTCAGCCTGAAAAACGTGCTGAAAAACTCGGCTTATATTCGAGTATATATGGTAAGTGGTGGTTTTGAGGAATATATGGGGAAAGCTATTTGGTTTATTATTATCATGTAAAGAGAAAAGATGGCTACATAATTAACTGACTTTTTAAGAAGTTGGATTGTATGGAAATTGTAATAATTGGAATATTCATGTTTACATTCCTGGAATTGATATAAAGAAATACATGGGGAAAGTTATTTGGTTTATGATTATTATATAAAGAAAAAAGATAGCTATATAATTAATTGATTCTTATTAAGATGTTGGATTGTATTATTTAAGGAAATATATGCTATAAAACAATTGGGTTTATTATTCTTATAAGAAATGAATGATTGTAACACCACATAATTAATTAATTTATGTTAAGATGATGGATATTGAAATAGATGACAATGGAAAACATCAGTAGCTTGATGAGATGATGGTCCTTAAAAAGTATTGTTTAACTGTTTAAAGATTTTGAATTTTTTGGAAAAAGAAAAAAAAACAGACAGCAGTTTAATGCCAGTTAACTAAGCGATGAGCGACGATGAGGAGACAACCTACAGCTGTATTGGAATATTTGAGAAGAATAAACAGATCACAGCAATGCTGATGTATTGGGTTGTGAAATATGCCCTGACTTGAATGATTTGGATTATTTTATTAAGGACTGTAACAAATTTGGACTTAATTGCAATCGCAGAAGTTCTATTGAATATAGCAAATTGAAGTTTCCTGCTTGATGGTAATGAATATAAGGCAAAAGGACTATGGACCTAGGGCAACTGCAGTTGATCTGGTGGTTTCCCTAATATGTCTGATGAATTTATTAATCTAATTTTTGACTGGATTTGATGGATATCATTTCAAATATAATTACAATTACAAAGTCACTCGGGGGGCTTTTTTTTAATATACAGAAGCAATTTTTATTTAGGTGGGTAGACGTAAATGAAGATATCTTATATGCTGTTGGAAGATGTGAAGACAAGAAGATTAGCAATTGGTTCAATCTAGTATGAAGAATTTAAATGATTGATAAAGTTCTTAAATGATGTTCTTAGTTGATTTGGTAATATGTATTGATATAAGAGGTTTGATTATTAATTAAAAAATTATTGTTAATATTATTTCTTATTAAGTGTTTTAATTATAATTGGACCTTGACGGTTTAAAAGTGAAGGACGGAAGAGATTATATAGTAATTTTTTTTTAAATCTGGGGTTTTTTGAGTGAGGGTTTCCTTTTGTTGTTGTTGTTGTTGTTGTTGTTTTGTTTTAAATGAAAGAAGTTATAAAATATTTTGTTAAATTGTATAGACCTAATAATTTGTTAAGTAACAATTAGCTAAATTGAGTAATGATAGGTTTGATTAGGTAATACTTAATTGTTTTAATTGCTGTAATTATAAATGGAGATAATTTTGTTGAATTAGATGGAATAAGGAGAAAAAAGACTTGCTTTCCTTTTATCTATTTGTTTAATGATCATGATTATAATAAGTGTGAAATGGAGTTTAATTTAGAGAATTTAAGCTGTATTTTATTTTGTACTTGCTCTGGGAAGTCGGGGTGGTGGTTGGGGAGTGGGGAGAAAATGTATGTAAAACTTTTAAAACTTTTTCAATAAAAAAAAAGAAAACATCAGTAGCTATAATAAAGGAATAATATTAGGTTAGATCTTAAATTTGAGGGGTACAACCTAGAATGAAAGGGAAAATTTGAATTTGGTTAAGATAAGAGGGTAGGATGAAGAGTAATATTAGTTTTTTTAAAAAATAGAGAGAATAAATATTATGGCAAAAAAGAAGTATAGAAATTGTAAATTTGGTTGAAATGACTAAAATTGTTTAAATTTGTGAACCGGCCAACACTCTGTTCAGAAAAAATACATTGTATGTTTGTATGTGTGCTTGTGTAAAAAATAAAAAAAAACTTTTTTTTTTAAAAAAGTAATTTCTTCTTCCATCTTTTTACTTGTAAATAGGTCTAATTGTTCTAGTGGTTCTTATTTCTCTCTGTTCTTTTCCTGTAACTCCTTCCTGTTCTGCTCTTTGTTTTTTCCCATTGCACTCTCTTTTAACTGTAGTGGTTTCTCTCCAACTGATATGTCTTGTCTTCTTGTTTTCTCTCTTTTCTCGTTCTTTTCCTCCATGGTGAAGTATTGATCATCAAATTCAATTGCCTTGTCTATTGAATCTAACCTGTATCTCTTCTCATGCCAAGTCACCAATAAGCCTTCAGGTATCAACCATCTGAAGTGTACATCATATTTAATCAATTTTCTTGCCAAAAATTGATATTCTCTTCTTAAAGCTTGCACTCTTCTTGGTATCTGTTTTAGAATCTTCATTTCTCTCTCTTTATACACCATTGGATTTCCATTAGCTTTTTGAAGTATTTCTATTCTCGTCGTCTTTTTCAAGAACCTAATGTGTACTTCTCTTGTGAGTTCATTCCATTTTGCATAGCCTGTATGGACCTGAAAAATTTCACCCATCTCTGATAATGCCTCCTGCTTGCTCACTTCCAAGATTTCAGCCAACAACTCTGCCATTTTATCGGGGAGGTCTTCCCCCTTCTCTTCTTCTATATTTTGGAATCTTAGGAAGTATCCAGCCTTTTCCATCTCCAAGGATATTATCAAGGCCTCCAAGCTCTTCTCCACCTGAGTTAATCTGTTATCCAGAGGTGGGTTTCAGCAGGTTCTGACCAGTTCTGAAGAACTAGTAGTGGAAATTTTGAGTAGTTCAGAGAACTAGTAAATACCACCTCTGATTGGCCCCACCCCCATCTATTCTCTGCCTTCTGAGTCCCAGCTGATTGGGAGAAAATGGGGATTTTGCAGTAACCTTCCCCTAGAGTGGGGAGGGAATGGAGATTTTACAGTATCTTTCCCGTGGCACGCCCACCAAGCCATGCCACATCCACCAAGCCACAGCCATAGAACCAGTAGTAAATTTTTTTGAAACCCACCACTGCTCTGGTCCATTTCCACCACCTTTTTCTCAGTTTGTTCTGATTTTTCCTCTACTTCTTTAATTCTTTCTTCATTCTTTATCATTATTTGTTGGATATTTTCTACTTTATCATCCATTTTTTGTATTCTTTCATGTAGTTTAGTCATTGACTCCTGTATTGATTGAAACGTTGCTTTTGTCTCTTTCCTGCAGCAAAAAAATTATCCAAGGATCTCTGGCTTGCTGAACTTGGGGCAGCAGATGATGTTGCTGAAGAGGGAGCCAAAGTATTTTTCTTCATCTTTCAATATTAACACATAGGATATACAATAACTTCACAACACACTCCCAACTATTCCACTATTCCCTCCCAGTTGCCTCCCAACTTCAACAACCTTTTTATAACCACACTCTCACTGCTAGAGTCCTCTATCAGTCTTTTTACCACTTCTCTCCAGCTAGCCTATAATATATCAGTTCAAAAAGTACTTTTAAGTATGGATTTTCACACTTCTTCTCTTCTTTTTTATCACAATGTTATATAGAAATAGAATATGGATATGAGTACTAATTACTTTCCTAAAGTCCACAAGTCCAAGATATGCCTCTAAAAGATTTTATGATTTTATAGGACAAACCAACATATCTCTCCCAAGTTGTCTTTGATTTTTCTTCTCTTCCTCTTTAGTAAATAGGCTATCAAAGTTTATTTGGAATCCACTTAAGAACACATATGTCCCCAACAATCTTTCACAGAATATCCCAAGAGTTCTTGTAAAACTATTTTAGTCTCTTCTTTTTTTTTAAAAAAAAAGTTTTTATTGGTTAAAAATATACAATATTATAGTTTACAATATGTTGAATTTTCAATATCTTTATATAAAGATATTTCAATTATTATTTTCTTTTTTAAGTTCTCACACAACAGACATTATTATCTTAAGTCAAAACAAACAACCAGGTTATATAAAAATTATATAAACAAAAAATATTATACAAAATACGATAAAAGAAGAGAGAAAAAGAAAAATGTCAATTAAAAAAAACATTAAACAATAGATTCCCCTCCTTTCTTCATTTCCTGGTTCTGGCTCTTAAAACCATGGTCTGGCCTCCCCCCTCCTCCCGGGCCGCCACAGCTCCATCCACCCCCGCTCCTTGATCATCTAATACTTCCCCCTCTTCGGCTCCTGTATCTTCTCCACCTAGGAAGGATTTATGTTGGTCAAAAAAAGCCTTAGCTTCCGTTACATTATTAATTTTCTTCTTACTGTCCTCCCAAAAAATCATCAAGCCCTCCGGAATCAACCACCTAAAACCTACTCCCTTAAGGTACAGCTTATTTGATAAAAAATAATATTTTCTTCTTGATTCTCGTACCTGTCTGGGAATTTGCTTCAGGATGGTGACCTCCTTGCCCCTGTACACCAGCACCCCCAGTCTTTGTTTTCTCAGTATCTCATCTCTCAGTTCCCTTCTCACAAATTTAATATGAACCTCTCTTGGTAAATTATGTAAAATTGCAAATTGTGAGTTTACTCTATACACCGAATCCACATCCCTTCCAATAGACTCCAAATCTCTTTCTAAAAATTCACCCAGCATTTTAACCATCACTTCTCTCAAATTTTCCTGGTCAAATTGTTCCACGTTTTGGAACCTGAGAAAATAAGACATCTTATCCAATTGTAAAGTTAACATTGCATTTCCTCTCCCATCTTCCACCTTCTGGAGTGCCCGTACCTCCCCCTCCAGACCCCCCATCTTCTTCTTGTTTTGCTCTGCCAGCTGTTGAACATCATTTAAATCTTTTTTCATAAGTGTCATTTCAGATTTAATTTCAGATAATCCTTTTTGCACATCATCCAACTTGTCCAACTTCTGATCCAATTTCGCCAGTCTTTCCAAAATTTTTTCCATATCAGCTGCTGCTGATTTATGACCCTTAGCCATCTTACATCAATAGAAGATGAGAAATCAAAGGGTAAACCTCCAGAGAAGAAAGAGGGATTGACAGTCAGAGTAGTTTTTCAAATATCCACCAGTGGGCGCTCACAGGAGCAACGAGTCCGAAGTATAGAGTAGGTCAAACAGGAAGCCAGAGGAGAATGTTGTCTTCAATCATAAATAAAGAAGCAGGAAGTCAGACTACCGCCATAGCTCACCGGGAAGAGAGGCCACCAGACCTCTCCAACAAACTCTGCCACAGCCATCCTCCAAGGAAAAGTCAGCAAAGTAAGGGGTTTCACTCCATCTCCTTCCCCCTAGTTCTCTGCCATGGCACCTTTCCAGCTACAAGGGGGGGGAACTCCTACCCCCCCTCTCGCCTCCAGGATGCCTGCTCCACTCTCCAGTTGGTCAGTTCAGTCCGGTGTGCCTTCTTAACTAGCACCGGTCCCCTTAGGCGCTGTGGCGCCTCCGCGGCCTCGAAAAAAGCCGCCGATCACCTCCCACCCCCTCTGGAGCCTCGGGCGCACCAGCATCGGCCTCCTGGCCCCTGGAAGTGAGGCAGGGGACCCCTGGCGAGCCGCCCTCAAACAGCAAACGCCCCAATAATGGGGCGTTTGGCCCAAAGGGCCTCCAGATGGGGGGGATCGGACTCTGGGGCCAGAGCTAGCCAGATCAGAGTCCGTCGCCCACGGAACCGGAAGCGGAAGTCCTCTTCTTTTCTTCTCCTTCTACAGTTATGATATCAAAGATTAATTGTATTCCACCAAAGTAATTTATACTCCAGCCCAATTTGGCAAGTCTCTAGTTACCAGACTTCTGGGTTTTAAAAGTCTCAAGGGAAAGTAGGAAGGAACAAAAAAAGGGAGAAAAGAAAAAATCCAAAGGCGTTCTATTCAGAATGTTCCCAGCTGCAACCTGTTTGCTTATTTATTATCTGTTAGAACCCGAGAGCTGCTAATTTTGCACTGTCATAGTTCTTTCACTTTCTGCTCCAGCCTTCCAGACTAAACAAATTGCAGGTGTCAGAAGGTTGTTCTTATTTCATTTATTGTAATGCACATTCCAAGATCATGTCTATTCAAAAGTCCTTTCACTTCTTAAACACTTTCTCTGCCAGCAGGTAACAGTAAATGGTGCACTTGTTCTGTTTTCTCTATTTTAATCCCATCTTTCCTTAATTTTAATACTTAAAAGTTTTTCTTTTTACAGTCAAAAGTTTCCAAAGAGAATTAAAAGGGGATAACAGAACTTCACCCCAGTTAATGCCTTAGTCTCTTCTTTCTATCTCTTCCACAATTCCTTTTAACAAAATAATAATTTCTTCTATGTATTTTTTGTTAGTGACTAATGGCCTCTTCACTTCCAAATCCAGAGGTGGAAAGTTTACAAACCCACCTCCTATTCTTTAGTCTCACTCTCAATTAGATCCAGTTTTGAGGGAGAACCAAGTCTTTTCTTTTAAAGCATAGTTCAGAAAAATCTCACCTAAAGCAAACACACAGCTCGATGCTCTTCTTCTTTTAACTTTCCAGTCTGGCTGCCGCGGCTTCTAACATCTTGTAATGACTGTCTAACACTCCTCACCAGTCTGAGAGGTTTTCCTCTGTTCCCACAGGGATTTGTGGTCTCCCTGTGGTTCACAGGGTATTCTCTCTTCTTCACCCACCCCCTACAGGGTTAGCTAGGGTCCAGTGGTGGGTTTCAAAAAATTTCACTACCGGTTCACTGGGCATGGCTAGGTGAGGGGCATGTGACTGAGTGGGCATGGCCAACTTGATGTCACTCATGCCCATGCCCACTCAGTCACATGATCTCCCCCACCTAGCCACACCCACAGGAAAAGGTAGGAAAATTTTTGGAATTTCCACCTATCTCCCCACGCCTCCCTGTTTCCCCTCCTTTAGTGACCCTGGCCCTAGCCCCACTTCCTCCCCCACCACCATCTCTTTGTTCGGGCTGCTTATCTTCTACAGCAGTTAGTCCAGAGTCTGGAAGGCAAGCTGACTGGAATTTTCTGCAGCCCTCAGTCAGCCGCTGCTGCTAGAAAGTGGCTGGCAAAGAAGCCTCCCAGCTGCCACTGAAAAGTACTGGAGGTCGTGGAAAAAGCTGCTGCTATCATCGCCATGTTATTTATACATGCACATTCCATTGGACTTGCAAGGCAATGGGATGCGCGTACGCAGAGAATATGGCAGAGATGAACATGGCAGGCGGGGTGAGCGAGCGACGACTGGGGGACTGGTTCGAGGGCATGACCAGCTGGCCATCGCTACCAGTTTGGTGACCTTGGTTAAATTTCCACCAACAGTTCGCATGAACTGTTGCAAACTGACTGAATACCACCTCTGCTACGGTCTCTATAGACCTCTGGGCGGGGGAGGGGGATTTTGATGTTTTCCATGGAGCGCCGTGGAGTTCCGTCATATCACTATGGCACTAGCCACCTCTCCTTCTCAGCTCACCATTCTTGCTGTGACATCAGCTCTGCTGTTATCCTGATGCTGTGATTTAATGTTACATATATATTCATCTAAAATGCCATATCTAAACACAAAGCTTAAATATTTGTGGCATTAACAAGTTTATTACATCTCTGACAAGTGGTGACTTACTCAAACACACAGTGAGAATCTACAGTTGATGCAAAATCCTGAGAAAATGATTAATATCAAAATATAATCTATTTTTAACACTAATGTTCTGCTTAGAAAGTCAAGTATGACTAAGGATGGATGGGAGAGATGTTAGATCATTTCTATTGTCATAGTATTTTTCTGTTATTAATAAAAATGGCTGTAATTCTATTTAATGTTAAACCTTATGTACCAGGATATAAAAGTATTGTATCCTAGATCAAACCATGAAGTTTATACAAAAATTGCTCCTGAGGGAAGAGGAAAATGAAATGGGCACTGGAGTAGTATATAAAAACTCCTCCATATAAAGGGTAGCTAAAAGTGGCATATAAAGAGAAAAACAAAGAAACAAGCAGGGAATAGCTTCTTATAAGTTTCAATAAAGGATGGAGAACAAGTACTGGTATCTGTCAAAGGAAAGCAAACCAAAGCTGAAACAACTATGGAACAATCTGAAATGTCTTTCTGTTATGCATTAGCAACTGCTAAAACATTATATAAATGTTTAATTTCAACCATGATCCCTACGAATCTCATTCTGCATTAACCTCATACAAAATATGCCACAAATGCTTACAACATTTAGACCATAGACCATCCACATCAATGGTATCAACATAAATAGTTGTTTTTCTTTTTTCTGTATTGGTCAGACTACAATTAGAAGATTGTGTCCAGGTTTGAGGACACATAGTGGAGCATGTCCAGAGGAGACAAAGCAAGGTGAGATATGGCTGGAAGGAAAAACTGAAAAAGAACAACTGAAGGTGCTGAGGATAATTTGATACACATGATAGCAATCTTCAAGTACTGTACATGAAAGCCATTGTTCATATTTGTTTCCAGAAGATAGAAGAAGCAGATAAAGAAATAGATTTCAGTGGAGCATCAGGAAAAAAATTCCAAATGATAAGAGCCATTTAACAATAGAACCAAATATTCAGAGATGGTTGACTTCCTCAGTGGCATAAATGGCATTTGTCAGGGATACTGAAATAGTGGATTCCTGTCCCACAAAAAAGATTGAACTAAATGATCTCCAAGGTCACTTCCAATTCTTACATTCTAAGGTTCTGTCAGTTTATTTGAAATTGCTCAGTTTTCCAAAAATACAAACACTGATAAAGAATTACTGTAGAAAAACTATTAAGATATTATGAAAGAACTTTAGCAATTGTTGTATATAAAATACAAGCCTACTTATAGTGAAATCAAGGTTCACATTCTTATGCTTTATTTTCTTGCCCATGCAGGATAATAGACTTAAAGCCACTATTTTTCAGGCAGGATGGATGGTTTAGTTTACTTTGATCACAATAAGGTATAAATTATTTTTGGTTGATTGAAGGAACCTCTGAGTAACTTACCATATTGAGTGATAAATGAAATACAACTGCTCACAATAATGGGGATGCCATTTTTGCTGAGCTGCTGGTCTTGCAAGGCATTCCCTTGACCTCCTGCTGAACTCTGAATAGCTGTACACCATGAAGAAAAGTCTAGTTGTGATGCTCCTTTTAAACAGAATGTCCTAAAATGGAAGCATGAATAAATGTGATTACGGCAATCAGAAATCATGTTATTTTTTGTTTCCTGGAGTATTGGCCTTATTTTTTACCATAACATTACCCTCTTACTCTAGGATGTCCTCTCCTTTCCCAAATATTTCACTATCTTGTCATAGTCAACACTATCTGCTCCCTGTGATTCTGTATTCCCAGCAATCATTCCACCCCAATAATCAGTATGTCTTTAATATGGCCTTCTGCAACAGTATGTTGCTGCCCAACCCTGCATACAAATTATTCTCTAAAGTTGTAACTGTTTTTACCCAATGAATAAATCTGCGTAGTGCTTTCAGTTATATTAACAGGTCACATTGTACCTGTTAATGTAACTGAAAGCACTACGCAGGTTTATACATTGTGTAAAAACAGATAAATTGTTGGAAGTCACATAAAGCCTGTGTGGGCAAGATATTTATATCTCTCTGCTGTGAGAATGTGACCAATCTTTAGCAACTTTAGAATCTAATCCTAAACATAAACCCCAACAACCAATCAAACAAGGAGGTAGAAAGTGATTGGAAGGAAGAAAAACTCAGTTACAAACTAGGAGATGTAGGAAGCATACCTAGAGTCAGCCATAAAGGACTCAGATGTCTATAGGCTAATGCTGAAAAATTAGGGAACAAACAGGGTGAACTTGAAGTACTAGTACCTGAAGGCAAGTATGATATAGTTTAGGTTACTGAATCTATAGTTTAGATATAGATTACTGAAACTTGATGGGATGAAATTCATGACTGGAATGTACAGTGGTGAGATTCAAGTAATTTAACAACTGGTTCTCTGCCCTAATGATTTCTTCCTACAACCAGTTTGCCAAACTGCTTAGAAAGTTAACAACTGGATCTCCCAAAGTTGTGCGAACTGGCTGAATCCCACCACTGGGAATGTACCAATGGAAGAATATAAACTGTTCAAAAGAAACAGACCTAACAAAAGAGGAGGTGGGATTGCATTATATAAGAGATCACAAAATCTCTACAGAAATGCATAAAACCAAGGATGAAAGCCTTCTTGAATGCCTATAGGTCAATATAAAAGGATAAAAGAGTGACTGTCAGCATTCTAAGTAATGTGCCTATTGAAAGTAGAACTCTGAGGCAGGTAGATCCCTCAAAGAACAGGTTTATTGGATACATCATATTGGTACAACTGGTGAAAACTGACTCTAAAAGTTCCTGCAGTTTTCACCTAATTAAAAGTTCCCCCTTCCCCAGGCCATCAATCACATGGTCCAACGAGGTGCTGGCTGGTCACTTGGTTACTTCACTCCTCTTCTCTCAGTCATCTGTTGAAATGGACTTGGGTCCCACAGGAAACTTTTTGTTTTGACAGCCAAGCCAGGCTATCTACTTCCCCCTCCCTTTCCCCCTTCTGTCTTGTGGTAACCATGAAGCATTAAAAGATGGCTCCAGCCAGGTTTGCTTCAGGGTTGACAGTGACATTGCCATAGATGTATACCACAGGCCATTCAACCAAGTGGAAGAAATAGATGAACTTTTTGCTAATCAGTTAACTAATGTATATCGGAACACACCACAATAGTAATGGGTGACTTTAATTACCCTGATATCATCTGGGAAATAAACTCTGCATCGGGTGGGAGATCAAACAGGTTCTTGACCAACCTAACAGATAATTTTGTCATCCAAAAGGTAGAGGAGGAAACTAGAGAGATAACTATACTGGACTTAATTCTTACAAACATAGAAGAAATGATAGAGAGAGTTGAAACCGCAGGAACCTTGGTGAGAGTGACCATGTCATACTAGAATTCAACTAGAATGTAAATACAAGCAATAGAACACAATGATACTAGAATCCTAGATTTTAAAAGAGCTGATTTTAACAAACTCAAAGAGAACTTGGGAAAGATTCCTTGGATGAAAATCCTTAAGGGAAAAACAATTCAAGAAGCTTGGGAAACTCTGAAAAATATGATCATAAAAGCCCAGTCCAGCACAATACCACTGAAAAAGAAAAACAAGAAATCCAAGAAGAAACCAGCATGGCCTCACAAAGATCTCTCTGACAAATTGAAAGACAAGTACAAAAAATGGAAAGAAGGACACATAACTAAGGTAGGCTAGCAACAGACAGCCAGAATCTGCAAAGACGAAGTCAGGAAAGCAAAGGCTCAGAATGAAGACAAAGATAATAATAAAAAAAAACTTTCTTCCAACATATAAATAACAAGAAAAAAATCAAGGAAACAGTCAGTCTACTAAAGAGAGAATACAACAAAGAAGTAAGCAGCAAAGAGAAAGCAGAGTTGCTTAACTCATTCTTTGCATTGATCTTCACGCAAAAAGAAACAATAGTCCAACCTACCAAAAACATAATTGTAAAAGACAGACTAGAAATCAAAGTTAAAATAAGCAAAAAAATGGTAAGAGAACACCTGTTTGATCTTGATGAATACAAATCACCAGGACCTGATGGATTACATGCCAGAGTTCTAAAGGAGCTGGTAGATGTCATCTCAGTACCACTGTACCACATCTTTTAAAAATCCTGGAGCACCAGGAAACTACCAGAGGACTGGAAAAGAGCTGATATGGTTCCCATCTTCAAAAAAAAAAAAGGGGGGGGAACAGATCCTGGAAACTATAGACCAATTAGCCTGACATCAATACCTGAGAAAATCCTGAAAAAGATAATCAAGGAACAGAACTGTGAACACCTAGAAGCAAGCAAGGTTATAAACAGAAGCGAACATGGGTTTCTCAAAAAGAGATCATGCCAAAGAAATCTTATTTTATTCTTTGACAAAGTGACTAAATTAGTGGATCATGAAATGCTATGGACATAGTACACTTAGACTTCAGCAAGGCATTCAACAAAGTAGATCACAACCTACTTCTTGGTAAGCTAGAAAAAAGTGAGTTAGACAGCATCAAAACCAGATGGATCTGTAATTGGTTGACAAACTGTACTGAACAAATAGTCCTTAATGCTACTACATCTACATGGAGAGAAGTAAGTAGTGGGGTACTCCAAGGTTCTGTCTTAGGTGCAATAATCTTCAATATCTTCATAAATGATTTAGATGAGGGAATAGAAGGGAAATTTTCAGGTGACGCTAAGCTGGTAGGAATGGCCAACACCTGAAAAGATAAGCTCAAGATCCATCTGGATCTCGACAAACTTGAATACTGGGCCCTATCTAACAAAGTGAAATTTAGTGGTGAGAAAAATAAGGCCTTACACTTTATAATGTTTTGGTAAGTCCAAATGTGGAATACTACATCCAATTTTGATCACCACAATATAAAAAAGATGTTGAGATTCTGGAAAGAGTGCAGGGATCAGCAACAAATTGGGAGTGGGGGGATGGAGGCTAAAACATTTGAAGAATTGGGTATGCCTAGTCTAGTGAAAAGGAGGACTAGGGACAATATGATAACAGTATTCCGATATTTGAAGGGGTGCCACAAAGAAGAAAGGACAACCTATTTTCCAAAGCACCAGAAGGCAAGACAAGAAGCAATGATTGGAAACTAACCAAGGAGAGAAGCAATGTAGAATTAAGGAGAAATTTCCTGACAGTGAGAACAATAAACTAGTGGAATGGCTTGCCTTCAGAAGTTGTTGGGTGCGCCATCACTAGAGGCTTTTTAAAAAGAGACAGGACAGCCATTTGTCTGAAATGGTATAGGGCCGTGATGGTGAACCTATGGCACGTGTGCCACAGGTGGCACGTGGAGCCATATTAGTGGGCATGCCAGCTCAGCTGATTTTCGGGCCTTCTGGGCTCACCAGAAGTAGGGAAACAGGCTGTTTCCTGCATCTGGAGGGACTGGGGGTGTGGGGAAGGCCCGTTTTTCTTTCTTACCTGGCTCCAGATCCTGCCTATTTATCTGGGAAGGGCGAAAACAGCCTTTTCCACTCCTTTGGAGGCCCTACGGAGGCTGAAAGGGCCCATTTCCTGACTCCCGGTGGGACAGGAAGTGATGTTTTTTGCTGTCCCTGGCCTCCAAAGACTCCTAGAGAGGCTCCTAGAGAGTCCTAGAGAGGCTCCTAGAGACTCCTAGAGAGGTTCTGGAGGCTGGGGACAGCAAAAAAGTCACTTCCTGTCCCACCGGGAGTCAGGAAATGGGCCCTTTCAGCCTCCGTAGGGCCTCCAAGGGAGTGGAAAAGGCTTTTTTCTCTCTTCCTAGATAAATAGACAGGATCTGGAGCCAGGTAAGAAAGAAAAACGGGCCTACCAGGCCCTCATGTGCCAGGAGTGGGGGGGGAGGGGGTTGCGCGTGCATGCGTGTGGGCACGTGTGCGCATGACCCGCCCCCGCCTCCCCTCTCCTGGCACGCGATGGCAAAAAGGTTAGCCATCACTGGTATAGGGTCTTCTCTTTGAACAGGAGGTAGACTAGAAGACCTCCAAGGTCTCTTCCAACTCTGTTATTCTGTTCTGTTCAGTCCAGAGTTCTGTTCACTCCTACTATTAGAGATCACTTTGGCCATTACTTTCCACAACCTCTTTACTTCCTTCTTCAGGCCCTGGTACTTCTCCAGATTCTCATATTCCTTCTTCCTAAGTTGCTGTTACTTGTCACCGTTACATATTTTACCATCATGATCTTCTACTTCTTGTCTATTATCACAATATCTGGTTGATTGGCCAGTACCCATCAGTCCCACTGGATTCCTGCAGAAACTTAGTTGTTATTTTCACAACTTTCTGTGGAGTCTCCAGTCAGGACTTTGAAGGATCTAGCCCATACAATGTATAGATGGTCCTGCACACAATACCATCTACTTGGTTGTGCCATTCAGTGTATGCTATTCTTGCCTGTATATTACATTCTGTCACTATGTGTTGTCTCTGAGGCCTTATCTGCACCTAGTCTATACCTTGGGACCTATCTAGTATAGTAGACTCCCTGCTTCTATAGTTCTGGTGCTTAATGCTTGTTCTTGTGCTACTATGATGAGTGCTTTGGTGCTGTCTTTTAGTCCAGTTCTTTCCAATCTCCCAATGTCTGTCACCTCAGTTATCTGTCAATTCTACATCCCATGTAGTGTCTTGTCTTGCATTTCCATATAATTTCCTCTGCTTGGTTTTCCTTCCATCTCTGCTGCTACCTCGGGCATTCACAGATCAATTTGTGTGGAATTGAATCATAGACTTTCCTATAGTTAATCCAAGCTGTGCTCAGACTGGTCTGTCTAGACCCTGAGTCTTGGGCTACTGCTCTGTCTATGAACAAGTAGTGTTTTGAACCTCCAGTATGGTTCCCAATGCTCTTTTGTATTCATTTACTGGCCCCTATGATGCTGTAGCTTGGCAGCTATAGTGTCTCATAGGAGTTTCCATGTTCTAAGGAGGCAGGTTATTGATTGATATTTGACTAGTGCTGTTTCCTTGTGGGGGTCTTTTATGATCAGCACTGTCCTTCCTTTGCTAGTTTGGATGGGAGCCTGCTACTAGCAGCTGGTTTGGTGGCTGTGCTGTTATTGGTTTGTTGCACAGTAGTTCAGAATGCACTTTAGTTGGTTCTTGGAGGACAGGATATTTATATTCTTGGCCTCTACTTCTCTAATACATTTCCTTAGCTTAGCAGTCAATGCTATGAGCATTTGTTTAACAATCTCTTGGTCTTCAGATAAAGTCTGCCCCTTATATTTTTTTTCAATAGCCAAGTCTTATCCTTAATCTTCACACCCTTCTGTAATTGCATCAATTGTCTAATGTCTATTCAAGTTGCCTTGATCTTAGACTGTAACTTCATTTCCAGAGGTGGTGTGGTGGTGAGGTGGGTTGTTCTATTTTTCTTCTTGATCATGTAGTCAAGCATGTCCAGGATTATAGTGGCTGTAGTGTATACCAGTCCATTGGTTTCAGTTATAGTGGTAGACAGGGTTATTGTGAGGGCTCTATTAGCATCTTCTAGCATACTATGTGATGCTAGACTCTCCACTGAGCCTTGGTAACTGAGTGTTTACTGTAGTAGTTTATCCATGATTTTATGCCTCATATCAGCTGTTGTGCCCTATAATAGAGGGGTTGGCAGTGATTATCCAGCTTCATGTGTTGGTTGCACATCCAATTGTCCTTCCAGATCTTCTTGAATCTGGCATGTACTGTGTAGTTGACCTATCTCAAATTGTGAGAGGAGCTTCCTTTCCACTATGTTGAAGTATTGGGTAACTAACTAGTTCACATTTAGTGTGGATGAAGGTCTTCTGTCCATCCATAGTTCCTCATATGTTTCATATATTCCCTCTCATTAGGTCTACTGTTATAGTAACATTCCATCAATTTCAGATTCTTGTCTCATCCATTTATGGTTTCTTCCAGTAGTCTATTTATTGTCCTGGTTCCCCAACATCTGACATGGACTGTGTTAATCTGGGCAACAGCTGAGCTGGAATGATACTCCTAGCTCATGTCATTCTCATATTTGAAGTAGGCAGGTGAAACATTAAGGGGTCCTTACCCAAGGACCCCTAATTGTAAGGTAGGTAACAGCTGGGATTTGAATTTCCACATCAAAGGTGGTGCTCTAACCATTATAGTATCCCACCACTCAAACCAAACACCCTCCAGTATGTGTGTGTCCATTTGACTCCTTAAACATCTTCCTGGAAAATACAGCATCCTAAAAGCTTATCTCACTTTTGTTATACTATTTTGTGACTGATTATGCCTTCTATAGTAACCATTGTCAGTTAGCCTGCTGCTTGCTGCCATAGAAAAGGTGGGAGGGATCAGTGGATAATTTTTCATTGCAGCTTTGCAACTACACCCTGAACTTGGCTTATCTCTCCAAGGTCAGTTCTTACAGTGTTGGTGCACAGAAGCCCTCTGGTTGCTTAACTACAAGGGGGTTGGACTGTTTACAGTTTGTTTCAAGTTGCTATTTTCATGCGCTTTGCCTCAGAGCTTGCCTGGACTTTCTTGCTCTCGGGTTCATTCCTGTTAAAATTACTTTTCTCTAAATCTATGGAGCTGAGGATTTTTCTTTCCTAGGAAATGGACAGAGGCAGCCCTGACAGCCATTTTGTGAGCATATTTACATGGCAGCTATGTCCACACTTAGAATTCTGAACATGCTGTCTACCAAAAAACATCTCTCTTGACTAATGAAATGACACTGTCAGATCCCTAAGAGTGATACTGCCAATCAATTGGGAGAAGCGGGAGGCTTGGATTCAATTTAATAGCATTGCCTGTGTCAACAGATATTTTACAACCTATATCCTGGCGCCAAAGAGCCCTGAGATCCTCTTAATGTGGAGGAATGTTTATGATAGCCATGTGGGTTGTTTCACTTTAAAGGATAATGGTGTCAATAGATGTTTGTTCGGGTTCTCAGGGAAACTAGTAAAGAAAATATCTTCACACTTGTGTTTTGGCTAAAATCTGCATTCTGACTTAAAGGGAGGGGTCTCTACTGCTTTAATTCTACTTGTCTTGCCTAAGGGCATTCAGATCTTGCTTTAACTTGGTTGCTTTCACTTCTGCTTAATAAAAGGATCCTTTTGAATGTTTCAAGAGTCTTTACTTTCTTAAATTGGAAGGAGAGACAATCATTACAGACATCTTAACTACCAGTGCAGCAAAATCAGACGGGGCAAGGGACTAAGCAAATTATACAAAATGCTATGATTTTTCTGGAGACTTCCCATCCTAATTTTGATTATGTGCCACCAAGCTCATAGAAACACCAGAAGTATTTAAAACAGGAGTCACAAATAGCAAAGACAGGGTCATCCATAAGGGTTCAAATTCCTGCGAGTCATCTTAGCTGCACCCAAAGGAATTCCAAATGCCCAGCTAAGAATTGAGGCAGGTATGCCTCAAATTCAGGTAAGAGCCTGAAGATGATGATCATTTATTGGCTAAAAATTCGTTTCTTTCCAGAGGGACTGTCTCTGCTAGTGCTGACTGACAACTTCCCCTCCCCTTGGAAACAGGCGATAGATCACAAGCTAGGCTCTTATGGGCTCTCATCAGTATTCCTAATGTCCCTTGGCTTTGACAAAGCAAAGCAAGTAGTAATTGATAGAATGAAAGACATGGAGTTCCAAGAAGAGCTAAATAGGTTGCCTCTCCACAGTAGGGACAGAATCAAGCAGGGTGAGTGAGAATCAGCAAGATATCTAAATGATCTGATCTTCCCAAAACAAAAATAGCTTTCTTCAGAGCCAGATTTAATATTCTCCCCTCAGCACTTCTCCAGGGTAGATATAAGAGAACATCAATATCAGAACGGGTATGTATATGTGGAAAAGGAGAAGTCGAAGATATCTCACATGTTTTATTGTACTGTGAGTTATATACAGAGTATGTAGGTCAATATATATTCTCCCCTTACTAGAGAGATTGCCAGGGAGCAAAGGCGACTTTTATGTAGACTTTCTCCTCCAAGACTCAAACCTGGCTACCACGTGTGCAGTAGCAAAATTCTGTGTTGCACAAGAAAAAAATTGGTTACAGAATTATACATGTCAACTGGTGCCAATTTTTGGGAGATATCTACAACAATTTTTGGAAAAATACATTTATTCACATACTTATCGGCTCTCCACTCATGTAAATTAGGAAATGACCCTAACGGTTTGAGATCATGTATTTTCATAACAGGGATATTATTCACGGTTAATGTCAGTATTATTTCTAATTTATTGAATGTCTATTGCTGGTTGATCACCGTAATAAAGTTTATATTCTTTTTTTTTTAATTTTAAAAACAAAACTTTATTCATTTATAAAACCATTTAAAACATACAAATTTCTCTTAATCAAGAGACAAATTTACATATACAATACACAATTTCTAACTAATTTCCATTATATATACATATATACATATATGCCAACATACCGTGGCATATTTCGTTTTCTATTTCTCTGACAGTGCTGTTTTTAATTATATTGATTTCTTCTAAATTCCGTTTCTACCCATTTCCCTTTCTCTGGTTTATCCATTGATACCATCTATTCCATATTGTATAATATTTTGAGTCCTCCTTATTCTGTAACTCTAAAGTTAGTTTGTCCATTTCTGCGCATGTATATATTTTTTGTATTAACTCCTGATCAGTTGGCATTCGATCTATTTTCCAAAGTTGTGCTAATGCTAATCTTGCTGCCGTAATTATGTGGAGTATTAAATATTTTATATCGTTTCTAATATTCTTTTTAATCATGCCTAATAAAAAAATTTCAGGTTCTAATTCAATTTCATAATCTGTTATTTCAATTATCCATGTTTTTATCTTGTTCCAATATTTCTTAATTTCTGGGCAGAGCCACCAAGCGTGATAATAAGTTCCTTGTGCTTCTTTACATTTCCAACATGTCGGGTTTATGTTTGGGTACATTTTCGCTAATCTTGCGGGGGCCAGATGCCATCGATACCACATCTTATAATGATTTTCTTTGTAGGCCACCGATTTTGTCATGCTGTAGTTATTTTCCCACGCTCTTTCCCATTCTTCCAGCTGTATACTGTGGCCAATATTCCTCGCCCACGCTATCATCTGCCCTTTAACCAATTCTTCTGCCAAATCATATTCGAGTAGATATTTATATATTTTCGAAATTCATTTCCCTTCTTTAGATTCTAATAATTTATCTAATCGATTTTGTTTTAAGTCTATTCCTCCCTCCTCCTGATCCTTCCTATATCTTGTTTTTATTTGTGAGTAGGGCCACCAGTCTATTGCTATTCCTTGTTCTTTTAGTTCTTCCCTAGTTTTTAATTTCCCCTGCATATCCAATACTTCTCTATATCTTAATATTTTTTGTTTTGATAGTATATTGGGGTGAGTAATTGCTTCTATTGTTGATAACCAACCAGGAATTTTTATGTAATGTTTATGTTGAATTTGTTGCCATGTATTGATTAAGGATTTTCTGATAGTATGGTTGTTGAAATGTTTATATATTTTATTTCCAGAATTCCAAATAAAAGCATGCCATCCCTTCATTAGATCATGTCCTTCCAGATTTAACAATCTTTGGTTCTCCAGGGTTATCCATTCCTTAATCCATAACAAGCTTGCTGCCTTATAATATTTTTGCCATGCCGGGAAACCAAATCCGCCTCTAATTCTGTCATCTTGTAATATGTTCAATTTTATTCTTGATTTTTTCCCTTCCCACACAAAATTTGTTGTTATTTTATCCAAATTATCAAAGAATTTTTTGTCTAAGTTTATTGGTATTGTTTGGAATAAATAAAGGAGTTTTGGAAGTATATTTGATTTTATCACTGCTATCCTCCCCAGTAAGGATAGTCTTAATTTCCCCCATTTATCCAAATCCTCTTTTATTTTCTGGACTAAAGGTTCATAATTATCCTGTTTTATTGTTACTGTTCTAGCTGTCAGATTTATCCCTAAGTATTTGACTTTTTTGACTGCCTGTAATCCTGAATCTTTTACTAATTTCTCTACTTGTTTTGTTGTCATATTTTTTATTATCATATTCGTTTTTTCTTTATTAATTTTTAGGCCTGCTACTTTTCCAAAAGTTTCAATTTCTTTTATTAATTTGGGGGTTGTTTCTATTGGATCTTCGATGAAGAAAACAAGATCGTCCGCAAAGGCTTGGACCTTGTAATCTTCTCTCTTAATCTTTAATCCTTGTATTTCTTTATTTGCCCTAATTCTAATTAACAAATTTTCCAACGTTAAGATAAAAAGTAGGAGCGATAGTGGGCATCCCTGCCTTACTCCTTTATTTATTCCAAAAAATTTCATTGGGTCCCCGTTTACCAAAATACATGCTTTTTGGTCCTGGTATATTGATGTTATCATTTTTGTAAATTTCTCACCAAAATTCATACTTTTAATTTGTTGTTTCATAAATTGCCAGTTTACTTGGTCAAACGCTTTTTGTGCATCCAGAAAGATCAGGGCCACCTGTCTCTCTGGATGCATCTCGTAATATTCTAAAACATCCATTACCATCCTTAAATTATTTTTTATTTGTCTTGTGGGTAAAAAACCATTTTGGTCCTGATGTATTTTGTTATGTAGTATTTTTTTCAGCCTATTAGCAATTATACTCATAAAAATTTTGTAGTCGGTGTTCAACAAAGAAATTGGTCTATAATTTTTTATTAATGTGGCATCTGCCCCCTCTTTTGGTATTAGGGAGATGTACGCTTCTTTCCATGTGTTTGGTAATTTTGCCTCCATCAGGGCTTCATTATATACTTCTAATAATATTCCGTTTAATAATTCTCCAAATGTTTTATAGAACTCCGTTGGAAGACCATCGGTCCCCGGAGTTTTATTATTTTTCTGTCTTTTCAGCGCTTCTTTTAATTCACCTGCCGTAATCTCCCTGTCTAATAATTCTTTTTCTTCCTCCGTTAATGTTTGTACTCCCTTTCCTTTTAAGTAATGTTCAATTTCCTTCGTTGTTACTATATCCTTCTCATAAAGTTTTTGGTAATATTGGAGTGTTATTTCCTTTTTCTTCTCTATACTTTGTTGGATCCTCCCCTCCTCATCTTGTAATTTCTGAATTGTTCTTTTTTCTCTTTCCTTTCTCAACCTGTATGCCAACCACCTCCCCGGTTTATTTGCGTGTTCGAAATAATTCTGCCTTATATATTTTAGAGTCATTACATATTGCCCTTGTTCTAATATATTTAACTTATGTTTTGCCGCTATCCATTTTACTCTTGTTTGTTCATCTCCTGGTTTTCTTTGCAATTTACTCTCCCAATTTTGAATTTCTTCTTGTAATTTATTATATTCTTTTTCTCTCTCTTTTCTACGTTTTGCATTATATGCTATTGTAAGGCCTCTTACATACGCCTTGGTTGTGTCCCATAAATTTTGTAGGGAGGTGTGTTGTTTCATATTCTCCTTATAAAATAGTTCTAGTTCCTTTTCCATATATTTCTTATATTCTTTTTCTTTTATTAACTGAGTATTCATTGTCCATCTATTTTTCTTTCTCTGCTGCCCCTTCCACGTCATCATTAATGGGTTGTGATCCGCCCACTCGTTTGGTAGAATTTCCACCGCTTCTATTTCCCTCATTAATATGCTGGATACCCATACCATGTCTAACCTAGACCAGGACTTGTGCGGGTTCGAGTAATATGTAAATTGCTTGGTTTCAGGATTATAGAACCTCCAACTATCTATCATGTTTAACTCTTCCACCATATCTGTAAAAGTTCTGGGTAATACATTTTTCTTATTTTTATTTTGCTGGGTACATTTATAATCTTTTCTCACATCTAAAATAGCATTAAAATCTCCAATCAGACATACATTTTCCATTTTTTGATCCATAATTTTCTCATGCACTTTTCTATAGAATTCTAATTGTTTACTGTTTGGTGCGTATATTACTACCAATAATATATTTTTGAAATCAAGTCTTAACTCTATCATCACTATTCTACCTTCAGTATCTATATATCTTATATTGCTATCTATTCCTTCCTTTATATATACCACTACTCCTCTTTTTTTTTCTTCTGCCAAAGATGAATATGCTTTACTTAATTTCTTATTTTGTATATATTTTATGTCTTGTTTTCTTATGTGTACCTCCTGGAGGCACACTATATCCAATTTTTGTTTCAGAATTTTTTTGAAAATTTGGTGTCGTTTGGATGGTGAGTTGAGTCCATTTACATTCACTGACAAAATTTTTAGAGTTCTTTCCATTTCTTGCTGACTTTCCTGTTGTTGTTTCTTCTTTGTTTCTTCTTGTTCTTTTTTTTGGCCTCTTGTTTGCACTCCTCCTTCCTCCTGAGTGTCTCCTTCTTTTTCTTTTCCTCCTTGTGGTGGAGTTCTTTCACGTTCCCGTCTCTGCTTTCCTTTTATATTCCTTCCTCCTTCTTCTTTACTATCACTTGTTACCTCATTTCCTGTCATTTGATCATATAATTCCCTCGCTTTGTTCTGTGAATCCACCTTTATTTTCCTTCCCTGCCACGTTACTAACATCCCTTCCGGCGGTGTCCATCTAAATGGTATATATCTTCTATTTAGCAGCGTGGCCAGGAACCAGTACTCTTTTCGCAAGTCTCTTATTCTTTTAGGGATTTGTTTCAAAGTTATTATTTCTTTATTCCTATAGTACATAGGTTCGTCCTTCGTTATTTTGTATACAATATCCCTCACCTTTCTTCTTACAAATCTTATATGTACCTCCTGAGGGAGTTTGTGTTGCCGGGTGTAATTTGTGTGAACCCGGTACACTTCATCTAATTCATTTATTATTTCTTCCCTTTCTCTTTGGAGAGACTCAGCTATCATCTCTGCCATTATCATCATCAGGTCTTCCTCCCTCTCTTCCACTACATTTTGGAAACGTAGGAAAAATGCCGCTTTTTCCATTTCCAATTGTGCTACTGTATTCTCGAGTTCCTTATTTAATCCCGTCATTTTTGTATCCAATGCTTCCAGCTTTCCTTCTGTCAATTCAGTCTTCTGTTCTATTTCTTTTATTCTTTGATCATTTTTTTGAATAATTTCTTGTGTCAGGTCCATTTTTTCATCAATCTTTTGAATGTCATTCTTAACTTCTCTCTTTACCTCATCCATATCTTTTCTAGATTGTTCATGATTTCTGGTCATGCATTCTTGTAATTTAACCATTGTTTCTTGGATTGTCATTAATGTAGCTTGCATCGTTGGCATACCAGGCGTGCTGGGTTGCTTCTCTGATGCAAACATTCCCTCCAATGTTTTCTGTGACACCGAGGAGGCCGATGTTCCTGCTAAAATTGATGTTGTTTTCTTTCCCGTTTTCAACGTTGTTGTAGTAGTGCTCGTCATTTCTTTCAAAATTCTATATTGTTCCTCCAATATTTTATCAACTTTCTCCCAAATCACCATCCAAAATTTTGAATTATCTTTTTCTCTTTTCTTTAAGTAAATTTCCTTTGACTAGTTAGTTATCTCTATAAAATCTTCATAAAAAGTGTAGCAGTACTATAAGTTTAAATATAATATAAATATTACAATATAATACTAATATACGTTAATATAAATAAATATTATAGGTATAAATAGATATAAATATGTATAGATATGTATAAATATGTAGTTTAAATAATCACAAACTTAATCAATTCTTAATACTTAATAGTTAATCTATTGAGATCTATGTAGATCTCAAATATTCTAGCTTACTATATATTATTTTATATGCTATTTTATTATTGCTAAACAAGTATCACTATAGTTCTTAATCAATTCTAATAAGTATCAATCACAATTATTTATATTTAAGTAAAAGAGGGCTTTATAAGAACAATATGTTTCCAATGTTTTATGAGTTCTGTAAGTCTTGTTTGTTATATTTTCAACAAAGGGGAAAACCAACTTGCTTCTTTTTCACGTTGGAATCTTTCCCTGTTTCAGTATGGCGATCTCCAATCTGCCCAGTCACAGTCTGCAGTTTTTTTATTCTGCCAAACTACCTCTCTCCTTCCGTTAGGGCAGCCAAAAAAAAAGGGGAGGATACAAAGGTTGTCCATTTTTCTTTAAGTCTCTGTGATTTAAATCCACTTCTCCTCGCCTTCGTTTTTCGCTATTTTAGTGTCTTTTATTCTTTCTCCACTGGTCTATGTTCCATCCTCTTTCTTTCTGCTCACCTCTACAGTTGCCGCCACCTTTACGCTCTGAGTTCTTCTCTTTTCGTGCTACCCCTCTGGAAAAATATTTCCTCCTCAGTTTTGCACCAATTCACCCGGATTTTTGACTCTTGCTGTCTGCTCACCCTCGGCAATCTCACACTGTACTCACTCCTCCGCTCCCAATGATCTCAATCGGCTCGTCAAGCCTCCGGGCCAGCTGTGCTCGTCGCACCGGCTGGCTTCTTCCAAGCCTGGAATGAGGGATCTTCTTGGTACGGCGGGAGATCGCACCTCTCCTCGCCTCCCCCGAAGTTTCCCCTCCTTATTCCCGATCTCTCCAGGATCGGTCTTCACCAAAAAAGGCACCAAAAGCTCAGAAAACCGGCATCAGAAAGAGAGCACTTCTCTCCTGTGCCGCCATGACTCTACGTCACCGCCGGAAGTCTCCTAAAGTTTATATTCTATTCTATTCAATTCTTGTTGATTTTTGGGCATGTTTTCCATACTCCACCCTTGGGATTTTGTATTAATTACATTAATCATACTCACATCATTATAGTAACATTATAAATATTACAATTAAAGTTGTTAATATTGTAGTGTTTGCTCCACCATGTATATAATTCATCATTTAATTATTCAGTATTTTAATACACAATACTAATAACCATAATAATGTTGTTTAAGTGTATATAATACAATCATCTTTCAACTTATTTTTTTAATCAAGTTATTTTTTTTATAAATGTAACAAATCAATGCATGAACAGTGTGACATCTGGGTGTCATACATTCTAATACAAATAAAACTATCAAAGTTAATCATAATTATTACATTCAATCAACATATATTTCTAGTAGATAATATGCAGTTGTCTTAGATTGCAATCAATCATTGTTCAGTTATTCCACGTTTTCTCTTGTTATTGCTTTCATTATATAAAAATGTATACCGTATATACTCGAATATAAGCCGAGTTTTTCAGCCCATTTTTCAGGCTGAAAAATGCCCCCGACACGAAAAAAATGACTTTTTCCCTGCAACTGGCTCCCAAGGCTTGCTAGGGGCATGAGGGGGGTGCCTAGCAAGACTCTCTGCAGCCCCCTGGAAGCAAAAACGGGCTGGGGGGGGGGCTTAAAGGGAGAAAGAAACAAAGAAATCCTCACGTTTAGGGAGATCCCATGTGCACTGACCTTGAGTTGAGAGCTGATTGTAATTGGCTGCTAGCTAGCCTTCTTGTAATTGGCTGCTAGCTAGTGGGTTCTCCCAGCTTGGCTGTCTCAGGAATTCTGGGAGTTGAAGTCCACAGGTTGTAAAAGGCCACATTTGCCCAGCCCTGGTATCTCTTAACAGAGGCTTCAACTTGCCTGAAATTAGATCAAGCCAGTGACTGGGTGGGCGTGGCTAGCTGGTCATGTGATATATGTGTATAGGGACTACTCAGAGGGCTGAAAAAAGTCATTTCTGACAGGTCCTCACACTTCTGACTGGTCCTCACACTTATGACCATCCTCACATTTATGCCCGTGCAGCATTCTTAAAACCATATCACTCATTTCACAACTGCTTCTCTTTACCATGGTGACAAGATAGGGCAAAAACGTAAAATGTGAGGACAGTCGTAAGTTCGAGGACTGGTCACAAGTGCGAGGACCAGTCAAAAATAACTTTTTCAGCCCTCTGAGTAGTCCATATATACAAAAGGACTATGCAGAGGGCTGAAAAAAGTGATTTCTGACAGGTCTTCGCACTTTTGACCAGTCTTTTTTTATTTTGAAATTTACCAGTAGCCGCTGCATTTCCCACCCCTGGCTTATACTCGAGTCAATGAGTTTTCCCAGTTTTTGGGGGTAAAATTGGGGGGGTCGGCTTATATTCGGGTCGGCTTATACTCGAGTATATGTGGTACATTGATATTCCCCCTTCTCTTATTTTTATCACCAATTCTAGCTTTTAATCATATCACCCTTTATTAAAAGACTTTTCCTTTCTTTCCTTTCTAACGTCTAATTATGACACCTACCAAAGAGAGAGAGAGAGAGAAAAGAAAAGGGAGAGAGATAAAGGGAGGAGCAACTCCTAACAACAACATAAAAGAAAAGATCCATACATTGTCTTTTGCCTGCTTCAATACTTTAATTGCTATGCTTCTTTTTTTTTTACTTGCCTTCCATGCTCCTCTCTTAGATCTTTATCTCTGTCTACATTTGTTTCTTGGATGGTCAATCTGGATATTTCTCCTGCCTCTCCCCTCTTCCACTGCCTAATTTCTATGATTTCTACCCAGATCCCTATCTCCCTTTCTAACACCTCTTCCAACTCTCTCAGTATATTTTTCTCCTGTTTTAATCAGAGGTGAAATGTAAAATTTGTTACTACTGGTTCTGTAGGTTGGCTTGGGTGGTGGTGGTAATGTGATTGGGTGGGCATGGCCAACTTTTTTTTTTACTTTTAAAACAATTTTTTCTACAACCTCTTCAGCTTTTAAAAGCCTCTGCCGATCAGGCAACTCAGCTGGGATCATCAGAGCCTTTTAAAAGCTTTTTTTCTACAACATCTTTGGCCGAAGAGGTTGTTAAAAAAATGACCAAAAAAAAAATAATAATAATAAAAAAGCCCCTGATGATTGCGCAGCTCAGCTGGGCATTGGGGGGGGGGCAGGAATTTTTGCTACCAGTTCTCCAAACCACCCACCGCCATCGCTATTGGATTGGGCAATCCAGTCCAAACTGGCAGCATTTCACCCCTGGTTTTAATTAATCAATCACTATTATTTTCATTGTTCTCTCCCCTTTGTCCTCTTCCTTCATTTCTTCTGTAGACTCCTCCCTTTCCTGGGCATCTTGGTCTTTGCTCTTCATCCCTCGTATGGTATTTTCCATTTTCCCCATAAACTCCTTAAATACTTTCTCCATGGCGTCTTTTGTATTTTGAAAAAGTAATTCCATCTCCATCGAAAATCCACACTCCAAGAGCTATTTATTCAGTCCTTCTGCTACCATTCAAGGAGTGCACTAGTCCCAATTCTTTGTCAGATAAGTAAACAATCAGTTCCATATAGATAGTCCCAGAGGTTATTAAAAAGCCTCAATAAGTATTTGCAATGTCTGTCATATAGGCATTTCCAAATTTGTAATTTTTCTTTTCATCAGCAGGTGGCACTCTCCACTTAAATTTCAGTTTCAGTTTACTCATTGAGAGTTAATTATAAAACAGTTATTAAAGCAGGATAGGTTTTGTAGGTAAATAATTACAACACTTTCAAATTCAAGTGAAAAAACAATGTTAATTTTTTAAGTCCATAGTTCCAGCATTTTAAAATGTCTGTGTTTTTAAAGAATAAATTGTTTCCTCTGTCTTTAAATCTCCTCCTTCCGGTTGCTAATCATTTAATCATTTTCCAAAGTGCTTGTCTGCCATTTAACAGATAGCTCTAAGTCAATAGTTTCTCCGTGTTTCTTTGAGGTTAAAATTTAAATAAAAATAATTCTTCTCACCCAGTTCACACACTATTCACAAGGTCCTTCTGCATTATGCTTAGATGGTCATCTACTATCCCAGCTTAGTAGCAGCCATTTTAGGCTGTCTCTTCTTCCCATCATGGCATAGAGGGATAAAGAAAAAACCCTGGATTTTGACAGGAGAGTTGCATTCTCTCCTGGGAGCTCACAGGGTGCCCCTCCTTAGCTTCGCTGCCCCCACAAGGCAGCTTTTTGGCTCCTTTTACAGCCCACTAACAGGGAGAAGCCAGCACAAGAACTAAGAGCTTTGTTCTTCATGACAGGTATCGTGAGAAGCTCCACCCCTTTCTCATCTTTCAACTTCTGATCCTTTCCTCTACATACTGATTTTAAATATTATATAAGAATATACAAAATAATATTTTCCCTCTTTCTAATTCCTACCTCTATTCTAAATCTTAATAGCACAAATCTTATATTAGTAGGTATTTCTATCCATCATCTCTTGCTCGTTTTAGTATTTCAATTCTTGTTGATGGCATGTTTTCCATACTCCTCCCTTGGGATTTTATATCTCCATGTATCATTCATATTTGATCTAAATATTTCCTCTTTCTCCACCTCTACCTCTTGTTGCCAAATCTTCACTACACCTATCAGTGTCTCTATCCTCACTTCAGGAATGTCTTTCTGTTTATCCAGTTCTATTTTTAAATCTTTTAATGTATAATCAGCCTGATCTAGTTCATCTGTTTTAATTATCTCTTCCTTCTCTTCCTTTGATTGATTCATGACAGCCCTGCACTACCACTTTGAAGACTCCCTCACCAATTGCAAAGCCTGAGACCACATTAGAGTAATAAAGCAAGGCCGTTGACCCATAGCCAAATATACCGAGGAATTCTGAGACCTGGCCGGCTGAGTAGACTGGCCAGAAGATATACAGTATTGGTGTTCTGGTTTAAAGATGGGCTCAATAATGATCCATACACTGCATGCCTGGCCCAGCCCCCCCCTCCAATTGCCTACATGAGTGGTACCTGATGGCAGAGGAGGCAGAGATTGACATGATCCAAAACCAGTACAGCACTGGCAGACCTTGGAAAAGATCCCCACCCCAAGGGAAATGGGAGCTGTTTAAGCCCCAAACCGCCATAGCACCAAGGCTGTCAGGCTGCTTTAAGTGTGAAAAGGAGGGGCACCATGCCGTGGAGTGCCATTCGAAAACCCCCACCAGAAAGCCTGGTCTCCTGTCAGGGAGGAAGTCTGCAAAAACCACCCGCCTGAGGAAAAGAAATCCCACTGAGAAGCCGAGAGGCTGTGGAATTCTGTTTATTTATTTATTAGTCATATTTCTATGTCGCCCACTCTCCGAGGACTCTGGGCGGCTTACACCAAAGACAGTATACTAAATAGCATATTGCCCCCAACAATCTGGGTCCTCATTTTACCCACCTCGGAAGGATGGAAGGCTGAGTCAACCTTGAGCTGATGATATTTGATCCGCTGATCTGCTGAACTAGCAGTCATCTGAAGTAGCTGCAGTACTGCATTATAACCACTGCTCCACCTCAGCTGTTCTCCTTCAGCCCTGGAGGAAGAAACTCCAGCACCCCAAGGAGAAGACCTGAGCCAATCCGAAAATGACCCAGATGATGATCTGATGGTAAGCGACCCAATTGAAATGCTCACCCTATCCCTAAGACTTTTTTTAAAATTTATTTATTTTATTTTATCTTATACATCCAACAAACATTAAATCTATAGCAGTCTATAGATTTGCAGTCTCACAACGCGAGAAGGAAATAAACTTGTCCCATTACATATATAGGGTAACGTACAAAAGTCTATTACATATACCAATTGACATGCTTATCCAATATCTCTATTTATAGCTCGATTTGACATCCAATTATACCATTGATTCCAAGATATATAGTAATCTATGTCCCCCCATCCTTTCAGTAACATAGTAAGCCGATCTGATTCCATACAATTCATTATTTTCTGAATTACTACTTGTTTGGGTGGGCTAACATCCATCTTCCAGTATTGGGCCCATGCCAATCTTGCAGCTGTTGTTATATGCAGCAGCAGATACCATGCCATTCTATTAACATTTTCGGGTCTTATGGGTAAAATGCCTCAGGACGCAATTGTATATGCTGCCCCAACATTTCATTGAGCCACTTCAGAATATTCTTCCAAAATTTCATTGCCTCTCGGTAGGTCCACCATTAGTGGAAATATGTGCCTTCTTTAACGCCACATTTCCAACAGACTGAGGGTGTTCCAGGGAACATTTTTGCGAGTCTGGCCGGCGGTAAATGCCATCGATATGCCATTTTATATATATTTTCTTTATATCCTATTAAGAGCCTTGGTAGTACAGTGGTCTAAAACACCCTGTTATTAACACCAACTGCCTGCAATTATTGCAGGTTCGAATCTCACCAGGCTCAAGGTTGACTCAGCCTTCCATCCTTTCTAAGGTAGGTAAATTGAGGACCCAGTTTGTGGGGGCAATAAGCTGACTTTGTATAAATATACGTACAAAAGTATGAAGGCTATTGCTTAGCGCATTGTAAGCCGCCCTGAGTCTCCGGAGAAGGGCGGCATATAAATCAATTTTTTTAAAAAAAGAGTACTCTTAGTCCAAATTTCGCTCCACCTCTCAGGCTCTATTGAATCACCTAGATTCTTCTCCCAGGCATGAACCAAAATCTTTGCACCTTCCTCACCTACCTCCATAGCCATAAGGAATTTATAACATTTAGATAACACCTTTTCATCCACCCCCAATAATATTCTATCCAAAATCTGCACTTCTCGGCTAATCCCAAGTCTCTGTCTATCTCTCATATACTTACTGCTAATTTGCATGTACGTCCACCAGTCTAGATTCACTCTTTGTTCCTGAAGTAACAATTTAGTTTTTAACTTCCCATTCATATCTAATATTTCTTTGTAAATCAATTTTTTCTCTCGATTATATAGACTCGGATAGATCACAGCTTCCACAGGTGAAACCCAGAGTGGTACCTTATTATAATATGTTTTCCTAATTTCCATCCAACTCTCAATCAGGACTCCTCGCATGTGATGTTTCGTAAAATATGCTGGGGGTTTGCCTCTCTCCCACCATAGGCGGGCATGCCACCCCTGTTGGAGATCATGACCTTCAATTGCTAACAGACGTCTCCTTTGTAGTGTAATCCACTCATGGATCCAAACCAAAACCGCCGGATTATAGTAATACTTCCAATTTGGGACCCCCAACCCACCTTGTTCTTTCGGTTTCTGCATCATTTTCAACCTAATTCGAGGCTTCTTGCCCTGCCAAATAAATCTATTTGTAGCCCTGTCCAGGTTCCTAAAAAAGTTTTATCTAGTCTAACTGGGGCTGTTTGAAAGAGAAATACCATTCTGGGCACTACGTGGGTCTTAATTAAGGCTATTCATCCCATTAATGACAATTGTATCTTGCCCCATTTCTCCAAATCTTTGTCTAGTTGCTCAGTTAATTTTAGATAGTTATCCGCCTTTATTGAGGAGCACCTATCAGACAGCCAAATCCCTAGATATTTGACTTTACGAACTACTTGGAGGCCCAAAGTGTTTTGTAATTCTAATTTTTGTATTTCTGTCATGTTTTTAACTATATTTGTTTTTTCCTATTTATTTGTAATCCAGCCACCTCACCAAATTTCTGTATTATGTCAATAAATAGGGGAAAAAAACAAATATTATAGTTAAAAACATGACAGAACATAACCAGACGTTAATGGCTCTTCCAGAACAAAGACCAGGTCATCCACAAACACCTGGACCTTGTATTCTTGTTCTCTGATCTTCAATCCTCTTATACTCACCTCTTGTCTTATTGACCTAAGTAAAGGTTCTAGCGTGAATATAAACAGCAATGGGGAGAGTGGGCAGCCTTGTCTCGTTCCCTTCACTATTGTCACCTCCTCCGATTCTTCTCCATTGACCAAAATCTTGGCCTTCTGTTGACTATAAATTGCCTGGATTGCATTTATGAAATGATCGCCAGCCTCCATATATTTCAATTGTAATATAAGATAATTCCAATTGACCCTATCGAAGGCATTCTGGGCATCCAAAAAAAGGAACACCGCCTGCTTCTCAGGGTGAGCCTCGTAATATTCCAAGGCATCCATTATGGTCCGTACATTATCTTTCAACTGTCTGGCCAGTAGAAAACCATTTTGATCTATATGGATAAATTCGCTAAGGTATCTCTTAAATCTAGCTGCCATTTCAGCTGCAAAAAATTTGTAATCGGCATTTAAAAGTGAGAAGGGCCTATGTTATGTATCAGAGTGTGGTCCTCCCCTTCCTTTGGTATTAGAGAAATATAGGCCTCTAGCCATGATTTGGGAGCCTTAGACTCCATCAATACCATATTAAAAATGTCTTTCATATATTTCATGTGTAGATCCGTAAAGGTTTTATAAATCTCTGCAGGCAAGCCATCAATACCAGGGGTTTTACTGGCCTTCTGCCTCTTGGTCGCAATCTCTATCTCTCCTTCCGTAATCTCCTTATTCAACAGGTCCTTGACTGAATCTGGAAATTTGGGAAGATCCAAATGTTCCAAGTATACCTTAATTTTCTCATCCGGCACTTGCTCACTAGCATAAAGTTGTGAAAAGAATTCCTGTGCAATCCCTATATTATCTACCCATATGACTCTCGTCTTGTCCTATAATTGGTCTATCCACCTACTTTCCCTTTCCTTCTTTAGTTTATAAGTAAGCCACTGGCTCGCCCTATTAGCATGTTCAAAATGGTGCTGTCTGGCCATTCTAAGATTATGTGCTATTTCCTCCTGGTCTAGTAATATGAGTTGATGTTTATTTGCATCTACTGCTTCCTTGGCTTTAGCATCTAGTGGGTTAATCTGTAAATTCCTCTCTGCAGTCCGCAACTTCGCAGTCCAGATTTCCCTCTCCTTAAGTTTCTGTCTTTTCTTCCCTGCTATATATTTATTTTATTATTTTATTTTATTTATTAGATTTGTATACCGCCCTACTCCTGAAGGACTCAGGGCGGTGAACAGTTAAACGATAAATACAGAATACTGATATTCAGAAACCGATTAAAAATACAATTGAATAGTTTGAATGGAATTAAATTAAACATCTCAAATTCAGATGTAGGTAGATTCAGATTTAAAGAATTTAAAAGTGGTTTTAAGGGAAGTTAGGTCAGGCCGGCTTGCATGAATAGGAATGTTTTGAGGGCCCGGCGGAAAGCCCGAAGATCTGGGATTAACCGTATTTCCAAGGGCAGCTCGTTCCAGATTGTGGGTGCTCCCACAGAGAAGGCTCTCCCCCTGGGGGCCGCCAGTCGACATTGTTTGGCCGACGGCACCCTGAGAAGTCCCTCTCTATGGGAGCGTACTGGTCAATGGGAGGTTATTGGTGGCAGAAGGCGGTCTCGTAAATACCCCGGTCCTAAGCCATGGAGCACTTTAAAGATGGTAACCGAAACCTTGAAGCGCACCCGGAAGACCGCAGGGAGCCAGTGCAGCTCGCGCAGGAGGGGAGCCACATGGGAGTGCCACGCTGCTCCCATAATAACCCGTGTGGCTGCATTCTGGACTAACTGGAGCCTCCGGATGCTCTTCAAGGGGAGCCCCATGTAGAGAGCATTACAGTAGTCCATGCGGGAAGTGACGAGGGCATGAGTGACTGTATTTAATGAGTCCTGATCTAGAAAGGGTCGCAACTGGCATATCAGGCGAACCTGATAAAAAGCTCTTCTGGCCACAGCTGTCAAGTGTTCTTCTAAAGACAGCCGTGAATCCAGGAGGACACCTAGGTTGCGAGCCCTCTCTGTGGGGGCTAATGACTCGCCCCCAATAGTCAATGATGGTATAAATTGACTATAACGGGATGACGGAAACCACAGCCACTCGGTCTTGGATGGGTTTAGCCTGAGTCTGTTCCTCCCCATCCAGATCCATACAGCCTCCAAGCACCGGGACATCACTTCAAGGGCATCATTGGGGTGGTTCGGTAATTTAATCGCTAACCCTCTCATATAGGCTTTCGCTGTATCACACAAAATCTGTATCGTTGACCCTAAAGAAGGCTTCCATTTCTCTCTTTACCATTTGTTGAAATTCCGTTTGCATTAAAATACTTGCTCTCAACATCCATCTCTTATTTCTTTTGATTGTCTCCCTCTTCCACCTAACCAATAATGGACTATGGTCTGCCCAGGTATTAGGTTCTACCTCTGTCGCTACAGTTCTGGTCTTTAAATCTGTAGTTGCCCACATCATATCCAGCCTCGACCAAGATTTATGCCTGGGAGAGAAGAAGGTATATTGATTTGTCTGAGGGTGAAGCGCTTGCCATATATCCGTAAGACCCAACTCATCTCTCATATCTGCACATACTTTTGGAAGAATTCTCCTATTTTCTCTCTTTTGACTGTTCCCTGGTAAATAATCCAAATCTCTGTTGATTACTGCATTAAAATCGCCTAGTATAGCTATATGGTCATATTGCAAATCAATAAGTTTTTGATACACCTTTTGATAGAAATCAGATTGTCCATTATTTGGGGCGTATATTCCCATCAAGAGGACCTGTAACCAGCCTATACGTATCTCCAACATTAGAGTCCTTCCCTCATCATCCATATAAATTAATTTAGGTTCCAGGCAATTCTTAACATAAAAGACCACACCTCTTTGTTTCTCATCAGCTAACATAGCATACAGCTTATCAAGTTCAGGACATTGCAAAACACATTCACATTGTTTTTAATATGCACTTCCTGGAGATATCTAATATCCATTTTCAGCTTTAGTAATTTCTTGAAAACCCGCTTTCTCTTCACCTGTGCGTTCAAACCATTTATATTTAATGAGAACAAACATATTTCCTCCCCCATCTTTACTTATCTGCATTCTTTGCTCTAGTTGTCTGTCTGGTTACCTGTTGGTTGCTCTCTTTTTCTCTTTCCCTTACTCCTACCGCTCCTTTTTCCTCCTGTCCTCCTTCCTGACCCTTACTATCTACCACATCTTCACTTTCCCTTCCTCCTTCCCTTTCTCAATTTGTAAATTAACTTTCAAGAAACTCATCAGCTTCCTGCGGAGTTTCAAGACGTACTCTCTTCCCCTGCCATGTTACCAAGAGCCCATCTGGAAGTAGCCACTTATATCTCATATCATATTTTCGTAGTTGTGTTGTCAGCGCTTGGTAGTTTCATCTTCGATCTCGCACCTTCTTTGGCACCTGTTTCAAAATGGTGACCTGTTTGCCAGCGTACTTTATCACCTGGTCCTTAGATCTCTGGTATACTTCCTCCCGTAACAATCTCTTACTAAATTTTACGTGGACTTCCCTTGGGAGGTTCTGTCTCCTTGTAAATGATGTAAAAACCCAGAAACATTCATCAATACCACTGTGGATTGTTTGTGTATCTTTCTGCAGCATCCCTGCCACCATCTCAACCATCTTATCTTCCAAGTTTTCTTCCAGCTCCTCCCTAATATTCTGAAATCTCAGGATGTGGGCAGACTTCTCCATCTCAAGCAGAACTATATCATCTTCAAGCTGCTTATTAACCAGTAGCTGTCACACCTCGCACCTCTCTATCACCGCCTCAACCTTTTCCACCTTTGTAGCTACCTCCTGGATCTGGCCCTCATGCTTTTCCATTGTCACACACACATCATTCAATCTCTCTGAGATTTGTTTCACCTCCCCTCGCATGCCTCCCATCTCCTGTTTCAATTCGGCCAAGTCCTTCGCTGTGGCCTCCTGGTTTTTTGTCATAGTTTCCTGTATAGCATATAATAAATTCTGACTTCCTTGAAGTGTAGAGGTCTTCTCGGCCACAGCTACCACCTCTAGGGATTTATGCGGAGTAGGAGGAGTTGTAATTGGAGCCATAGATGCTGTTGATATCGGAAGCTTCTTTCAGTCTTAGTTGAGGAGCTAGACATTTCTGCTAAACAGAGGAACCTCCTCCAAAGTAGCATATAACTAAGATGAACCCAAAGGTGCTAATTGTTACTCCAGCCTATCCCAATAATTAATCAATATTCTAGTCTGTTAGTGAATTACTTTGCTATTTAGTCAATTATCTACCTTACTTCCTATCCCCCCTTCAGTACTCTCAAATGATTAATAGTTAAATCAGTTAATTATCTAATTATTGCTCTAGGATTAATCAATGCTCTAATCAAATCAATTAGTCCACTTTATATTAATTCTCACCAATACATTAAACTCCTAATTTTCCAAAACAAATATACCCCAACAAATTACTTATAATTTCAATCAGTCCATTAATAAGATGATCTAAGAATTAGTAGATAGCAAAGCTATTCGTGGCAAGGGATTTCGAAAAAGGAAGTGCTATTTGGCTATAGTATTACAGTTCTCCCGTCATGCAGGTATCAAGTATAATTCTCCATAGCAATCAAGTTTAAATGTCTTAGTCACCACCGAGTCCACCTCCAAGTCAGGGGAAAGGTTGATAGAAGTAGCTCTTTCAACACTTACCAGCTAATTGTCAAATCACTTTAAAAAAGTGCAGCACTAATAAAGTAGGGGGTAGAGTCTACGAAAGCTCCAATTACAACCAAAATTAAGAGGAAACAGCGCCCATCCAACCTGACAGGCCACTCGGCACCCGATCTCTCCGATCTTCCAATATCACCTCCAAGTTACTCACGAAACCAATCTGCCGCTTCCAGCCAAAAATCAGCCTTGTGCCCCCCGAATCTTCAGCGTTAATCCTGAGGTGACAATCTGTTCCTTTCTCGCAATCCAGTCTATTTATTTTATCACCAGTGCCACTTCCACTCCATTCCTCCAAAAGCACTCTGTCATGGCAATGGGGCCCTTTTCTCTCTCATCGGAGATCAGGATCATCTTTTATTTCACGGGAGTTCTCATTACTCCCGGCAAGCTCAGACCTTCATCCTTCTTTGCTGATCACTCCACGATCGGCAACGGCTCCTTTAACCACTTGGCAAAGAGAAACAAAAGTTTTGCGGCTCAGGAAAACTTTCCCTACTGTTCCACTTGCCTATGACATCACGCCAGAAGTCCACCCTACCCCTAAGACTTTTTATCCCCAGTTGAAGGAAAGGGGAGGATGTAGCAGCATTACTGGACTCAGGGTGCACCCAATGCCTAATCAGCCCAACCCTGGTGGGGAGACTGGGAGTACACTTGAGGAAAATGAAAACTCCCATCACTTTCTGCCAACTAGATGGGATTGTAGCGGGGGGGCAGCCATTTTTGCCACAGAACCATTACAAATAAACTTAGGGGACCATAGGGAGACTCGTGTTCATAGTAAGCCCAAGAATGGAATGGCCACTAGTCCTAGGGCTCACATGGCTATGGAAGTGGAACCCTAAAATAAACTGGAAAAGAGGAACTGTGAAATTCCAGGGGCACGTAACATTCGTGAATGTCCCAGAGGAAAAACCCAGAGGAAAAGAGAACAGGGAAACAGCTATGGCCAGACACTCTGCTGAGACCCCAAGCATTCCAAAAGAGTACCAGGATTTGGCTGAAGTGTTTAGTGAGCAGGCTTCTGATGAACTTCCACCCACCGTGCCATGGATTGTGCCATTGAAATTCTGCCGGGGGCTAAACTTCCAAAACCAAAAATGTACTGCATGTCCCACAGAGAACTAGACAAACTCAGGGCATTTATTGACAAGAATCTAGAAAGGGGATTCATCGAACCCACCCGACCAACAATATCAGCCCCGGTGTTATTCCGAGAAAAGAAAAATGGCACTTTGTGCCTTTGCGTGAATTATAGAAATTTAAATATGATCAGCATGCAAAATATATACCCCCTCCCCCTTACAAAAAACATGTTGGCACACCTCTCTAAAGAATTTTTTTTTTGAAACTAGATTTGTGAGAGGGGTACTACTGCATCAGAATCAGGGAAGAGGATGAGTGGAAAACCACTTTTAACTCTCCATTGGGGTGCTACCAATTTAAAGTACTCCCTTTTGGACTTTAAGGGACCCCTGCCGTATTCATGCAATTAATTAATGAGATGCTCCATGAACATTTGTACAAAGGGGTCCTAGTTTACCTTGATAACAGTTTAATTTACACCGAAACAAAAGCAGAGCACATAAAACTAGTCCGAATAGTTCTGCAAAAATGCCGAGCAGCCAAACACTATGCAAAACTCTCTAAATGTGAGTTCCATCAGGAAAAAAAATGATTACCTTGGATATAGAATATCCTATGAGGGCATAGAGATGGAGCCACAAAAAGTGGAAGCTGTCATCAATTGGGAACCACCCCAAACATGCACACAACTACAAAGTTTCCTTTGTAGTTTAATAGCTTCACAATTTTTTCCCTCCAATTCATTCCGGCTTTGGTGAAAATTGCTCTCCCCATTACAAACTTGCTGGGGAAAAGGGGGGGGGGAAGGGACCAAAACTCTGAGGGACCTCAGAGCCTGCTTTGAATCTATCCTGCTTTTACTCCTTTTCAATAAAAGGTTCCTTTTGAAATACAAAGTTTCAAGAGTCTTTACTTTCTTGAATAAAGGGGAGAGGCTGGGCCTTACACCTTGTCTTTTTGATTCATTTGTTATTTTATCTGCTCTATCCTTTCCTCTGTTTTTTCTATTTTCTCCTCTACTTCCTGGGTTTCCTGTTCATTTTTCATTGTTGTTTGCTGAATATTTTCTGGTCTCACAATTATATATGTAACAAATCCTTTATCTCCCTGTGGTTCTTTGTTATAGTTTCATAAATATTTTGAAACATCAATAATATTCCTTTTTGAAGTATACTTGTTTTTCCCTGTTGAAGCATTTTGTCTTATTTTAATGAGTCAAAAGGTTACTCAATAATCTATCAAGGTCCCAAATTCTCGGTTGTCTGTAACAAGCCAATATTAAAACAATTCACTCAGTTCCAGAATTACTCCTCAGGATGCACAATATTTATAGTTCTTTATAATCCTCCACCAGTCAATTTACTCCTTCCAAGTTTTCCAATAAGTCTTTTTTTTTTAAAAAAAAATCCTTCTTTTGCCTCTTTATGTAGTTATCAGACAACATTTATAATCCTAGGTGATCCAACAGGTTTTTCCATGTCTTTGTAAGCCACATAGTCAACTCTTTAATTTCAATGATAATTCCAGGTATTTGTAAGCCACTCTACTTAGCAATCTTTAAAAGTCTCAAATCTTTTTCCTTCTTAGCTGTGAAACAAATAGGTATCAGACAATAGGGGGAAAAAATCCTCCAGTCTTCCAGGTGTTATTTATCTCTACTCTGTTTTACAGATTATTTCAAGGATATTTCCAGCCTTGTAAAAATATAGTGTATTTTCTTTCACCAATAGATGGTACCATCGCCTAAAATTTCAATGTTACATCCAATCTAACAGCTGAAAATCTATTCCGATTTTCTTCAAGCAATTTCTTCCAATCTCTTCCAATAATCAACCAAATGTTTCCAGCATTTTAAAATGCTTTTTCAAAATATTGCCAATAAAATATTCCACTCCAATCTTTCTGTATTTTAAAAAATTTGTATTCTCTCTTAGGTTTCACTTTCTTTCGGGTCTGTAATCTTTCTCTAAGTGTTTGTTTGCCACTTTTTTTACCACTTTAGAGAGTCTATCTTTTTGGAGTTTCTTTTCTTTGGGGTTTAATCTCTAGGATAGAAGTTGAAAATCACCTCACCTGGTTCCAGTCTACACTGCTCCAGCACATTTCTTTCTTCAGTTGTCCCAGCTTCATGGCAGCCATAATGGCTGCCTCTCCTCTTTGTTGTTGGATGGGAGGGTAAGCCTCTGATCAAGCAGGAGAGTTGCCACTCTCCGGGACCTGCAAGGTGCACCTCCTTTCTTCATCACCCCTTCAGGGTAACTCTAGTCCTTTAAGGGCCCCCCCAATGAGGAGAGTTCAGCCTAGTTTCATGGAGTCCCAGTCCCTATGACTGTCCCATAGCAATGCCAAACTGGAAATCAAGATAAGTAATTCTTACATGTAAAGAATTACTGCACCTCTACAAAAATATACAAAACAGGTAGTCCTCAATTTACAACAGTTCATTTAGTGACTGTTCAACAGCACTGAAAAAAGTGACTTATGACCATTTTTCACACTTATGACTGTTGTAGCATCTGCATGGTCACGTGATTTATATTCGGATGCTTGACAACTGGTTCATATTCATGATGGATGCAATGTCCTGGGGTCATGTGATCACCTTTTGTGACCTTCTGACAAAGTCAAAGGGGAATCCAGATCCACTTAACAACTGTGTTACTAACTTAACAACTGCAGCGATTCATTTAACAAATGTGGAAGAAAAATAATAAAATGGGGCAAATAAACAAATTTAACAAATTTTTCACTTAGCAACATAAAGTTTGGGCTCAATTGTGTTCATAAGTCAAGGACTACCTGTACCAAGGATTAAAGTCTTCTTGAAAGTATTTGGGTGAAAAAATGACATTACTATAGGTATGTACTACAGAAGGAGGCGTGGCCAGCATCATGGTGGTACGATGGACTCTTTGGGGACTCCCAAAGAGTTGTCGATATCCCTACTGTCCGAGGGTCCTCTGTGTCCTAAGTCGTCCTGTAGGGATGACCAACAGGAGGAGCACGTACCAGTCAATACAGGGAGATTGCAAATTCCCTGGAGAGTCCAAAAGAAGCTCCCTAAATCGGACAACAAGGAAAGCGACCTAGAAGTTGCTAAAAAGCTGGGGCAGCCGCAACAAAAGAGAAAGTAAAGAGCCAGCCTATGACATTGAGGTGAGATCAATTTAATTCTATTTGCTTTAGAAAGTTTCTCTTTAATCCACCTGGAAGATCTATAGGGTGGAGAAGATTGGCTGAGAATGAGGAGTGGGAGCGGGTGTGTATTTGCACTCACATCCGGTAATTTGGGCAGCAAGGAATGCACGATTGGAAGCCTATTAAATTTTTACCAAATTTCTATTGAAAAAAAAAGGAGATTTGTGGACTTTAAAAATAATTGGACATTAAGGATCTGAATGAACTGAATGGAATATACATTTCTTTTGAACAGATTGTTACAGATGCTGGTTGCTTAAAGGATACTTTGAAAAAACTTTAAAGAAGTGAAAGTACTGAACTGAGACAAAAAGTTAACCTGCAGTGCCATCTAGTGGCAGAAGAAAAAGTAAAAGAAAGACATATATTTTGGAGAAAATTCAATGAATAATTGACCTTGACATTTTGAATAGAAGATAATAGAACACTGAAGAGTGAAGATTAGACTTTAAACTTGCTTTGAATTTTTTTTTGTCCCTTGGCCTTGTGGATTGTAACTTTTTATTTTTCTTTTTTCTCTGGGTTGATTAGTTTTGTTTTGAGAGCTAAAAGAAAAAAAGCCTTCAGATTTGCTTTTTAATTTTTTCCGTCTCTTTGGGTTATATTTAGAGACTTTTTATTGAACTTAATGGAATTGGATTTTTAAGTATTGTCTTCCTTTGCATTAATACTTGAAGAGTCAGAAGAATTTTTTTAAAAAAAATTTCCCCCTCTCTCTCTTTGCCAAACTGATTTTCCTTTGGATTTTTATTTTTGATTTTTATCTTAAAAAAAATTTTTTTTGAGACAGATGGATTATACTTTTTCTTTTTCTCCTCCCTTCTTTTATTACTTTTTGCTCTTTTTACATTTTTGGAGGGCAGAGATTGTTTGAGATTCTTTTCTTATTTTATTTTTTTATTATATTTGAACCATAACTAAACCACAAGTGGATTATAAATTATTTGGAGAAAATGGAAATGAAGAAACTTACAGCTCATTTGCATCCAGCATCAAGTCCCTCAGTGGCAGAAATGCAGAAAACTTCAGAGATGATGGAACTACAAAATTTTATGCAATCGCTTCATGATGATATAAAACAGAAATGAAAAGAAATGAAAGAAATGATGGGGGGAAATGAGGAGAGAATCCAGAAAGTAGAAGAAAAAACAGAAATGACAGGAAAAAAATTGAGGAATTAGAAGAAAAATTGGTTCTAACAGACAAATCACAAGAAAGAACAATTATCTTGTTGGAAATGGAATGTTCTGAATTCTATTTAAGATTCCAAAAAATAGAAGAAGAAAAAGGAGAAAATTTATCAGAGATAATTGCAGAGATTTTGGCTGAAGCCTTGGAACAATCTAAGGAAAAGATTTTAAGTGAGATTGATGAAGCATTCAGCGTATATACTAGATACGCAATAAGGAATAAATTACCAAGAGAAGTGCACGTAAGATCCACAAAGAGGGCAATGAAAACAGATATTACAAGCAGCAAGAATCACAGCACTGAAGCATAAAGATAAAGAACTTGTGGTTTTAAGACAAATACCCAGAAAAGTTAGATCTGAGGAGAGAATACATATTTCTAATGAAATTTTTAATATTCAAAGGAGTGAGTTTTAGATGGCTAATACCTGAAGGAATTATGGTGACATGGCAAGAACAAGGCATAGACTTGATTTGATTGAGAAAGCGAAACTATTTTATCAACAATTTTGTGGACCACTGGAAGAAGTTTTGGAAGCTGTAGGTGTGACAAAAGAGAAAGATGAAGAGAAGGATAAAGATGAAAAAGCAAAAGAGGAAAGGGCCTTAAGAGAAGGGGCAAGAGCTAAAGATCCATTGGAACAAAGAGAAACAGAAACCAGAAGCATTGTGATGATACTGGCTGAGAAATAGCAAAGCTCCAATGGGCTTTGTGAAAACCCAGCCAGACAAATTGCTGTCGGGGTGGGTGGGTGGGTCTTCAGACCGGAACCATCTTGGAGGGACAGGGGGAGAGAGAGAGGCATCTCGAAAGATCAAAGAGGAGCAGGCAAGCTCCTCAGAAGGTTGGAAACAACTCTTTGACCTGATGGTGGGGGAGGTGGCCATTATGTCCGCTATAAACTGGGGCAACCAGATTAAGATGTGAGCAGAAGTGGAGAATGAACAGAGTATTGTTACTGGGTGAGTAATTGGCCAACTCACAGGTAAGAAGAAAAAACTTTTAAAAGCTTGAAAGAAGTCCCAATGACTAATTAGCGGCTAATTGGCACTTGGGAATTTAAGCGAAGGAATAAAAGGAATTTTAAAACTAAAACTAAAGCCTTAAAAAGAACCTTTCACCAGAATTTAAAACTGGATTTGGATGAAATTAAAATAAGACCAAAAAAACCCAACAACCCCGAGATAGAGAAGTATTCTTTAAACAACAAAAGGATTTAATTCGGAGAAGAAGAAATAATCATTTTTGTGGATTTACAAAGGGATATTTTATGGCTGCAGGATTTGTGAATTGGAGAGAGACATCTGCTGGTGGAAAGAAAGTATCATAGTAAACATAATTATATCATCGTGAGAAAATTCTGGAAGTACTGTACAATGTTTTGTTTATATAACTAGAACGTGATTGCAAGAGGAGTGGGGAGAACAAAGACTGAAATTGGAATGGCTCAAAGGAATGTTGGAATTGGACACTATCTGGGAAGATAAAAAAGAAAAAAGAGACACTACATGGACTTTGAATATGAATTATATGTAAAGGAATAATAAACTTAAAAATCCTTGCCTTTTAAATTGATAACATGGAGAATTGGGAAGGAAATAAATGAAAATAAAGATACAGATGATTACACTGGGATTAACAGTGACAGAATAGAAAAGTTGATTACACTGGGATTAACAGTGACAGAATAAAATGATTACACTGGGATTAACAGTGATAGAATAAAAAATGATTACACTGGGATTAGCAGTGATAAAATAAAAAGACGATCACACTGGGATTAACAGTGATAAAATAAAAAAGATGATCACACTGGGATTAACAGTGACAGAATAAAAAAGGTGATTACACTGGGATTAATAGTGAAAGAATAAAAATGAATAAGGGGGAATACATCTCAAAAAGAAAGAGAAGAGAAAGAAATGGGGAAGAAAAAGGAGGAGAAGAAGGCAAGGGAATGGGAGAAAAGGAGGAAAGTGTCAAGAAATGGAATTGTGCAGAAATTAAAAGAAAATAGGTGATAGTAAAAAGGAATTTAAAAGATGAATATACTAATTGAAGAGAAGGATATTAACTTTAGAAATCATATGTTAAAAGCAATTTAGAAGGAAGATACAGATTATTGTAAAAGGGATATAAGTAAAGATAAAATGAAATGTAAGTAAAAAAAGAAGAAATACACTATTTGATGTAAAATAGATCAGTAGATGCAATGTGAAAGACAGAATGGACTATATATTTTGTAGTTGGAAGATGTACAAATTCAAGAGAAATAATAGTAACAAAAGAATTAATTGAAATTAAGGGGAAAATTGAAATGTAAAATTGAATAAAATGGAAATGTTAATAAATGATGCAAGTAAGAATAAAACAATACATGTAAGAAATAAAATAGAAGAAAGATATTGTTAAGGGTTGGAAAGTTATACTAGTAAAGGATTTAAAATAAAAATGGAATAAGTTGAAATACATTGTTAATAATTAAAAGATAAGGGGAATTTTGAGAAAATAAATGAAAGAAAAGTCGGGGTTGCTTGTGGAAAATAAAAAATAGAAAATAAATACAGCAATACAGAGAGATGAAAGAGGAGTAGAGGGATGGAAGTGAGAAGAAGGAGAGAGAGGAATGGGAAGAAAGGAAAGAGGGGAGGAAGGGAAATAAGAGTAGGAGAGAGGGTTAGAAAGGGAGAAAAAGAGGAGGAGAGGGAGAAAGGAAGGGGAAGTAGAGAAGGAGTAGGAGAAGAGGGAAGAAGAAAGTAGAAAGGAAAGAAGGGAGGGAGAGATTGAGAAGAAAGATTGCTGTACAATAAAAAAGATAAAATGGAAGAAAGGCAACCCCGAACTTGCATAAATGTACTAGGATAAAGAATGAGTTATTAAAAAATAAAAGAGAATAAATATTAGTTAAAACAGAAAAATTAGAATTATTTAATAATTTCTTGCTGTACATTGAATTGGAGGAGGAGCAAGTAAAAGAAACAATGATAGCTTGGAAGAAATTTTGGATATTTAATTGATCTTGAAAAATGGCAATAACTATGGGAAAGGAACTATAAATTAATAATGTCCAGCACATATAAGGAAAATCAATATAAAATGTTTTATAGGTGGCATATGCCACCAGAGAAGTTAGCAAAAATGTTTAAAGATAAATCAGCTAAATGTTGGAAATGTCACCAATTACTAGGATCCTATTACCATATGTGGTGGACATGCCCTGAAGCTAAAAATTATTGGAATAAAATTAAAACTTGGTTGGAAGAAATGACACAGCAACATATTGAATTTAAACCAGAGTTGTTCCTATTGGGTATCCTCTCTGAAAAAAATAGTAAGGAAAATATTTATTTGATTATATATGTAATAACAGCTGCAAGAATTGTTTACGCTCAAAATTGGAAAGTAGAGAAAATACCTTCGGAAGAAGAGGTAATGAATTTTTTTTTTAGATTGTGCAGAAATGAATAGATTAACTTTGATGATTAAGGATAGGGAAGAGTCAGAATTTTTTAAGATATGGAATTATTTTTATTGTTGGTTGGAAAAGAGATATCAATGATTAACTTTATAATTATGTATAAAAACTTGATGACTAGAATATTGTTTTAGCAATGAATTGTTAAATTCATTGGTTTGGATAAAGATCAAGATAGAAGAAACTTATGGAAGAGGAATAAGAAGAAGAACTTTGGAAGATAACACCAAGATGTCACAGGGAAGGGATGACTGATGTATTAAATGTTTGTATTAAATTTTTTTTTTTAAAAAAGGTATGTACTACAGACCACCCAATCAAGCAAGCATATAGATGAACTATATCCTATTGATTTGCTAATCAGTCAGCTGAGGTGTGCAGGAAAAATACCACTGTGATAATGGCAGACTTTAACTACCCTGACACCAACTGGGAAACAAATACTGCATCAAATATATACCATCCTAATGGCAGTAAGGTATGAAGGTCATCCAAGCTACCGGCCAAACAATCAAGCTGGAGCAATATAGGAAGTTCCTGAAGATGGATTATCACTTTAGCAACAACAAAGGAATCATTTCATATTATGTGTAGTAAATATCACTCCTGATAGAATAGTAGAATCTTTGCTGCTCTTCTCTGCACTTGTTCCAGGGCATCAGCACAGGGGTGAAATGCTCCCAGTTCGGACCGGCTTGGGCGAGTAGGTAGTGATGGTGGTGGCCAGTTTGGAGAACTGGTAGCAAAAATTCCTGCCCCTGCCCCCCATGCCCACCTGAGCCACGCAATCATCAGAGGCTTTTTTTCTTTTAAAAGCCTTTGACGAGCCAAGCTCTGACGATCCAAGCTCTGACGATCCCAACTGAGTTACCTGCCGATCAGGCAACTCAGCTGGGATCGTCAGAGCCATTTAAAAGAAAAAAAGTTTTTTCTTTTAAATGGCTCTGATGATCCAAGCTCTGACGATCCCAGCTGAGTTGCCTGATTGGTAGAGGGTTTTTAAAAAACCCTCTGATAATCAGGCAACTCAGCTGGGATCGTCAGAGCCTTTTGAAAGCATTTTTTACATAGTTTTACATGTAAAAAATGGTTTTAAAAGTAAAAAAAAATGGCCAAGCCCACCCAGTCATATTACCCCCCCACCAAGCCATGCCCACAGAACTGGTAGTAACAAATTTTAGATTTCACCACTGCATCAGCATCTTTTTTGTATCATGGTAACCAGAACAGTATTCCAAGTGTGGCCTCACTAGTGTAGTATGGAGTGGCACTATTGTTTCCCAGGCTCTTGATGCTATCCCTCTCTTGATGGTGTAATGGGACAACTCACCACATCCAATATGCCACAGCCAACTCACCATAGCCAGCTCATTGTGGGTCAAATCACCACAGGACTATTTCATGTCATGTTAATAATTTCATTCAACTTTTATTATTGGTGATCATGTTTTCATCAAAATTATTGTAATTCTTGTATTTCTGGATTGACTTTATTTATTTTATTATTATTGACTATGGTTCTGTTGAACCATAAATAAATAAATAAAAAATTTGAACAGACCCATGAAACTATAGACCAAGCAGCCTAACATCAATACCCGGGAAGATACTGGAAAAGATAATAAAAAAACAGATCTGCCAACACCTAGAAATGAGTAAAGTAATAACTAACACTCAGCATGGGTTTGTTAAAAACAGATCATACCAAACCAATCTTATTTCATTCTTCAACATAGCGACTAAATTAGTAGACCAGCGAAATACTGTGAACATAATATACTTAGATTTCAGCAAGGCATTCGACAAAGTAGACCACAACCTACTTCTTCGTAAGCTAGAAAAAAGTGGGATAGATAGCTTCACCACCAGATGGATTTGCAACTGGCTGACAAACCATACTCAACGAGTAGTCCTTAATGAATCTAAGTCTACATGGAGAAAAGTAAGCAGTGGGGTGCCATAAGGTTCCGTCTTAGGCCCAGTACTCTTCAATATCTTCATAAATGACTTACATGAGGGAATAGAAGAGGAATTCACCAAATTTGCAGATGATACTAAGCTGGCAGGAATAGCTAACACCCTAGAAGATAGGCTCAAGATCCAAATGGATTTTGACAGACTTGAACACTGGGCCCTATCTAACAAGATGAATTTCAATGTAGAGAAAAGTAAAGTCCTACACTTAGGTAAGAAAACCCAAAAGCACACATATATACCGGGGAAACCAGGCTTAATAGCAGTGACTGTGAGAGGGATCTTGGAGTCTTAGTGGACAACCAGTTAAATATGAACTAGCAGTGTGCAGCGGCAGCCAAAAAAGCCAATGCAATCCTAAATTGCAATCAAGATACAATCAACAAGTGAGGTTCTAATACCACTCTATAAAGCCCTAGTAAGACCACACCTAGAGTACTGCATCTAGTTTTGATCACCACATTATAAAAAAGATGTTGAGATTCTAGAAAAAGTGCAGAGAAGAGCAACCAGGATGATTGGGGACTGGAGACTAAAACATATGAAGAACAGTTGCAGGAACTGGGCATGGCTAGTCTTGTGAAGAGAAGGACCAGGGGAGACTTGAGGGGTTGCCACAGAGAGGAGGGGGTCAAGCTGTTTTCCAAAGCACCTGAAGGGCAGACAAGGAATAATGGATGGAAAGTGACCAAGGAGAGATTTAACCTGGAAACGAGGAGGAACTTTCTGACAGTGAGAACAACCAACCAATGGAACAGCTTGCCTTCAGAAGTTGTGGGAGCTTCATCACTTGAGACTTTCAAGAAAAGATTGGACTGCCATTTGTCAGAAATGGTGTAGGGTCTCCTGCTTGAGTGGGGGGTTGGACTAGATGACCTACAAGGTCCCTTCCAACTCTGTTAATCTGTTAAAAAAGTAATTTAACTTTTGTATTTGTTGAAGTTGTCTTGAGGCAAGTTGGCTATGGCAAATTCTCCCTGTGGTGAATTGGATATGGTGAGTTTTCCCATTACATCATCAAAAGAGGGATAGCATTAAGAGCATGGTAAATGATAGTGCTGCTCCATACTGCACTAGTGAGGCTACACTTGGAATATTGCTTCCAGTTCTGGTTACCATAGTTCAAAAAAGATACTGATGCCCTGGAAAAAGTGCAGAGAAGAGCAGCAAAGATTCTACTATTCTATCAGGAATGATATTAGTTTACCACACACAGTATGAAATGATTCATTTGCTGTTGTCGCTAAAGTGATAATCCATCTTCAGGATCTTCCTATATTGCTCCAGCTTGCCTGTTTAGCTGGCAGCTTGATAACCTTTATACTTTACTGCCATTAGGATGCTATATACTTTCAGCATTCTTTGCTCATTATCACCCACTATGATGAGATAGCATCACTGATTGGAGGGGACTTGCCATCCTAATTACTAACAAATCTTTAAAGTTTTGTTACTGCTACAATCAGGTAGTTTTAAGTGCTGGATTTGTAGAGAGATCAAGATTCCATGGCTTAGGAAATGCTGCATCTTATGGAGCTGTAGGATAATCAGTGGAGTTATATTAAATTCCAATGGAACTTAAGAATACAAAAAAGGTGCAGGTTTGTTTATTTAAAGATCCTCCTGCTTACATAGCTCACCTGCCCATTTCTACCAGGATCAGCATCTGTTTTTTCTCTGGACCCTCTTCAAGGGGAGCAATACCTATGATAGGAAGCAGTACATGAAAAAAGAAGGAAATACAGGAATGTGTGAAGCATCCATTTTTAGCCAAGTCAAAATGAGACTGTATTAAGGGGCAGCTTTTTTTTTAAGTTTATAATTTACAATCTGTAACTTCAATCAGCAGTAAAAGTACAAAACAAATCTTTGACAGATATTCCAGTAGAACATACAGTGCAACACAACTCACTATATTGTTTCAATGTATACTCATTTAATGGGGTTTTAGAATCTCTACTCTGCAAAAGTACAGATGGGAGGACAGTATGGTACCATGAGAGTAATGGAATGTTTAATGTCTGAAAGAAACAGCTTAACATAAAACTAATCTGTTTTACCAGAATATTGGTATGGGAGAGGCAAAATATTACTCTGATGGAAATGCAATCAAACTTGCAATATGCTATATAACTACTGAACCAGGAAAATATCTATTAATGTATATATTTTTAGGTTTTTCTGATAAGACTGTTATGGATACTAAGTCAAAGGCAATCAAACAACTACAAGCAATGATTAATATCTAGTATCTCTAGGTATAGGTAGTTGGTGCTATCCTTTTTTCATTTGTCAGAGAAAGACCTGGACTCACTGAGTTCTTGAAGCTGCCTTAGATTGATGCTGTCCTCAATTGCTCCCTCTTCTTCTGGACAAATGAAGAGATGAAACTTCTGGAGGATGAAGAAACCTTGCAACCATTGATTGGGTTTTAACATTGATTTGTAGCAGAGTCTACCTACCCTTTGGAATTCATAGCCCAGCAGACAGTGACAACTGAGAGGAGTGAACCACTGCAAAAGAAGATGATACCAATTCTGAAAAGGATATGTTGAACAAAACATGCAAACTGATTATGGTTATATTTATTTTTATATATATATGGAAAATTTATTATTTATTATCACATCATCCTATCTGTTGTAGCACAAAGTCAAAATAAGCTAATTCTCACAAAAAATTAAAACAAAATACAATTTAAAATAATTAAATATTACAGACACAAAGGAGGAATTTTCAATTGCATAGTAAGTCAACCAAACCATTTAAAAATAGAGGCAGCAGTAGCAATATAAATCGTGAAAATTCCAACTTAATGATTTGTTATATGCTTTGTGTCATACTAAGTATTCCAAGCAAATAATTTATTATTTTGTGAAAATACAGTACTGACAAAAATAACATTTGTGATGACTTCCAGTTTGGCGTCACGGCGAGACAGCCACGGAAATAGCAGGCTCTGATGAGCGCTGCGAAAAGCCTGGCTGCTGAACTGCTGCCGATTGGTCTTCAGACCGGAACTGTCCTGCAGGGACGGGGAAGAAAGAGATGCGCTTCGGATGACCAAGAGGAACAGACAAGTTCCTCGGAGATCAAAAGGAACTCTCTGTGAGTTGGCGGCGGGGGGCGGCAGCCATGGCGGCTGCCATGAAGCTGGGACAACCGGGCTAAGTATAGAGCTGGAGAGAAGAATGGAACAGAGTTTTTTTGAAGCCAGGTGAGTGACAGCCAACTCAGGCTTGAATAACAACAGGAGAAACATCTTACAACTATAAGACCCCTAATGTGTAACAGCGGCTAAGGAGCATGGGGGCAAAGAGGATTTTGAAATGTAATTTGGAAAAGACAAAAACCCAATTGAAAATTTATTTATGAACAAACTAATTGGAAACTTTAAACAATTAGACATGGTCAAAGGATTGGAAAGAAATAAAGAGATCCTTTCCCCCCCCCCCTTTCTTTTTTAAATGGCAAGAAAAATAAAAAGAATGGATAATAAGCTTCAAGAAAAAAAAGAGATGTATAAATAAAAGGGGAAAAAAGAAAGAAGAAGAGATATTTAAATTTGGACTGGACTTTAAATATGATTTGATATTTTTAAATTGAAAAAGAGAAGTCAAGTAAGATCATGATGAAATGGAAACAAAATGGATACTTATTAAGCAATTGGAAATTGTGGATTGAGAGAGACACCATCTGGAGTAAAAAGGAACATTGCAACTTGGTTCTTTGTTTTGGAAAATTGTGAACTTCACAAATAATAATCGTGGGAACTTGTGGAGGAGGATTTTCTTGTCTACAAGAGGCTTGACTTTTGGAGGAATAAAAAAGAAATAGAAGGGAATACAATGGAACTTTTATAATTGGAGCAATTATTTGATTTGGAGAATGGAAATAAAAGAAATAACTGTAATGTTGCACAGAGGACAAAATTTGAGGATATAAAAATCAAAATGGAGTATACATATGTGGACAAGAAAATGAAGATGGAGAAATAAGACATAGAAGTGGAAAATAAAGAAGATAAATATATTGTGATTAAATATGAACAAATAATTGAACATGTGAATGCTAATAATAAAAACGAGGTCTCTAGAGATTATATTGAGATTAACAATAACACAATGATGTTTATACTGAGATTAATAATGATATAATGATGATTAGATGGAGATTAACACTGAATGATAAAAGAATAAAAGGTTGGAAAATATTAAGAAATTTAAAGAAGTCCAGGACATGGATTTATAAAATTTGTTTATTGAGATAAACAAATATGAGAAGAATTATGTTATAGATATTTAGAAATGAAATAGGGATTGAAGCTAAAATATTTGGAAAATAGATTACATTAAAAGAAATATAGCAATGAATATAATGAACCAATTTTTTATTAAGATATTAAAAGATATTACTTGAGGAAATTGATGGTTATAATAACTGGGATATTGTTTAAATACCTATAACAATTGTTATAATTTGAATATTTTTAACAATATAACTACAAAAGTAAAAGATGATCATGTTGGGAATAACAGTGAGAAAAATAAAGATAATTATACTGGGATTAACAGTAACTACACTTGGATTATCAATGAGAAAATAAAAATGATTACACTGGGATTAACAGTGGAATAAAGATGATTACACTGGGATTAATAGTGATTAAAGATGATTACACTGAGATTAGCAGTGAAAATAAAGATGATTATGCTGGGATTAACAGTGGAATAAAAATATATTTAGTACATTGGGATTAACAGTGGAAGGATAAAAGAAAAGATTAAATTAGAAAGTAAAAGATGGACTTCTGGTGGGACTGCGACATTGCCGGACGCTTCTTTTTGAAGCGCCAGCCCAGGGCTTTGTAGAACTGCAAGAACAGCGACTATCGGCTGTCTTGCGGTTTGAAAACTTTCCCCCTGGTATGAGGGGGGAAAGTGAGTAGACAGGTGGGGTAGAGCTCCCTGAAAGTGCCAGATTTCACCCATAATCTGGCGCTTGAAGATGAGAGCTCCCCGCTAAGCCTGTCAGTACTCCGGACCCTGGATGCCTCTGCTTTGCAGAGCTAGATGTCGTTACCATCCCAGCACCAACTTTAAACAGATATTCTTTGAATCAAGCTGGCGGAGCACAAGCAGTATGAATCAAACAGCAAGTATTTTTTTTTCCTTTTAACTCCAAAGATTTACTTTCTTTAAAAGATTCTTCCTAAGCTGAAAGTGAAAGCAAGATGGCGTTTGAGTTTTAACGGGGGGTGAAGAAGTGAAAGCTAAAAGTAATTATTGACAAGCCCCTGTTTGAAACGTAAAACTCCTTTTTGAAAAGTGGATGTAACAAGAAAGGAATAATAATAATTGAAGCAGCAATACAAATTACAAATTGTAAAGGATCCCTTTTTCTTTTCTTCTTGAAACTCTTTTTTTCTTTTCTCTTCCCCTTTTTTTTCTGTCCTTCTGGAAGGGAAGGAAGAAGGGGGGCAAGATGGCTGGGCTTTTTGAAAGCAAAGGAGGGTTATTTAACCCTCAATGGTCTGATTTTGAGGAAGCTTTGAGTTCAATTACGTCTGCTTTATTGAAAAGAATTGATACTATATTTCAAGCTTCTCAAGCTGGAAACAATGAAATACATGGAAATACTGAGTTGCAATCTAGCAGTGGGGGATTGAATGAAGAGTCGGGAGATGCAAAACAACAACAACAGATTATAGCAGATTTTACTGAGGAGAGAAAGATGAATGCTGTGCAAAATAAGGAGCAAGAAGTGTTGGAAGCTGATGAAATTTTGGTTCCACGAATTTTTTTTTTATAAAACTCAATCTGCACTTAAAGAGTTGTTTCCAGAAGAAGCTACATTTCTGCAAAAATTTTATAATATGCAATCCCAAAAACCGCAAAATTTTACTGGAGCTAAAAAAGGCAGAGGGATCAAAGTTAAGAAGAAAGTTCGTAAAAAGGGAAAGAAAAAAGACTGGAGAAATGGAAAATAACCCTGCTTGATGAGATGATGGTCCTTAAAAAGTATTGTTTAACTGTTTAAAGATTTTGAATTTTTTGGAAAAAGAAAAAAAAACAGACAGCAGTTTAATGCCAGTTAACTAAGCGATGAGCAACGATGAGGAGGCAACCTACAGCTGTATTGGAATATTTGAGAAGAATAAACATATCACAGCAATGCTGGTGTATTGGGTTGTGAAATATGCCCTGACTTGAATGATTTGGATTATTTTATTAAGGACTGCAACAAATTTGGACTTAATTGCAATCGCAGAAGTTCTATTGAATATAGCAAATTGAAGTTTCCTGCTTGATGGTAATGAATATAAGGCAAAAGGACTATGGACCTAGGGCAATTGCAGTTGATTGGTGGTTTCCCTAATATGTCTGATGAATTTATTAATCTAATTTTTGAGTGGATTTGATGGATATCATTTCAAATATAATTACAATTACAAAGTCACTCGGGGGGCTTTTTTTTTATATACAGAAGCAATTTTTATTTAGGTGGGTAGACGTAAATGAAGATATCTTATATGCTGTTGGAAGATGTGAAGACAAGAAGATTAGCAATTGGTTCAATCTAGTATGAAGAATTTAAAGGATTGATAAAGTTCTTAAATGATGTTCTTAGTTGATTTGTTAATATGTATTGATATAAGAGGTTTGATTATTAATTAAAAATTATTGTTAATATTATTTCTTATTAAGTGTTTTAATTATAATTGGACCTTGACGGTTTAAAAGTGAAGGACGGAAGAGTTTATATAGTAATTTTTTTTTAAATCGGGGGTTTTTTGAGTGAGGGTTTCCTCTTTTGTTGTTGTTGTTGTTGTTGTTTTGTTTTAAATGAAAGAAGTTATAAAATATTTTGTTAAATTGTATAGACCTAATAATTTGTTAAGTAACAATTAGCCAAATTGAGTAATGATAGGATTGATTAGATAATACTTAATTGTTTTAATTGCTGTAATTATAAATGGAAATAATTTTGTTGAATTAGATGGAATAAGGAGAAAAAAGACTTGCTTTCCTTTTATCTATTTGTTTAATGATCATGATTATAATAAGTGTGAAATGGAGTTTAATTTAGAGAATTTAAGCTGTATTTTATTTTGTACTTGCTCTGGGAAGTCGGGGGGGATGGTTGGGGAGGGGGGAGAAAATGTATGTAAAACTTTTAAAACTTTTTCAATAAAAAAAAGAAAGTAAAAGATGATCATGTTGGGAGTAACAGTGAGAAAAATAAAGATAATTATACTGGGATTAACAGTAACTAAAATGATTACACTGGGACTAGCAGTGAAAATAAATATGATTACGCTGGGATTAACAGTGGAATAAAGATGTATTTTGTATATTGGGATTAACAGTGGAAGGACAAAAGAAAAGGTTAAATTAGAAAATTGATAGCTATAATAATTGGGATATTGTTTAAATATGTATAACAATTGTGATAATTTGAACATTTATTATCTAAGTAAAAAAAAGAAAAGAAAACCAAAACAATATATGATTATGATTTATAAACAAAAATTACTTAATTGGTTTGATAGATAGAATTTAGGTTAATTGGGAAATTGTGTTAAAGAACATTATTTGAACTAAAAATTATGTTTAAATGTTAAATTGCTATATTTCTAAAATTAAAAAGATAAGATTTAAATTTAATAAAGTAATAATGGAATAAAGACTTAATGAGCATAATGAAACATAAATATGTTTGAATTGTATTGTTAATAGTGAGGATTTAGGGTAAGAATTGTTGTATTGTGAGTTATTAATTGAATTAAGAATTAAGGTGGGTTAATAGAAGGGTTATTGTTTTGATTAAGTAAATATGTATTAATTTTTTTTTAAAGATGGTATTAGTTGTATATGTGATCTAAGATTTAGAAATAAGTGCTATGGCAAAATAGAATAGATAAAATTTTGTTAAAGATTTTGTTAAAAATTGAACAAAGTGATGACCGGATCAAAGCTCTGTTCTGAAAGAATGTAATTTGTATGTTTGGAAAAAAATAAAAAAAACTTTTTGCAAAAAAAATAAAATAAAATAACATTTGCACGAGCTGTGATGGTATTAAGAATGGCAAATAAATACAGCTATGTGGGAAGATGGTTTTAATGTAAAGCCTTGTGGAACTTACATTTGCAGTGAACCTGGCTTGGAGGAATTTTCCACAAAAGAAGTTTGGGAATATTTGAGGATAAAGAAAAACAACCTCACCTATTGATTGTTGAGTTTATAATGCACTGATACCTAATAGAATGATTTGATATAGTAGAAGAGGAGGTACCCTCTCCTGTGAATTTCTAGTGAACATTATTTCTCACCATTACCTTGCCAATTGCACTGGCCCAAGATTGCAGATTACTGGAATCATCACCTACCCACTGCTGTATTCGTTCATTGCTCAGATACAGTTCTAGCATGAAGCAAAACCTGTTTGTACCAAACAAAAATATCATTGTGAATAGATACCCAGTAAAATAATTCATCCATTTAGATATTAAAAAGATAAAAAAGAAACCATAACATAATGGAATTAATCTCTTCTTCTTAATTTTGAAATTTATTTTATGTACAGTATTATAATTGATTGTCATCAATGATTAGTTTTAATACTTATTATTATGATTTGTTGCACAATCAGCCAGATGTTCAGACTGGATTTGGCATATTGTCTACCTATCAAGTCCTTTCCAAGAATCTGGGATAGGCAGATATGGATGTTTGATGGTGTTACAGATATTGTTGCAGCTGAAACAAGCTGTTCTTTTTTTTTAAACAGTTTATTTATATATTTTTACATTGCAAAGATAAATGCTTAGTGAACAGCGTATTGTCTGGATCAATTTATTTTAATGGAATCATACTCTTCCCACTCTTAATTTCTACCTCTAATGTCCAACCATTTATAAAACAAGTCCCATGTTCGAAAATACGCTTATCTTCTTTTTTCTTTTAATGTCAATCTATCCATTTCTGCACAATCTGATTTTTTTAAAAAATTACATCATCCTCGGTGGGCGTTTCCTTATTTTTCTAGTACTGTGCATATACAATTTTTGCTGCTGTCAAGACAAGTAATATTAAATATAGATTCCCTTTATCATACTTTGCAGGTATTATGCCTAGCAAGAATATTTCTGTTTTATAATCTATGTGTTGTTTTAACATTTTCTCCAACCATGTATGTATTTTATTCAATATTTCTTTGCTTTTACACATGTCCACAACATACGATAATACATCCCCAGTATCTGGTTACATTTCCAATGTTGGGCAGACATACTTTTAAACATCTTTGCTAATCTTGCTGGTGGTAAATGCCACCTATAGAACAGTCCTAGTTGTTCTTATTTGTCTCTGTTCTTTTGCCCTTGCTCCTTCTCGTTCTGCTCTATCTATTTTTTCTTTTTCTTGTTGTATTCTCTCTTCTCCTGTTGATTCCTCTTGTCCTTGGTAGTCTAACTCTCTTCTTATTTCTTGTCCCTCAGTTGCAACAAATAATTTTCATAGAATTCTAATGCTTTATCTATTGAATCTAGTCTATATCTTTTCCCCTCCCAGTTTATTAGTATTCCTTCTGGTACCAACCATCTAAAGTTTGCCTCTCTTTTGATCAGCTTTACAGTCAGAAATTGCTATTGCTTAAGTATGTCTCTTACCCTCCTAGGAATCTGCTTCAAAACCGTAATTTCTTTCCCTCTGTAGTTTAATGGATGCTCTCTTGCCCTTTTTAGTATTTCAGTTCTTATTGATTTTTTAAACAAATTTCACATGTACCTCCCTTGGGACCTTGTGCTGCCTTGCATAACTCATATTTATTCTAAATATTTCATCAATTTCTCCCTCCATCTCTTTCTTGTCTATCCCTAGAGCAGTGATGGCTAACCTTTTTGCCAGCGTGTGCCAGGAGGGGGGGATGGGGGGGGGTCATGTGCACATGTATCCATACCCATAATTCTATGCACCTGCACATGCCTGCATGACCCCCCCACTTCCCCCCACTTCTGGCATGCGATGGCATGGTGGGCCGGGTAGGGCAGTTTTTCTCTCTCCCCAGGCTCCAGAGCCTTTCTATGAGCCTGGGGAGAGTGAAAATGGCCTCCCCTCCAGAGGCCCTGGAGGCTGGGGAGAGCAAAAAACAGGACTTCCAGTCTTACCAGAAGTTGGCAAACAGGTCATTTTCGGCCTCTGGAGGGCCTCTGGGGAGGGTGGGGAAGAGCGTTTTCTCCCTCCCCAAGCTCCTAGAAAGGCTCTGGAGCCTGGGAAGAGAGAAAAACAGGTCTTCCTCACCACCCCTTGAGGCCTTCCAGAAGCAGGAAACAGCCTGTTTCCCTACTTCTGGTGGTCCTAGAAGGCCCAAAAATCAGCTGGCCAGTGTGAACATGCGCATCAGAGCTGAGCTTGCATGCCACCTGTACCACATGTGCCATAGGTTCACCATCACAGCCCTAGAGTGTTTGCCAATAGCTCTGTCATCACTTCAGGGAGGTCTTCTTTGTCTTAGGAAATGGGCTGCCTTCTCCATTTCTAAAATGATAACTGTCTCTTCAAGGTCCTTTCAAGGTTTGCTTGTGTCAGTTGCTCTATTTTTTTTCTGTTTCTTCTAATTTATCCTCTATTTTCTGGATCCTCTGTTCATTTTTTTTTATCATTTGAAAATTTTCTAATCTCCCATCTATATTCTAAATCTGTTCTTTCATTTCTCCAAAATCACCTTTCACCTCACTGTAGTTCATCCTTATGTCTTCTTTCTGTGTAGCAATAGCTTCTTGAATAGATTGGAACATAGTCTGTATTTCTTTTTGGAAGGTATTCATTTTCTCTTGTATCATTATATCTTTTGATCTCTGACTTGATAGGCTGGATGTTGCAGATGTCAGGGTAAAAGATGCTTTCTTTCCAATTTTAGTTAAATTTAGAGAGCTCATTTTTTCCTTTTTCCCCTCTTTCTTTTTTTCTATTTGTCTACAACCTAATTACTTCATCAATACCTTTTTACAATTAACTTTGCAATAAATTCAGTGTATATCAATACAAATTCTAATGTACTGAGTCTATTAGGAGGAAAAAGTTGTTTTAAGATCACAGGTTGAAAGTCTGGAAAAAAATTAAAAAGAATCATTATCAGAAAATCCCAACTTGGTTATCAACAATGGAAGCAATGATATACCCAAATACTACAGATTTGAGTAAAATGGTGAGCTATGCTGAATTATTAGATGAAAAAGGAGAATTAAAATCATTTCAAGAGTTGACAACACAAGGAATAAATATGGAATGGTGGCCTTATCTACAAATCAAAACAAGGTTTAAAAAAGACCGGGAACAGTATGGCATCTATAAGGAACAATTGGAAATAGATAAATTACTACAAGGAAACGGGGAAAAAATATTACTAAAATTTACAACTTTCTTTTAAAATACAAAATGGAAGAAGAGATAGTAAAGGAGACTATGATTAGTTGGGCCAAAAATTTTGGACATAATATAGAATTAGACCAATGGGATAAATTATGGAAAAGGAATTACAAATTTATGATGGCAGTAGTCTATAAAGAAAAACTCTAGAAAAGGCTTTATAGATGGCATTTGCCCCCAGCGAGATTGTCCAAAATGTTTTCAAATTTATCTCCTGAGTGTTGGAAATGCGGCCACAAATTAGGAACCTACTACCATATGTGGTGGACATGCGCAATCATAAAAAAATTCTGAGGTAAAATTAAGAGATGGAAGAAGTCATGCAACAAAAGATAGAACTTAAACCGAAGCTGTTTTTATTAGGACTATTAGACTTGAGAATGGAGTAAAATTTACAATACATAATACTACACATATTAACGGCAGCCAGGATTGCAATAGCACAAGATTGGAAACAAAGTAATGCACCGTCAGAAGAAATAGTGATCTGAAAAATATTCGAATGCACAGAAATGGACAAAATGACTATGGAAATAAAGGAAAGAGAAGATTTAGACTATTATAAAGTATGGAATAGAATGTATAAGTGGCTAGAAAACAGAAACATAAATAAAAAATAGAAGTTTGAAATAAATATTGACTAGATAATAATTGAAGCTATTAATCACTATCAAAATTAAAAATACAGATTGTGTAAGTCTAATGTAAATATTTGTAATTAGAATGGTTAAAATAGTTGTTATAGTTATTATTAAGGATAGAAAGGAAAAGTAGAAGAATGAATCACAGAAGCAGAATATACACGCCAACACTGAAGGCTGTAAACATGTGATATATTGTTATGTTTGTCTTGTTTGGTATTGTTTTTTCTTCTTCTGTATTTTCTGTTTTTAAAGGTGAAAAATGTTCAATAAAAAACTTTTTAAAAAAAGATCACAGGTTTATGGTCCAATTTTCCCTGTTGGCCTCTTGTCCAAGTCTATATCTATTGTTTCACTTTTCTTCTTTCACCTTCCAAAATGTCCATCAAACAATGTTTGTAATTCAAAAAGGCCTACCAAATTCCCCACTGTCTCAATAAACCAAATAGGCCATGAAAGCCAAAAAAAAGAGTCCCTTGGGAGGTGGGCGGCATAGAAATGTGATAAATTAAATTAAATTAAATTAAAAAAGCCTCTTCATTCCAGCTCCAGCTAAATTCAAAACAATTCCACAAGGTCAATATTTATAATCCACAAAAGGTTCGAAGTACTTCAAAGACCTTGCCATCTATCCCAAAACCACCAGTAAAATAATCTTACAGTTCTTCTTCTTCTTTATGTGTTTCAAAACATTCAAAACATTCCAACATTCAAGGCTATTTTCCTTTAGAGTCAAGTTTATTTTTCAATGTTATGTCCTTTTCCACCAGTAGATGTCATCCCAGTTCTATCTTTCAACTTCCAGCTACTATAGCGAAAGCATAACTTCCCTTATCAGGAATTTCATTTTCCCTTATTCCAGAAGGATAAAAGGTATTTCCAATACTTCAGGTTGCCTTTCAGTTTATTTTAACTTCCAGTCCTTACTTTGTAATTTACATTAAAAGTGTCCCATTAATTGTAATTCTTTTCTGGATTTTCCTTCTGTCGCTTTAAATAGCAGCTCGCTGCTTCTTTTAGAGGTGGGGGTAAACCCCCTTCCTCTTGTCTTTAAAGAGTCTTATTTCAAATAGTCTCTTAATTTGTGCGTAAATCTCAAAGGTAAAAATCAGGAAAGTCCTCACCCAGTTCCAATATGCTGCTCAGCAATCAGTAACAAGTACCCTTTCTTTGGATTGTCACAGCTTGGTTGAGCCATAATGGTTGTCTGTTCTTTCGTTGGTCTGGAGGGTATCCTTGGATCCAACAGGAAGATTGCCATCCTCTCAGGCTCTACAAAGAATCCCCCCTATCTTCATCACCCCTCCAGGGTGTCTTTGGCCCCTCGGATCTCTGAACAAAGAGAAATCAGCTGGGTTTCATGGAGCTCTGCTAACCACAGCTGTCTTGCTGCGATGCCAAACCAGAAGTCCTGGATATGAGCTGAGTAAAGCTGTCTTTTGCAATTGACTGACAGTGAATTTGTCAATGCCGATGGTGTTCAAGTGGCATTCCAGTTCTTTTGGGATTGCACCAAAGGTGCTTATTGTCATATCCCTAAAAGTAATACTGCCATTCAATCGGAGGAGGGGGGAGACTTGGACTCGATTCCCTAGCATTGCCTGTGTCAACATATACTTTACAACCTATATCCTGGCACCAAAGAGCCCTGAGATCTCCTTTACCTGCAGGAATTTTTATGATAGCCATGTGGGTTGTCTCACTTTAAAGTAAATGGTGGGAATGCATGTTTGTTTGGGTTCTCATAGGAAATAGTAAAAAAAACATCTTCACACTTGTGTATTGGCTAAAATCTGCATTCTGATTTAAAGGAAAGGGTCTCTACCACTTTAATCCTACTGCTTTGCCTAAGGATATTCAGATCTTGCTTTAGCTGGATGGCTTTCACTTCGGCTTAATAAAAGAAATCCTTTTGAACAAACACATTTCAAGAGTTCGTACTTTCTTAAGTTGGAAGAAGAGGCGATCCTTACAGAAAGCAAGATCTGCAAAACGGTCAACCCAGAGAAGCAATCTTCACTCTACTGAGGGGACCTTGCAAACCAAGTCTGAACAAAGCAGAGAGCTGGGAGAAACCAATTGCTGGGGAGAGACAGCAATCACCACCCAGTTGGATGCCTGTTTCATGCACCCCATCAGAGAGGATGAGACAATTCAGGAGAATCCTGAAAAGCCCTACTGGTCAATTGGCATCGGGAAGAAAGATGGCTGGGATGAGAGAACCAGAGGAGTCACCCTCAACCATGGCAACCGAAAACCGGGGTGGAAACTGGAACTAGAAGCCCTTGCTGACCAAGGGGGATTGACCAAAGCACCACTGAGGGAGGACTACCTGAAGAGGCATATAACCCAATTGGTGATGGAAACTTTGGAAAATCTCAACATCCGAAGGGAGCCAGGACAACAACCGAAGGGCGCGGAAAGGGCAGCCATTGCTGATGATGCCACAGGAGGCACCCCCCCTTCTGGAGCCTGTCTATCGAGCAGAGGATGCAACAGCAGCAGGAGAAGACCCAGCAAACCCTCCCCCCCAGGCAGCACGCACACTGGCGTCCATTCCCAACCAGCCCCGGGTCCCGCAACTGGAAAGAGAAACTCCCCTCCTTGGGGTGAAGTTTCCAAACCCAAGGATCCCGAGTGTGAGTTGTGACGCTAGCTCTAGAGGGTGCTGCAGCCAGGTGGATGGTGACCCTACATAACGCCAATGTACCAGAACTGCGGGATTTCGACCGCTTCATGATGGCCCTGTGATGTCGGTTCGAAGACCCACTGGCAGATCGCAAAGCACGCGACCACATTAAGGTGGTGAAGCAGGGGCGATAGCCAGTAGCAGAGTATACTGAAGAATTCTGGGATCTCGCGTGTCGTGTGCATTGGCCGGAAGATATTTTGGTGAGCTGTTTCAAGGACGGACTGAGTGATGATCTATACAATGCCTGCATGGCCTGAAGCGCACCAAATCACCTACATGAATGGTATGTCACCGCCGAAGAAGCTGAGATCGATATGGCCAGAAACCAATATCGAGCGGGGCGAGCATGGAAGAAATCATCACCCCAATGGAAGCAAGAGCCCCCTAAACCACAAACTGCATTCTCTCCAAGATCTTCAGCCTGTTTCAACTGTGGAAAACAAGGGCACCGAGCTGCAGAGTGTCATTCGCAAACACCCGCCTGGAACCACCCAGCTGGGAGAGGGCCCTGCAAAACTGGGTCCGCATGGGAAGGAGACTGCTCTGAGGAGCAGGGAGACTGTAGAAGTCCCATCCCCTCCCCTCTTTGGGGAGGAAACCCTGGCATCTGAACAGGAGGAATCACACTCATTCGGAAGCGATCCAGATGATGAACCACTGGTAAGCAAATCAATTAAACCGCTTACCCTCCTCTTAAGACTATTTATCCCAAACCAGGACAGGGAGGTAAGTATCCCCACCCTAGTGGATTCAGGGTGCATCATTGTTTGATCAGCCCAACCTTAGTAGGGAAGTTAGGGATTAACGTAGGAAAGCTGAAAACCCCCATTGCTTTCTGTCAACTAGATGGGTCAATAGCAGGAGGGGAGCCAGCTTCTTTTGCCACTGAGCCTCTACATATACACATCGGAAGCCACGAGGAAAGGCTTACATTTATAGTGGCACCTGGCATGGAATGGCCGTTAGTTCTGGGCTTTGCATGGCTGAAAAAATGGAACCCAAAAATCAATTGGAAACAAGGCATCATAAATTTCCAGAGGAATGTGACTTTTGCTGAGAATCCAGATAAAGGAACTGAGGGGGCAGAGAATCGAGAAACAGCCATGCCTGGTCACACCATACCAACTGAGGGCATACCCATAGAATACAAGGATTAAGCTGAGGTTTTTAACGAAAAAGCCTCAGATGAGCTCCCCCCCCAACTGTGCCACTGACTGTGCAATAGAAATCTTACCCAGCGCGAAACTCCATAAACCCAAGATGTACAGCATGTCACCGAGGGAGTTGGAAGAGCTGAGAACATTTAGTGAGAAAAACCTAGCAAGGGGTTTCATCGAGCCAGCCTGACCAAAAATCGCAGCTCCAGTGCTCTTTAGAGAGAAAAAAGATGGCTCAAAATGTCTCTGCATTGATTTTAGAAACCTCAATACAATTAGTGTGGAGAACATGTATCCCCTCCTCTTTATGAAAGATATGCTTACACACCTCACTAAAGGGAAAAAAATTTCAAAGCTGGACTTAAGGGAGGCTTACTATTGTGTCAGAATTAAGGAGGGGGATGAGCACCCCCCTTGGCTGCTACCAATTCAAGGTGCTCCCCTTTGGGTTACAAGGAGCCCCTGCATTGTTTATGCAGTTAATAAATGAAGTGCTGCATCAGCATTTATATAAGGGGGTTCTGGTCTACTTGGACAACATTTTAATCTATACCTAAACCAAAGCAGAACATGTAAAACTAGTCAGGGCAGTTTTAAACAAACTCTGCTCTGCCAAACTTTATGCTAAACTTTCCAAATGTGAATTCCACCAAGAGAAGATTGACTATTTGGGGTACCGCATTTCACACCAGGGGGTTGAGATGGATCCTCTAAAGGTGCAGGCTGTACTTGATTGGAACCCTCCACGTACGTGTAAACAGTTACAGAGCTTCCTGGGTTTTGCCAACTTTTACCGCCAGTTTATCCCTGCTTTTGCTCAGATTGCCTTCCCCATCACCAAGCTCTTAAAAACAAAGGGGGAGGACAGCCCTAAACCAAAGCAGCCATTGAACTGGACTATGGAATGTCAGGTGGCATTTGAAAAACTTAAACAGCTATTCTCGGCAGAACCAATTCTAAAACATCCAGACACGGAGAAACCATTTGTCATACAAGCAGATGCCAGTGATGTGGCAATAGGAGCAGTCCTGCTTCAGAAGAATGAGCAAGACCAACTACAACCCTGCACTTACACATCCAAAAAGTTGAATGAGACTGAGCAAAGATGGCCCATTTGGGAGAAAGAGGCTTATGCAGTTCGTTGGGCATTGTTAACCTGGAGGCACTTCCTAGAAGTTATTAAGACTCCTTTTGAAGTCTGGACTGATCATAAAAATCTAGAAGCCCTAAAGACCTCAAGGAAACTCTCCCCAAAACAAGTACGATGGGCTCAGTATTTAAACAGTTTGATTTTACTCTAAAATACCTCCCGGGGGGAAAACACTTTCTGGCGGATGTGCTATCCAGAAAACCGCAATACAATAGTACAAAGCCAGACGTAATCAAACCCATAGTACAAAACAATCAACTAGCTGCCAAATTAGTCACCAGATCCCAGGCTAAACAAGAGACATTGACGGGCAATAACACCACCCAAAGTTTTAAACAAGCATTGGCCACTGATGAATGGTTTTTGAACAACAAATCCAGCTGTCTGATGAAAGAAGACTTGGCTTGGGTGGGAGGGAAGTTGTATGTTCTTGCCAGCCAAAGACTATACTTAATGATAAGGTGCCATGACTCCAAATTAGCTGGACATTTTGGGTTTGTGAAAACTTTACACCTGATTAAGAGACAATTTAGGTGGCCATCGCTTAAAAAGGACATAGAAAGCTATGTAGCTAGCTGCCCCATTTGTGCAGCAGCAAAAAGATGCCAGGGGAAATCACCAGGTCTATTGCAGAAGATAGCTGAACCTTCAATGCCTTGGAGAGAGATTGCTATGGATTTCATCGTGGAATTGCCAAACAGTGAGGGAAATACTGTTATTTGGGTCGTGACAGACCTATTTTCAAAACAGGCACATTTTAGACCCTGCCAAAAGATCCCAACTGCTAAAAGTTTAGCCAAATTATTCCTAATACACATTTATCGACTTCATGGTGCTCCACAAAGGATCATCTCCAACAGAGGGGCTCAATTCACCTTCAACTTTTGGAGGGCGTTTTTGGGCTTACTTGGTACTGGCCAGGGGTTGAGCACATCCTTTCATCCTTGTATTAATGGTAATTCTGAAATTTTGAACTCGGTGTTAGAACAATATTTAAGATGTTTCATTAATTTTCAACAGGATAACTGGACCGAACTTTTGCCTTTTGCTGAAGTCACATTTAATAATGTTGTCCATTCAAGCACTGGTTTTACTCCTTTTAGAGTAGCGACAGGCCAGGATTTCAGCCCCATGCCTGAACTACCCACAGAAGAACCCACCATTCCCTCACTTAAGGAGTGGATGGATAATTTGCAAAACACATGGCCAGTGGTTAGATTAGCTTTAAAGGAAGCTAGAGAAACTTTTAAAATTCAAGCTGAAAAGAAAAGGATGGAACCCAAACCTTTTCATGTTGGAAACAGAGTATGCTTATCTATAAAATTCCTGAAATTATTACAACCATTGAAAAAACTAGGGCCAAAGTTCATTGGACCTTTCCCCATCACTAGGATCATCAATCTAATAGCAGTTGAACTACTCCTTCCAAAGACACTCAGGCAAGTCCACCCAGTATTCCATATCAGTTTACTCAAGCAAGAAATAATCTCATCCCTCAGACCACCTGCATCTACACCACCTGTGCCCATCATGATTGAAGGTGAACAACACTTTGAAATCAAGGAAATCCTTGATTCTAGGATCCACAGAGGGAAAATCCAATACTTAGTTGCTTGGAAACATTTACCATCAGCACACAATGAATGGGTCGCTAAACACCATGTTAGGGCTCCAATCTTACTGAGAAAATTTCACTCCTAATATCCTAACAAACCTTGTTAATAGCTATCACAAAATCTTGTGTATATTTTGTTTTTGTTCTTCAGGTGGACCCTTTCGCTTTCTAGGGTAGCATGTCAGATCCGTAAAAGTGATACTGCCATTCAATCGGAGGAGGGGAGAGACTTGGACTCGATTCCCTAGCATTGCCTGTGTCAACATATACTTTACAACCTATATCCTGGCGCCAAAGAGCCCTGAGATCTCCTTTACCTGCAGGAATTTTTATGATAGCCATGTGGGTTGTCTCACTTTAAAGTAAATGGTGGGAATGCATGTTTGTTTGGGTTCTCATAGGAAATAGTAAAAAAAAACATCTTCACACTTGTGTATTGGCTAAAATCTGCATTCTGATTTAAAGGAAAGGGTCTCTACCACTTTAATCCTACTGCTTTGCCTAAGGGTATTCAGATCTTGCTTTAGCTGGATGGCTTTCACTTCGGCTTAATAAAAGAAATCCTTTTGAACAAACACGTTTCAAGAGTTTGTACTTTTTTAAGTTGGAAGGAGAGGCAATCCTTACACTTATTACTATTGGTACTATCTTTGGTTGCTTTTGCTACACTCATTCTATTTCTATTTGCAGGTCTTTGTATTTTGTTAGAACTGTTATCTTCTCCAGTTCTTTCTCTTCTATTCTGCTGTCTCCAGATACTACTATCCAACTTTTTAAAAATCTTTCTTATCAACAACTGTTAAATCTGGGGTGTTAATGTGGCAGGTGCCAGTTTCAATGTTAAAGTCCCAGAGAAATTTAGCTTTTTCCTTTTCTATTACTTTCTTTATTTTATGGCCCATCAGTCCTTGCTTGCAGGCTAATGATATATATATATATATAAATTTGATTTATATGCCGCCCTTCTCCGGAGACTCAGGGCGGCTTACAGTGCGTTAAGCAATAGCCTTCATACTTTTGCATATTTTTTTATACAAAGTCAGCTTATTGCCCCCACAATCTGGGTCCTCATTTCACCCACCTTAGAAAGGATGGAAGGCTGAGTCAACCTTGAGCCTGGTGGGATTTGAACTTGCAGTAATTGCAAGCAGCTGATGTTAATAACAGTGAATTAGTCCACTACGCCACCAGGGCTCTTGTATTTCTTGTATATCTTCCAATGTGCCATTGTTGTTACTTTGTCATGCCGTTACTTGTAGTAAGTTTTTTTTTTACATAAAGTTTATTATTATTATTTTTAAAAAACAAACAAACAAACATTTAAAACATCAATCAGCCCTCCCCTGTGATGTCTCGGTGTTAAATTCTTCAGTTCATTTTTTCTTCTTGTACCAGCAGTTTCTTTTGTCTCAGTCATCTTCAAACCACTGCACAAATTGATTACTATAGTCATATTCTTACTATCAGGTTTTTTATACATATTTATACAATTAATCATTTATATCTCTTTTGCAACCAACAGTAAAAAAAATTCCATGTTTTAAAATATTCAGATTCTTCCCTATTTTTAATCAATAAAGTTAATCGATTCATTTCAGCGCAATCTAAAATCTTTCTTATTACTTCATCTTCCGAAGGTATTTTCTCTAATTTCTAATTTTGTGCATAAATAATTCTTGCAGCTGTTATTACATGTATAATCAAATAAATATATTCATTAGTAAGTCTGTGAGATCTTACAGCAGCTAATCGGGCAGTCCACTGTAGCTTCTTTGCATAGGCAACATTTGTTGTCTACTGCTGTCTTCTCAATTCTGGCATTGTATGCATATTATTATTATTATTATTATTATTATTATTATTATTATTATTATTTACTTTATTCATTAAACACGAAACTCAGTCAACATTCAAAAATGCATCACAAATACCATTTGACTGATGCTAATGGTTGATACAGGTTAGGGCCGGCATCCCAGGTATCAACCAAGTACCTTCTTAAGATGTATGATGTTCCAAGTAGCACAGTTTTCTGCAGTTCTGCTGGTGTTATTGCAGGAAGCAATAAAATTCTTGGACATGGTACCAAGTGCCCCGATGACAATGTGTATCACTGTTACATGTTTCATCCATAGCTGTGTAGTTTTGATGGCCAGGTCGCAATATTTCATGATTTTTTCCAGTTCTTTTTCTTTGACTCTGGCATCTCCTGGTACCATGATGTCAATAAATTGTACGTTTCGGTTTTCGACAACTGTGATATCTGGCATGTTGTATTCCAAGTGACAATCCATCTTAAATCGAGAGTCCCACAAGATCTTTACCTTCTCATTTTCTATAACTTTTTTCACTTTATGTTCCCATGACTTTTTGAATACAGGTAAGTTGTTTCTCGTCGATTCTGCTGTCACCAGGTATGGCAATGTTGACAATCCACACTTTTTTCTTCTCCACAATCGTGATATCTGGGGTATTGTGTTCCAAAACTTTGTCAGTCTGTATTCGAAAGTCCCACAGTAGTTTTGCAAGCTTATTTTTGACCACTTTTTCAGGCTTATGATCCCACCAGTTCTTTGCTACAGGCAGATGGTAGTTGTGACACAAGTTCCAGTGGACCATCTGAGTGACTGTGTTATGACGTTGTTTGTAGTCAGTCTGAGATATTGTCTTGTAACCGCTCAGTATATGATCAATGGTTTCATCCGCTTCTTTGCAGAGTCTGCATTTGGGGTCATCAGCAGATTTTTCTATTCTGGCTTTGATTGCATTCGTTCTGATGGGTTGTTCCTGGGCTGCAAGAATCAAGATTTCTGTCTCTTTCATACTTGATAAATTCAAAATTGGGAATGCAATTTGTTGCTTCAAATCAGGAAAAGAAGAATGGAGTGGTGATATATATAAATAAGAAACTTGTAGCAAAAATTATAGAAGCAGATAAAGATGGAAGATATATTGCAGTTGAAGTTATTACAGATGTTGGACCAATTTTGTTGGTCGGAATATATGCCCCAAATCAACAGCAGGAAACTTTTTACAAGCTACTTCATTTAAAAATTTTGGATTGGGACTATTCAAACACTATAATAATGGGCGATTGGAATGGAGTAATCCAACCTAGATTGGATAAAAAAACCACGGCCAAAATAGGGAATAAATTACCACAAGCTTTTTTCGAACTGAAAGAGGATTTGGAATTGAAAGATATTTGGAGAATTCGAAACCCAAATGAACTGGACTTTACTTTTTACTCAGACAGGCACAAATCCTTTTCCAGAATAGACTTTTTTCTCTTAACTTCTAATCTACTTTCTAAAGTAAAGAAAATAAAGATATTTCCTAGGACTTTGACTGACCACAGTCCGGTCTGGATGGAAATCGAGATGGGTAAAAGAGAAAGAAGATCCTGGAGAGTAAATGAGAATCTATTTAGATATGAAAAGAATATAATTGAACTCAAAAAGCATTTAAAGGAGTTTTTTAAATTTAACTTGAACAAAGGCACCCCTATTGAAACAGTTTGGGATGCAGCTAAAGCATATATGCGGGGAGTACTAATTCAAATGAATTCTAAACACAGGCAAAGTCAGCAGAAGAAAAGACTACAATTGGAATCTGAGATAAAAAAGAAAGAACAACAATTGATACAAAAACCAACAGACGGAAAATTGCAAATGGCTATAAAACTTCTGAAGGATCAATTTCAAATGCTTATAGCAGACCAAACGGCAACTAACTTACAATTTGCAAAGCACAATACTTTTTCCAATGCTAACAAACCGGGCAGGTGGTTGGCGTATACTTTGAGGAAGCAAGCATCGACACGAATTATTGATAGTACTGAATATGCTGATAAAGAAGTTTACCAACAAGATCTAATTAAAAAAGCCTTTTTGGAATATTATACTAAGTTATATGCTAAAGATGACATACAGAATATTACTATAGATGAATACTTGGAAAACAAGAGAGTTTCAAAAATTTCAATGAGCCAAAAGAAAAGTTTGGAACAACTGATAACAGTGGAGGAGATCAGTTTTGCTATAAAACAATTAAAAACAGCTAAAGCTCCAGGGACGGATGGCTTAACTGCAATTTATTATAAAACTTTACAAGAAGAAATGATTGAGCATCTTAAAGATTTATTTCGTAATATACAACTAGGAGGTAAGATACCTTCCTCATGGAAAACAGCTTTTGTTTCATTGATTCCGAAAGAAGAATCAGGTCCTAAGAAACCAGAAAATTATAGACCAATATCTTTATTAAACACAGACTATAAAATCTTTGCAAAGTACTAGCCAACAGATTGATGCCAGTTATTCAAAAGATAATTCATCATGACCAAGCAGGATTTATTGAAGGCAGATATATGAAGGAGAATGTTAGGCAAGTTATAGACTTAATGGACTATCTAGATAAGAATAAACAGATCTCTGCAGTGCTGGTTTTTTTGGATGCGGAAAAAGCCTTTGATCGCGTGAATTGGAACTTTATAATTAAGACTTTGGAAAAAATGGATTTGGGGGAGCGGTTTATACAAGCGATTGGTGCAATTTATCAAGAGCAACATGCACAACTTATTATCAATGGATGCTTAACATCGAATTTTAACATACAAAAAGGCACCAGACAAGGTTGTCCATTATCCCCGTTATTATTTATTTTAACTTTAGAAGTCTTACTCAATGCAATACGGGACTCGAATTCCTTGACTGGAATAGTTATAAGGCAAAAGGACTATAGAACTAAGGCATTTGCAGATGACCTGGTTGTTACCCTATCACAACCTATGAACTCAATAATCCAGATGAAAAATATTATAGAAGAGTATGGCATGGTATCTGGTTTCAGGTTGAATCAGAAGAAAACTAAAATGATTGTCAAAAATCTGACAGAGAGCAAAAAAAAGGAACTGGAAAGAATGGCAGGCTTCGAGACTGTTTCAAAGGTCAAATATTTAGGAGTACAAATCACAGACTCCAATGCTAAACTGTTTCAAAATAACTATGAGGTTCTGTGGCAAAAGATACAAAAAGATATGCAAAACTGGAAGAAACTGCAGTTATCACTGCTTGGAAGAATATCAGCAGTAAAGATGAATGTTTTACCTAGACTGATCTTTTTATTTCAAATGATACCGGTGCTTAAATCAGACAAACCATTGCTAGAATGGCAAAAAGGACTGAACAAATTTATTTGGAATGATAAAAAACCAAGAGTCAAACTGAAAATAATGCAAGATATTCGTGAGAGAGGTGGTCTTTAACTCCCAAACCTTCGATTATATTATGAAGCAACTGCATTGATACAATTAAGTGATTGGTTTGGGAAAACTAAGACTGACTTGTTGAATATAGAAAGCCATGACCTGGTTTGGGGTTGGCATGCATACTTATTTTATGATACCAAAGTGGATAAAGTGTTTAACAGTCATTTACTTAGAAATGCCTTGCTGAGAGTCTGGAGAAGGCACCGAACTAATTGGGATTATAAGATTCCGTTTTGGCTGGATCTCGCTGATACCATGTGGAATACAAATATTAAGTCATTCGGGGGGTTTTTATATAAAGAGTTACTTTACTTTGAAGAGGGCAGGTGGCGATTGAAGACTTTGGATATGCTGTTGGAAGAAGGGAAATCGTTGACTTGGTTGCAGTACAATCAATTACAGATGAGATGGAAAGAAGATCAACAAACTGGTTTAATGGAATATGAAGTAGAATTGGTTGAACAGATAAAGCGGACAGGTCCAATGCACATTAAGAGAGTTTATAATGTTTTGTTAGAAAGAGACTCAGAAAATGAGCTAGTTAAAGATTGTATGACTAAATGGGCACAAAATTTCTCTCAACCAGTTATGTTGGAAACATGGGAAAAAATATGGGTTCAGAACGTTAAATTTACACAGTCACAAAATTTACGAGAAAATTTTTATAAAATGTTTTATAGATGGCACTTAGACCCCAAGAAATTGTCTTGCATGTACCCTAATGTGCAGCCAAAATGTTGGAGATGTGATTGTTTAGATGCTACATATTATCACATCTGGTGGACCTGCAGGAAAGTGAGGGCTTTTTGAATAAAAATCTGGTGGGTTATGCAAAATGTTTTAAAGAAAAAAATACAATTTTCTCCGCAATTTTTTTTATTGGGTATAGTTAAAGACTTTACACTGGGTGAAACTAAATTGATTTTGTATATGGTGACAGCAGCTAGGTTGTTGATTGCCCAACATTGGAAGAGTGATGTTTTACCGACTGTTGACCAATGGACCCAGAAGATGGCTGGATTTGCAGAAATGGCAAAGGTTTCAGCTTTTTTAAAAGATCAGACGCATGAGAAGTATATACAGGAATGGAAATTATGGATTGAGTATGTACAGAATAAGTATCAGACTAGAAAATATTATATCGCTTTTAGTTGAGATGATTATGTTAGTATGTTAGTAAATATAGAAAAAAGATATGGAAGATTGAATAACATATATATTGTTTGGGAATATTAATATTGCATATAATGGAAGTCAAGGGGGGGAGGGAAGAGGGAGGAGGGGGAGGGTTAGGGTGGGGACGGGACGGATTTATATATTCTTTTTACATGTATTTTACAATCTGTGGCTAGGGAGGGGGGGGGGAAAGGGGGAAAAATTTGTATTGTTAAAACTTTTTCAATAAAAAAAAAAAAGATTTCTGTCTCTTTCTTCAGTGTTCCGTTGGTCAGCCATAACCAGGTCTTTTCTGTATCTACTTTTCCCTGGATCTTCTCAAGGAACTGTCCATACAGTGCTTTGTTACACCAGCTGTCAGCCCGAGTTTGCATCACTGTTTTTGTATATTGAGTCTTGGTTTGCTGCACTTTGAGCAGCTTCCTCTTGTTGACCTCCAGCAGAGCTGGTTCAACACTGTCTTTCACATAATCTGCCAGAGCATGCTTCTCTTCTTCGACTGTCTGCTTCACTTGCAGAAGTCCTCTGCCACCTTCTTTTCTGGGCAAATATAGCCTGTCAACGTCACTACATGGGTGCAGCGCATAGTGTATGATCATCAGTTTTCTTGTTTTCCTATCCAGGCAGTCCAGCTCTGCCTGTGTCCAGTTTACGATCCCAGCAGTATATCTGATGATAGGTATGGCCCAGGTATTTATAGCCTTGATAGTGTTACCGCCATTCAGTTTACTTTTTAGAAGTTTCCTGACTCTTTGTGTGTATTCTTTGCTAACCACAATTTTCACTTGCCCGTGCTTGATATTGTCCAGCTGCAGTATGCCCAGGTATTTGTAGGCTTCAGGTTGGTGGCACTTGATGGTTTGTCTATTGGGCATTTCAATTCCATCACTTTCTACGATCTTCCTTTTCTTCAGTGTCACTGTGGCACATTTGTCCAGGCCGAATTCCATGCTGATGTCAGTGCTGAAAATTCGAACTGTATTTGTCAGTGACTGGATTTCAATTTCTGATTTTGCATATAACTTCAGGTCATCCATGTACAGCAGGTAAGAGATTTTCTGTGAATTTTTAGCAGTTTGATAACCCAGGTTAGTTTTCTGTAAAATTGTTGACAGAGGGGTCATGGCGATGATGAACAGCAGAGGTGACAAAGAATCACCCTGGAAAATCCCTCTTTTGATGTTGACCAGTCTGTAACTTTCACTTCCAATGAACAGTTCCCTTTTCCAGTGCTTCATCGCATTTGCAATGAAAGCACCAGTGCACTTGCATATTCCAATTATATCCAGGCACTTGATGATCCAGCTGTGCAGTGTAGTGAGTTGAGTGCTTTCTTGTAGTCAATCCAAGTTGTATGCAGATTTGTTTTTCGGCTTTTGCAGTTCTCTAGAATCATTTTGTCGATCAGGAGCTGATCTTTCATGCCTCTGCTCCCTCACTTGTTTCCTTTCTGCTCTACTGGCAAGATGTTACTTGCTTCTAGGTAGTCCTGGATCCGATCAACTATGATGCCAGTCAGCAGCTTGAACATGGTTATTATTATTATTATTATTATTATTATTATTATTATTATTATTCATCGTATAGTCAGCCAGGTGTCCATACTGGGTTTTGCATTTTTCTCTGAACATCTGGCTGACTGTGTGATGAATGATAATAATAATAATAATAATAATAATAATAATAATAATAATAATAATCCTCCAGTGAGGTACTACCTTGACGTGGTTGTGGGACTTGTGTGCTCCAAAGAAAACAATAGCTATGCCAGAGATTCAACCATACTGAACATCAGATGAGTCAGAGAAAGAGTGTCTGTCCCATAAAAAATATGGTGAGAAAGCTGTTGAATATGTAAATAGTGAGTGAAACCAGGAACGTAGTGAATGTAGTGAGTGAAGCCGGACTCAGGTCCGGGTTTAGCTGGACATTATGATACCCACCACTGATTGGTCCATTCAAATGGAGGGAGAATTAAAGCAATTGGTCTGTTCAAATGGAGGGAGAATTAAAGCAATGTCAGTGGCTAGGCTGTTGACAGTTTCCTTTAAAAGGGAGCGCTGCCAGCAGCCAGGCAGAAGTTTTACTAATCTTGAAATAAAGAGCTGAAGTTACTTGCTGGAGTCCTGCCTCTTCTTGCAATTCACCCACTTAATAAAAGTCATACCAGCTCAGATGTCGGCCAAATTAACAAAGTCCATGCTAGATATTAAAGTTCCTGAATATCTGGTGAAAAATGGACTATAGGACTCAGGGATAGCAGCTGCAGAACTACTGGAAGAAAGGGTGTTTACCCGTCCAAATATACAGTGATTGAAAACAAAGAAATAATGATCTGTTATTACAGATCAAGTCCAACAAGAAGAGGATATTTGAAATGAATGCACCAGTTCTGGAAAGAACAACATCCAGAATCAGAAATAACAGAACAGAGGCTAGCAGATCAACATCGATTTATAATATGAAATAAAGTATTCACAGTGTTGTGGCTCCAACCTCCGAGCCCGTCTTATCGGAGGAAGAAGGCTCCAAACATAAAGGAGAGGAGTTGGCCAGGCCTCCCTCTCCAGGACCCTCCTCTCTGGCAATGCCTCAGGTGTCTCCCAAAGGAGAAGAGATTGGCCAGGAGCCAGGTATCCCCGAACAGTTGCAGTCAGACAGCAAGGGGGATACGTCTTGGCTGGATCCACGCCAGCGTCGGAGAGATAAGCGCATGCAGCAGAAAAGGAGGTGTGCCAGAGATTAAGCTGAGTCACTGGACCACACGCCACACGGTATAAAAGGGAGTGTGGTGGCCATTCAGATTCTGTGATGGACAAAGCTTAACTTCTGGCGAGTCACTTTGCACCTTTGGAAACAACGCTTATCTGCTGTGGACTTAATCACGAACTGGACTATTTGACTGTGTGTATTTTGTCCCTCCTTCTCAGAATAAAAAGTTCTTGGCAAGCAGATACTGGGCTGCTGCCAAGCCTCTTATTACTGGAATTTGGTGTTTGCAAGGTTTATTTATCCCCCGGCTGGCTGTTTGGGTGCGTGTGTGAGACGGGGACAGAACACACAGAAATAGAATTGGAAGAACTGCAAACATTTACCCAGGGCAAAGAAATCAACAGCTTGCCTGAAGTAACTCAGAATGTAGAGGCAAACTGGGGGAGTTGGCAGTAGAGGAATCCAGCAGAGATAGACAACTAGTTTCATTTAGAAACCAGGCAACATCTCCTTTGTCTCAAGAAGACCAAAACTCTCTAATGAAAGAAGTAAAAAAATATGGGATAACCCTAAGAAATACAACAAGAATGCAGCTTGGTTAAAAGAGGTGGATAAGAATAAAAAAGAAATTGAAATGAAAGAACTAGTAATAACAGCAGAAATAGTAGAGAAAAGAGCAAGGAAGATCAAGAATTGGTTAGCACCAGGTGAAGATGATCTGCATGGTTTTTGGTTGAAACATCTAACTGGTTTATACCCGCTTGTTGCCAAGCAGTTTAACAACATACTACAAGGAGGTGAAATTGAAGAGTGGCTAACATCTGGCAAAACCTACCTGATAATGAAAGATCCAGCAAAAGGGGCAGAACCAGGCAACTACAGGCCAATTACCTGCTTACCAACAACTTTCAAATTGTTAACTGGTGTAGTAGCTGATACAGTCCAACAGCATATGATTGAAAACTATCTCTTTCCACCTGAGCAGAAAGGAAACTGCCCCAATAACAGAGGAATGAAAGATCAACTCCTAATTGACAAAATGATTTTGGAAAACTTCAAGAAAAGGAAGACCAACCTGAATGTAAAATGGATTGACTACAAAAAGGCATTTGACCCTCTGCCACATGACTGGATAATCAAGTGCCTAGAAATAACAGGAGTCAGTAGAAACATCAGAAGCTTTGTGCAAAGATTGATGGCACAATGGAAGACACAATTGCAGGTCAATGATGAGAGACTGGGAGAAGCTAATATCAAGAGAGGAATATTTCAAGGAGATGTCAACTCATAAAGCATTGCTGCCCTGCTCTTGAATTACCATAGGAAGGGGTGGGGGAAACTGATGGAGCAACATGGCAGCAACCAGAAGCGCATTCCATGCATACCTTCTCAAGGTCGCAGCTTAGGTTACCGGAGCCAGCTGGAAAGGCATGGTCTCTACAGCCCGTGAAAGTGCTCCGTTGGAGAATGTGATTTATGACACACCCTGGGAGGAGGGGGAAAACAGGGTCATAGTTGGGATGTAAATTATGTGGGTCAGAGTTGACTCCACTTGGGTATGTGCTGACATGTTGCTCTTAATAAATAACTGGATTTCTTTTGAAATTTGGCTCGAGGCTCATGAATTAATTAGGGCATCTGTCGGAACCCTGACAGTGAGTCAACTCTCCTCTTAAATTAATCAAGATTACTGGGTTTCCTGGGCCTGGCCTCTCCAGTCACTCCCTGATATCTGGGGTGTCTGGAGAGAAACTCAGGTAACCATGGCAGAGGGTGGACCATCGAAAGAGACCTTGCTCCAAGAGACTGAAAGGGAGGCAAAGCTCACCTCCAAGCAGGTAATTCCAGGACCCAGCAGCCTAATTGTAACTTGAGTGCAGTCCCCTGGACATCAAAGCTGAGATGCCTGCAGCAAGAAGGGATGAGTATTGGTGAAACATAACCCCTAAAGCAGCCGAGGTTGAGTTCCCCCACCCCAATGCCCAGAAAGGGGGAAGGCCCCTGAGTGACCTGGGAAAAGTAGATTGGATGTGGGACTGGGCACAGGCCTGGCTCCCAAAGCCCCTGATAGGGCCTCTAGGGAGTTCCATAGAGTAGCTGAGGAAGGAATTTGACAGAACCACCCTTCATGATGAGGGGCTATCATGCCACTCAAAAAAGAGGGGAGGTGCAGCTGATCCCTTTGAAGTTAGGAGACACAGATGGGAACGCAGCCCCCCTTCTCCACCCACCAGAAGGAGAAGTAGCCCGAGGCTGCAACCAGTGCCTCTTCCATGTAACAGGCAAATCACCCAGGGCAGACTCCCTCTCTCCAAACTAGATATGAGGAAGATGACCATCCACATCAAGCACAGGCTTACAGAGGCCAATAGGAGGAAGGAGGAGCAGTGCTGAACAAACCGCCCCACTTCAGGGGAAAATTTGATGGGGACTCAGACCACCTAGCTCTATTCTTTGATTTGGCTGAGATCCACCTAGAACGCTTTAGACACCTCTACCCATCCCCCAGAGCCACGGTGAATACCATTACTGAGGGGCTGGAGGGAGAAGCAAGGGAATGGCTAGCAGCCCTCCACAAGAGGGAAGAGCCCCCCCCCACTGCAAGATGGAGATGATTGATGTACAGATGTAGAGGCCAGGTTTGAGGAGGTGGAGGAGGACCTGTACGCGGAAGATGAGTTCAGAAACCTAAGGCAGAGGAGGCAACCCATCAAGGAATACATCTGTGAATTCAGGAGAGTCATTGGGAAGTTACCCCCCTTGCCAAATGGCTGTTAGTTCATTTTTTCAGAACAAGCCTGGACAAGCAAGTTGTCCAGGTAACCACCTACTGGGACATCCTGAATTGATTCTCTGAGTGGTTCCGAGTAGCCATCAAAGTCGATGGCGGATTGCATGCCAATGACATGAGAAATCAACCGGATACTAAAGAGAGAGGTCAACCAGACCAGAGACCACCCAGCTGATGGAACCACAGCACCACAGCCAGCTCCAAAACCAGCCCTCCCACGAAGTCCACTGAAAACTTACAGATGCGGGCGGATAGGCCACATGGCATCAGCATGCGCAATCCCAGCCCTGAAACCAAGACCAAAGCCACCACCCAGGACACAACTGGAACAAGGCCCCAAGCATGCTGCCAACATGTCCCAGAAGGCCTCCAGCTGCAGAGGTCCCTCCCTACCCAGCCAAAGGTGGGGGGGAACCCCAGGCAACAATGACCAGTTGCCGGAATCCTATGACAGTGAGTCTGAGGCCGGAAATGACCTAATGGTGAGTGAACCAGTCCACCCTTTCATTTTCCCAATATGCCTCACAGCCCCAAAAACAAGAACCCAGGGGACTTTTCAAGCCCTAATAGACTCAAGCTGCACTAGATGTTTTATCAACCTAACCATGATCCTGAAATTTGGGATCAGAGCAAAAAAACTGGCCCACACAATCTGATTCAAACAGGTCGATGGGTCTCTATTGGGGGAGCCTATGCCAGCCATCTGACCAAACCACTGAAGCTAGAATTAGCAAATCACTGGGAAGTAATTTGATTTGCAATAGCCCCCAAAATGACAGACAATGTCAGGTATGCCTTCTTTCAACATTCAAGAAAGAAAATCCCCGACTCCATTTTCATAGAGAAAGGTACTTTTACTGAGTATGAACTGAAAGCAACCAAAGAAAAGCAAGGTCTGAGGCAATAGGCACGGAAATCACATATAGAAACAATCTAGCTGCCGATATTAAGTTTAAAATCAATTTAGTCTCTATTGTAGTACAACCTGTTGTAATACCCAACAAAAATAATTGAGGAGTAAATTTCAACCTTTTTTTAAAAGACATTCTGCATCACCCACCAAATTTTTATCCAAAAAGCTTTAATTTTCTTACAAGACCATCAAATATGAAAATAAGTAGCATCATCACAGTCACATCTCCAACATTTAGCTTGCACATTTGGATACATACATGATAATTTTTTAGGATCTAAATGCTATCTATAAAACATTTTGTAAAAAGTTTCCCTCAAGTTTTGTGCTTGTGTAAATTTAACATTTCTAACCCAAATCTTTTCCCAAGTTTCCAACTTTACCGGTTCTTGAAAATTTTGTGCCCATTTTATCATACAGTCTTTTACCAATTCCATTTCTGAATCTATTTCCAATAAAACATTATATAGCCTTTTAATATGCATTTGACTTTGGTCTCTAATCCGTTTTACCAAATTTTCCTCATTTTGCATTAAACCAACTTTTTGATCTTCCCTCCATCTAGCTTAAAGCTGACCATATCGAAACCAAGTATAAATTATACCTTCTTCTTTCAATACATCTAAAGATTTCAACGCAGTTTACCCCTTTCCATAAAAAGGAGCTCTTTATAAGTAATCACCTCCTGTTTCTGCTCTGTACTTATATTCTCTATTGCATGTCTAGGATTTGCCCAAATTGGAATTCTATAATTTAACTTGTATTGATACTTTTTCCATACCCTCAGTAAGGCATTTCTAAGTATATGACCTTTAAAAGCCTTATCCACCTTTTTTTCATATAACGAATAAGCATGCCATCCATATAATAAATCACAACCGTCTATATTTAAAGTTCTCTCTTCAGTTAATTTAAACCAATCACTAATTAGTGTTAAAACAGCTGCTTCATAATACAATCTTAAATTTGGCATCTTAAGACCTCCTCTCTCACGTACATCCTGTATAATTTTCATTTTTATTCTTGGCTTTTTCCCCATCCCAAATAAACGTATTAACCCCTTTTTGCCAATCCCTCAAATTTCCATCTTTCTTAAGCACTGGTATCATTTGAAACAAAAATAAAAACCTAGGTAATACATTCATCTTTATTGCTGCTATCCTACCCAGTAAAGATAACTGAAGCTTTTTCCAAGTTTCCATTTCTCTCTGGATTTTTTGCCAGAGCACCTCATAATTATTTTTGAAAAGTTTCGTATTTGAGGCTGCAATATAAATTCCAAGATATTTAACTTTTTTAACTACTTCAAACCCCGTTATTCTTCCTAATTCCTCACATTGAGATACAGACATATTTTTAGTTATCATCTTTGTTTTATGCTGATTTACCTTAAAACCAGATACTTTACCATATTGAGACAGAATATCCAACATAGATGTAATTGATTCAATCGGTTGAGATAAAGTAACTACCAAGTCATCTGCAAACGCCCTTAGTCTATAGTCTTGTTGTCTAATTACAATTCCCTTTAACTTATTCGAATCACATATCCTATTCAGCAAGACTTCTAAAGTCAAAATAAACAACAATGGAGACAGGGGACAACCCTGTCTCGTTCCTTTCTCAATTTTAAAAGACTTTGTTAAACCTCCGTAAATAACTATTTGTGCAGTTTGTTCCTGATATATTGCCCTAATCGATTGTATAAAATGATCTCCAAAGTGCATTTTTTCTATTATCTTAAACAAAAACTGCCAATTCAATCGATCAAATGCCTTCTCTGCATCCAAAAACACAAATGCTGCAGGGACTTGGTTGTTTTTTTCCCAAATATTCCAATAAATTTACAACTTGCATAACATTGTATTTCATTTGTCTCCCTTGTATAAACCCTGACTGATCAGTATGAATTAATTGTTGCATCACTGGCATTAATCTATTTGCTAGTATCTTCGCAAAAATTTTTTAGTCAGTATTCAAGAGTGATATTGGCCTAAAGTTTTCTGGTTTAACACAGTTTTGATCTTCTTTTGGAATCAATGACACAAAAGCTGTTCTCCAAGATGGCGGAACTCCCCCCCCCATTGAATTTTACTAAATAAAATTCTAAGTGGTTCTACCATTTCGTCTTGTAGCTTCTTATAATAAACAGCTGTTAATCCATCTGTCCCCAGAGTTTTACCTAATTTTAACTGTTTAATAGCTGCAACAATCTCCTCGGAAGTTATTGGACAATTCAACCCTTCTCTCTGTTCCATTGTTAAATCAGGGATATTCTTGTCTTTTAAGTACTTATCTATATCTATGCCTTGAATTAGATCCCCTGAATATAACTTTGAGTAAAATTCTAAAAAAGCATTTTTAATCATATCCTGTTGGTACACTTCCTTACCTCTAAATTCAATCTTTTCAATAACTCTTGATCTTTGTTTTTTTTGCAGAGTATAAGCCAACCATCTACCTGGTTTATTAGCATTGCAAAATGTATTATATTGAGCATATTGTAGGCTAGTCGCCACTTGGTCAGCCATAAGCATATTAAATTGCTGTCGCAATATATTAATTGTCTCCCTAATTTTGCTATCTCCTGGAGTAATCACAAGTAATTGCTCTTTCTTTTTGATTTCCTCCTCTATCTCTTTCCGTTTCTGTTATTGTTTCACTCTATATTTATTATTCATATGTATTAAAACTCCCCTCATGTAAGCCTTACTTGCATCCCATACCATTTCCATAGATATATCTTTATACATATTAATAGCAAAAAATTCTTTCATTTGTTTTCTAAGTTCATTCACATTTTCTTCATATCTAAATAAATTTTCATTTAATCTCCAAGACCTTCTTTCTCCCCTTTCCTGTTCTAATTCCACCCAAACTGGACTATGATCCGTTAAGGTTCTTGGACATATCTTCACCTTCTTCACCCTAGAAAGGAAATCATTTGTAGTTAATATAAAATCAATTCTAGAAAAAGATTGATGTCTGTCAGAAAAAAAAGTAAAATCTGCATCATCCGCATTCCATATTCTCCAAATATCTCTTAGTTCCATATCTTCCATCATTTCAAAAAAAGATTTGGGTAATTTTGAGCGTGCTGATGTTGTAGACAGACTTCTTTTATCTTTCCTAATATCAATCACGCCGTTCCAATCACCCATCATTAAAAAAGATCTATAGTCCCATTGTAATATCTTGTTATGCAAAAATTTATAAAATTTGTCCTGTTGTTGATTAGGGGCGTATATTCCAATTAAAAGCATCTTTCCATTCTGGGTCAAAAGTTCAATTGCAATGTATCTACCTTGAGTGTCTGCTTCAATTAAACTAACTGGTATACCCTTCTTGACGTATATAACAAGGCCATTTTTCTTTTCAGTTGTTGAGGCAATAAAATGAGAACCTAATCTTGAATTTATCAAATATTTTTGATCTAAAGTTCTGATATGCATTTCTTGCAAACAGATAACATCATTCTTAAATTGTTTCAAATAATGAAATATCTTTTTTCTTTTTTGTGGTGAGTTTAAGCCATTAACATTCCAGGATAAAAATTTAGTTGCCATCTTTGGCCCCTTGAAGCCTAGTGAGCATGCCCTGAAGATCTTTTTCAATCTTACTCTTAGGCCTTGCTCCTCCCACTGCTTCTGTTTTTTGAACCCTTTGGGCTACCGCTTGAGACTGTTGTTCCTTCCATTTTTCTTGAAGTCTATAAGTTGCTCGTGTCACTCGCTGATCTCCTGGATCCTCCAATTGCTTAAGTGGACCTGCTTGCCCAGCTTGGATTAAATCCTCCTCCAAACCACTTCCTCCAGCTACAACTTCTGCATAGGTTTGAACCTGCTTTCCTTCTATCTCTTGTTGAGAGATCTCCTTCTTTTTTTCCTTTCTACCTTCTCCAGATGAGGGTGGGTATCCAGCCTTTAAAACATTAACATAAAAGTCCTTTGCCTTCCAAGGTGAATTCAAACGATATTTCTCACCTCCATAATTCACTATTAGACCAATTGGAACATCCCATCTGTATTGAATTTGTCGATTTCTCAACTCATTGACCAAAAATCCAAAGTCTTTTCTATCTCTCAGCATCTTGGAGGGAATTTCTTTCAAAACAATTATTTCTTTTCCATCTGCTTGAAGCTTATTTTTGTATGAGGCTTGTAAGATATAATTTCTAATCCTCCTGGATGTAAAGTAAATCACCACATCTCTTGGTAATTGTTTTTGTCTTGCCACCCAGGAATTAACCCTGTAAATTTTGTCAATCTGAATTGCAATGTGTTCTGGTCTTTCTTCAATTATCACTGATAGGGCTTCAGCACAAATATCTCTTAAGTTCTCTCCACTATTTTCTTTCAGCCCTCTCAGCCTCAAAGCAAACTCCACTGATCTATATTGCATCATAATTAGCTCTTCATCCACCTTTTCTGTTTTGGCCCCAAACTCTCCAACTTTATTTTCCAGATTCAAATTAGCCTCATTGAGTTCTTCTACTCTATCCTCCAATTCAACAATGGATTTTGACAATCCTGAAACAGCTGCAATAATATCTTCTCTTATTTCATCATGTTTTTGTTCCACAACATCTTTAATTGCTTTTATTTCTTCTGCAAATTCTTTAAATTTTCCATCTATAATTGTTGTTTGATCATTCATGGCTGCAGTTTGACTAAGCATAGCTTCCCTTATGAACTCCTTAAGATCTTTCAAGGAGGTCTCCTGACTCTGTGTTTCCACCGGATGTTGTACTATCTGTATCACTACTGGAGAAACTCCTCCCCCATTGGGAGCCACTGTATTAACTTGTTTAGCAGCCATCTTTAACCAACAAAAGAAAAGAAAAAAAGAAAAAATTCTTTTCTTATTCTTCTAAACTTGCCAAAAACCTCTTTTACTTCCAATAGTTTGCAATTTGTCAAATAAAAAAGTCCCTCTTCTATTTTTCAACAAGTTCACAATCCGGCAGCTGTATCTTTAAAAGCGCAATTCACAAATGGCAAAAGGCACTTTCGTTTCCTACTTTCACTTTCACAGCCAGTTCAAAAGTGCCATCTTTAAGCCTCCATTCAAAAAGTTTCCATTCATAACAAAGTAACCTCGGAGCTAGGTATAAATACTTGCAAATACTTGTCCCTCTGCTTCCGCTCTGTCTGCTACTGTAATCAATTGGTTCTCTTTTGAAGGCAGAGTTGGTCACGACGTCTGGCTCTGCACTTTACAGAGTCGTCCTGGACTCGGAGCTTCAGCAGGTGAAGAGGGGGGCTCTCACCCTCCAAGCCCCTGGAATTAATCCAGGGACTTTCGGGGAGCTCTACCCACGCCCACGGCTCTCCTCACCTTCTTCTCCCGAAGGTGGGGATTAGAAGCCGTCAGACAGCTGATTAGCACTGTCAAAACGGCTTTACGAAATCACAGGGCTGGCGGTCTAAAGAAGACCATCCACAATGATGACGGTGCCAACCGGAAGTCCCCCCAGTCTTATTGAAAGAAAAAAAAAAGATGGAACTATGAGATTGTGTGTGGGCTCCCGTGGGATAAATTGCATGTGTGTACACAACCTATACCCCCTCCCTCTCATGAAGGATATACTATCTCACCTAGCCAAGGGCAAAGTTTGTACCACATTAGATCTCAGAGAAGCATACTACTGAGTACGCATCAGGGAGGGAGATGAATGGAAAACAGCATTCAACTGCCCCCTATGGAGTTTCCAATTCAAAGTGATGTCTTTCAGACTGCAAGTTCATGCAGTTAATAAATGGGGTGCTGCATGAGCACCTCTATAAGGGGGTTCTCGTCTACCTGAACAATATCCCCATCTACATTAAGACCATGAATGACCACATACCCCTGTTCTGCCAGTTACTGGAAAAACTTCTGGCAGCCAACCTGTACATCAAGCTATCAAAATGTGAATTCCACCATGCACAGCTAGACTACCTGGGCTACTGAGTGTCAAATGAGGGAATAGAGATGGACCTAGCCAAAGTACAAGCCATCCTTGGCTAGCAACCCCTGTGCACCCGCAGACAACTACAAAGCTTCTTTTTTAAAAAATTTGATTTATATGCCGCCCTTCTCTGAAGACTCAGGGCGGCTTACAATGCGCTAAGCAATAGCCTTCATACTTTTGTATATTTATACAAAGTCAGCTTATTGCCCCCACAAACTGGGTCCTCAATTTACCTACCTTAGAAAGGATGGAAGGCTGAGTCAACCTTGAGCCTTGGTGAGATTCGAACCTGCAATAATTGCAGGCAGCTGATGTTAATAACAGGGCTTTAGACCACTGTACTATCCAAGGCTCTTTTCTTAGGATTCACAAACTTCTACAGGCAATTCATCCCCTCTTTCACAAAGATTGCCAAACCCATGATGGAACTCCTAAAGACAGGGAGCCAGGGAACAAAACCCCGCCCAGGACAACCCCTACAGTGGTACCTAACCTGCCAAAAGGCATTTGAAATACTGAAAGAACTATTTGCAAAAGAACCAGTGCTGGAGCATCTTGACCCCGAACAACCCTTCATCATCCAAGCAGATGCCAGTGACGTGGCAGTGGGAACAGTAGTACTCCAAAGAAACAGCCAAGGAAACCTACAGCCCTGTGCCTACATCTCCCGCAAGCTCACGGACACAGAGAAGTGATGGGCTGCATGGGAAAAAGAAGCTTTCGCGGTGAGATGGGCACTGTTAACTTGGTGCCACCTGCTGGAAGGTGGGCAGAGGCCATTCAAAGTCTGTACCAACCATAAAAATCTGGAGGTCCTCAGGACCTTGTGAAAACTATCGCCCAAACAAGTCCGCTGAGCTCAATACTTCAACCGGTTCAACTTTGTGCTAAAGCACATACCAGGGGGGAAGAACTTTCTAGCTGATGCCCTCTCCTGCATGCCCTAGTACAAATGTGAATGGGAGGAGGTAGTAGACACCATCGTCTTCCCTACCCAAATAGCTGCCCAAGTGACCACCAGACGACAATGCTGCGTCTGGTAAGACCAACCTGCAAGCGATCTAACCAGAAAACTAAAAATCAAATTCCTAGGAGATCCCTGGTTCCAAGACAATCAACACATCTTGACAAAAAGAGATGACCTAGCATGGAAGGGGACAAAACTCTATGTCCCAGAATCCACTTCAGGTTCCTAAAGACTCTACACCAAGCACTGAGGCAATTCTGGTGGCCCGGCATAAAAAAAGATGTGGACAGTTATGTGAAAAGTTGCACCATCTGTGCCACAATGAAGAAATGATCAGGAAACCCCCCCGGACTGCTGCAACTGGTAGCAGAGCCAATGAGGCCATGGGCGGAAATTGAAATGGACTTTATAGTGGAGTTGCTGAAAAGTGGGGGGAACACTGTGATCTGGACTGTAATAGACTTATTCTCCAAACAAGCGCACTTCGTACCCTGCAGTGGACTACCCTCAGCCCCCCAGGTGGCCAAACTGTTCCTGAAGCACATCTACCACCTGCATGGAGTACCAAGAAGAATTATCTCAGACTGAGGGGTCCAATTCATGGCTAAGTTCTGGAGGGAGTTTCTGTGGTCCATTGGGTCATCCCAGGGCCTTAGCTCAGCCTTTCATCTGAGCTCCAATGGGGGGGGGGGGCGCAGAGAGACTGAATGCCATGGTAGAGCAGTACCTGAGGTGCTATGTGAACTATCAGCAGTCCAATTGGGCAGACCTCCTGCCTTTCACTGAGCTTGCGAACAATAATGCTGTTCACAGTACCACAGGACTGACCCCATTCAAAGTAGTGAGCAGCATGGACTTCATTCAGATGCCCGAGTATCCATGGGATCCCCCCTTCTCAGTCAGCTTGACCGATTGGATGTCAACGCTGAAAGCAACTTGGGAGAATGTCAAAAAAGTGCTAGCTGGCTTCCGGTGGCGCCGTGCCGTAGTGAAGACACTCAAACATGGGCGCCTGTTCTGAAGTGCCGTAAAAGCCCCCGAACAGCTGGTGAGCGCTGTCGGGAGGCTTGGAAAGTCTTTCCCTGGGCAAAGGGGAGAGTGAAGAGCAGGCTGGTGGGGGTAGAGCCCCCCAAGTGCTCCCAGAGAAATCTCTGGGACGCGAAGTGTGTGGGCTCCCCAGAAGCCAGCCAAGCAGCTCCGGACCACGGACGACTCTACAGAAGCAGAGCTAAGCACCGCAACCACATCTGCAGACTTTTTACATCAATTACATCAGACAGAACAGCCCAGGAGAGATAAGATTGCAAGTATATTCACTTAACTCCAATTGTTTGTGTATTGCCTCCTTTGGAAGTACTAAAGAAATTTGAAACAAAATGGCGATTGAGGCTTGAAAGAGCCTGAAAGTGAAAGTTAACTAAAAGCAGAAGCCTCTATCATTTGTTAGAAACTGACTTTTATCTGGTCATACTAGAAGGAGGATTTTTCTAAAGATTTATTTAAAGGGGGGAGAAAAAAAAGAATAGAATTTTACCTTTGTGGATCTTTGGCTGCTGTTACTTAAAAAAGCTAGAGAAAAAGAAAAAGAAAAAGAAGGGGGAAATCAATCCACTTTGAAGATGGCTTCAAAATCTTTAAAGACTATTCCCACTAGGGGGTCTGGCAGTGCCGGTAGTTCTCCAGCCCATACATCATGAATACAAGTTCTTATTCCCCCAACAGAACCACAGGTTTTAACAATAGAAATGATACAAGAAGCTTTAAAAGTCACACAGGAGAAACTTACTGCTGTGATAGATGAGAGGACCCAAGCGGTCTCAGAAGAGCTTTCTGTTGTGATTGATGACAAGATTCAATCAGTCTCAGATGAGATTGCAATTCGAAATAAAGAAATTAGGGAAGATATACTTATTGCATTTCAAGGTTTGGCAGGCCACATTGAAATGTTGGATGACAAAATAGAGGAGATTAAAGAGTCTAACCAAATTTTGGATAACAAATTGGGGGTGGCCAAGGAAAGGATTGAAAGGGCTGAGGCTGATGTGACTATGATTCAGTACAGAGATATGGAATTCGCTTTATGTATAAGAGGGGTGAAAGAAAACAAGCAAGAGAATTTGAAAGAAATGATGGCTGAAGCCCTGGCACAGGAGTTGGGGGAAGGACTGGGAAGGACTGACATGATGGAGGACTGGGAGCTTAAGGATATTTGGCATGAAAGGAACCCAACAGAATTAGACTTCACCTTTTTTTCAGATAGACATCAATCTTTTTCAAGGATTGACTTTATATTAACTACTAATGATCTTTCCCTCAGGGTGAAGAACATCAAGATTTGTCCAACAACATTAACAGACCACAGTCCAGTTTGGATGGAACTGGAGTTTAAAATGGGTCTTAAGAGGTCTTGGAGGTTAAATGAAAACTTGTTTAGATATGAAGAAAATGTAAAGGAATGTAAGAAATTTATGAAAGAATTTTTTGTTATTAATATGCAAAAGGATACCCCCATGGAAATGGTATGGGATGCGAGTAAAGCATACATGCGAGGTGTTTTGATTCATCTGAATAACAAATTTAGAAAGAAGCAGGGGAAAAAAAGAAAGTTATTAGAGGAAGAAATAAAGAAAAAAGAACAAGCTTTGATAATAAATCCAACTGATAGAAAAACTAAAGATGTAATTAATTTACTGAAAGGACAATTTAATATGACGCTAGCAGACCAAGTGGCAACTAGTTTACAATATGCTAAACATAATACTTTTTGCAATGCTAATAAACCTGGCAGATGACTAGCCTACTCATTAAGAAAAAAGCAAAGTCAAAGGACAATAGAAAAAATAAAATACAAAGGGAACGAGGTGTATCAGCAAGATTTGATTAAGAAATCTTTTAGAGTTTTATTCAAAATTGTATATTGCTGACAAAATTCAAGAGATAGATGTAGACAGATATTTACAGCAAGAGAATATTCAGATAATTTCACAAGAGCAGAGGGATGGTTTAAATCAGTTGATAAAGTCAGAAGGGATTTTGTCTGCAATTAAACAATTGAAAGTGGGCAAAGCCCCTGGGACGGATGGTCTGACGGCGGTTTATTATAAAAATTTACAGGAGGAAATGGTGGAACCACTGAAAGAATTATTTAATAATATACAACAAGGAAGGGGAGTACCTCAATCCTGGAAGATAGCTTTTATTTCCCTTATACCTAAAGAGGGCCAAGATCATACAGATCCAAAAAATTATAGGCCGATATCACTCTTAAATACTGATTATAAGATTTTTGCTAAAGTGTTAGCAAATAGATTAATGATAGTTATGCAACAAATAATACATTATGATCAAACAGGTTTTATAAGTGGTAGACAAATGAAGACAAATGTAAGACATGTTGTTAATATATTGGAATATTTGGAGAGGAACAATCAGGTCCCTGCAGTGCTAATATTTCTTGATGCAGAGAAAGCGTTTGATCAACTGAATTGGCAATTTTTATTGAAGTTATTGGGAAGGATGCAATTTGGTGATTATTTTACACAATCTATTAAGGCAATATATCAGAAGCAAATGGCGCAGATAATAATTAATGGAGGCCTAACTGATAATTTTAAAATAGAAAAAGGAACAAGGCAAGGTTGTCCTTTGTCTCCATTATTGTTTATTTTATCACTGGAAATCTTGCTGAGCAAAATACGAAGAACAGAAGAAATAAAGGGGATTAAAATTAGACAACAAGAGTACAAACTACGTGCATTTGCAGATGACCTGGTTGTTACTCTAACTGAACCTTTACAGTCCACTGCTGTTTTGATGGATACAATTAAGGTATATGGACAAGTATCTGGTTTTAAAATAAATGCAGCCAAAACAAAGACATTAGCTAAAAATTTGGCTAGAAACTCAAAGAAAGAGATGGAAAGGGCTACAGGATTTGAGGTAGTTAAGAAGGTTAAGGGATTAATATTTTAACTACGAATGGGAAATTATATCAGCATAATTATGAACCATTGTGGCACAAAATACAGACAGAGATGGAAGGTTGGAAAAAACTACAATTATCTTTGCTGGGATGGATAGCTGCAGTAAAAATGAACATTTTACCAAGGTTTTTGTTTTTATTCCAAATGATACCTATACTGAAAAAAGATAAAAATTTGAAGGAGTGGCAGGAAACCACTCCTTGTTTGGGCAGGAAAGAAGCCATGAGTAAAACAGGGAATATTGCAAGATTCTCGAGAGAGGGGAAGTCTTAAAATGCCCAATTTAGGATTGTACTATGATGCAGTTGCCCTCTTGGCAGGGAGTGTCTGGGTGAACTTAACGGAAGAAAGGATTTTAAATATAGAGGGATATGGCCTGGTCTATGGCTGGCATGCCTATTTGATATATGATAAAAAGGTAGACAACACATTTAAAAGCCATTAAGAAGTGCTCTATTGCGGGTCTGGAAAAAATATTGATACAAACTAAATGATAAGTTACCAATATGGACGGTACCCAGACATGCAATAGAAAACATAAGTATAGAGCATAAGTATGATGTGTTTACATGTAAGGAATTACTGCATAAGGATGGATATAGATTTCAACTAAAATCTATCCAACAGTTAAGGGAAGAAAGAGTGATTAAAACATGGTTTCAGTATGGTCAGCTACAGGCCAGGTGGAGAGAGGATCAAAAAAATGGTATTCTGCAACAAGAGGAGAATTTGATAAAGCAAATAAAGGACCAACGTCAAATGCACATAAAAAGGTTGTATAATGCATTAGTCGAGATAGATTCAGAAACAGAGCTAGTCAAGGATTGTATGATAAAGTGGGCACAAAATATAGGAGAAGTAATAATGATGGAAACGTGGGAAAAGATATGGGTTAGAAATGTGACATTTACACAAGCTCAAAATTTAAGAGAGAATTTTTACAAAATGTTTTATAGATGGCATCTAAACCCAAAAAAACTAGCTTGTATGTATCCAAATTTACAACCTAAATGTTGGAGATGCGAGTGTCAGGATGCTACGTACTATCATATGTGGTGGACATGTAAGAAAATTAAGGCTTTTTGGGTAAAAATTTGGTGGATTATCCAAAATATTGAAAAATATTTCAATATTTTTGAAAAATATAAGAAAAAGATTAAATTTACACCTCAGTTTTTTTTGTTAGGAATAGTTACGGATTGTACTGTAATAGAAACTAAGATGATATTAAATTTAATAACAGCAGCTAGGTTACTAGTGGCACAGTACTGGAAAAAGGAAGATATACCCACCATTGAGGAATGGATATTAAAAGTAGTGCATTTGGCGGAAATGGCAAAAATCTCTGCATATTTGAAAGATCACTCAAATGAAAGATATATATTGGAGTGGAGAAAATGGATTGATTATATTCAAAATAAGTATCAGAATAAGAAACTTCAAATAGCGTACGAATGAAAAGTTTGATTGATTTATAGGTTATAGTTTATGTATATGATGTTTTTACTACAGGAGTTAAAGATCTAGAGTTAATTTGAACTTAACATATTGTTAGCTTATTTTAGTTTTATGTTTGTGAATGCTATACCCTGTGCCTGTCCTGGGAGGTTTAGGGAGGGGAGGAGGGGGGTAGGGGATAGGGGATAGGGGTAGCGGGAGGGGAAGGGGAGGGCAAGAGGGAGGGATTTGGGGGGAGGAGGGTTGGAAGGGGGGAGAAAATGTTTGGAAATTTTGTTTGTAAAACTTTTTAATAAAAAAAAAAGTGCTAGCTAAAGCGGTGCAAACCTATAAAAAACAAGCAGACAAATACTGAGCTCCACAATGGTCATTCCGGTTGGGGGAGAAGGTCTACCTCTCTACAAAATACTTGAGGTTAAAACTCCCAAGTAACTGGGGCCAAATTTCTTTTGAAATTTGGCTCGAGGCTCATGAATTAATTAGGGCACCCGTCAGAACCCTGATAGGAGATTCACTATCACCACTACTATTTGTCATTGCATTGTTTTCTCTGTCAACAATACTGAATAACTCAGGCCATGGAAATCAAACATCAGAAACATCTGCCAAACTATCCCTCCTTTACATGGATGATCTAATGCTGTATGGAAAAACACCATCTGAAATAGAATTGCTGCTCATCACTGTATATATAGCCAAGATATTGCAATGGAGTTTGGATTGGAGAAATGTGCCCCACTCACTATCAAACAAGGAAAAATAGTGAAAACTGTAGGAATCAAGATGGCCCATGAAAATAACATTAAGAATCTGGATGAAGATGATTACTACAAATACCTGGTTATCCTTGAAGCTGACAACATCAAGCACACTGAAGTCAAGAAAAAGAATAGAGGTGAATACATCAAGAGAGTGAAAAAGATCTTAAAGTGTAAACTCAATGGAGGAAATGCCATCAAGACAATCACACCTGGCAATACCAGTCATTAGATATACAGCTGGAATAGTGAACTGGACTCAAACAGAATTAAAAGCAATGGATAGGAAGACCAGAAAAATAATGACACTGAATCATGCCCTTCATCCTTGCAGCAGTTCTACCTACCAAGGCAAATAGGTGGGTGTGGAATGTTGCAAGTATATCAGATGGTTGAAGAAGGAAAAAGGGCTTTGGAAGAATATCTAAAGGACAATGAGGAAGATGCACTGAAGTTAGTATGCCAGGAAGGCTTGCTCACTATTGGAGAGACCAAACTGACCTACAAGAAAGACCAAATGAAGAACAGAATGGAGCCATGGGAAGACAAAGCACTAGATGGCCAGTACATTAAAAAAAAAAAAAGCAGGGAAAGCAGATAACATGACCTGGCAATGGTTAAGAGCAGGAAAGTTAAAGAAAGAGACCAAGGGATTAATTCTGGCTGCACAAGACCAAGTCTTAAGGACAAATGTATAGAAAGCCAGAATTGAGAAGACAGCAACAGACAGTAAATGCCATTGATGCAAAGAAGCTGAAGAAACAGTGGAGCAAGCTGCTGCAAGATCCCACAGACTGACTACAAGCAGCAGCATGACAAAGTAGCAACAATGGTGCATTGGAAGATCTGCAAGAAATATCATTTGCCTGTAAGCAAGAACTGGTGGGACCATAAAATAGAAAAAGTCATAGAAAATGAAGAAGTTAAATTGCTCTGGGACTTCAGAATCCAGACAGACAGGCACCTGTCACATAACACCCCAGACATAACAGCTGTTGATAAGAAAGACAAAAAAAATCTTGATAGTGGATGTGGCAGTGCCTGGAGAGAGCAGAATAGAAGAATTGGAGAAGGTAACAAAATACAAAGACCTACAAATAGAAATAGAATGACTATGGCAAAGGCAAGCAAGGGTAGTACCAATAGTAATATGCACTTTGGGTGCAATACCAAAACAACTGGAGCAGCACTTGAACACCATAGGCATTGACAAATTTGCTGTCAGTCAATTGCAGAAGGTGTCTTTATTAGTAACTGCTTTCATCCTGCAATGATATCTGTAACACGGTCAAACATCCAGATTTGTCTATCCCAGGTCCTTGGTAAGGACTCAATATGTAGACAAAAATGCCAAGCCCAATATCGCTTTTAAATACTGATTATAAGATTTTTGCTAAAATATTAGCAAATAGGTTAATGGTAATCATGCAATAAATGATTCATAATGACCAATCTGGATTTATAAGTGGAAGACAAATGAAATGTAATGTAAGACAAATTGTAAACTTATTGGAATATTTGGAAAGGAACAACCAAGTCCCTGCAGCGCTTATCTTTTTGGATGCGGAGAAGGCATTTGATTGATTGAATTGGCAATTTTTATTGAAAATAATAGAAAAGATGCAGTTTGGAGAATACTTCACACAATCTATTAGGGCAATATATCAGAGACAAACAGCACAAATAATAATTAAAGGTGGTTTAACAGAAACTTTTAAAATTGAAAAAGGAACAAGACAGGGATGCTCTTTATCACCATTATTGTTTATTTTAACTTTGGAACCTTTACTGAATAAAATACGAGGGTCAAATAAAATAAAGGGAATTAAAATTAGACATCATGATTATAGATTAAGAGCATTCGCAGATGACTTGGTTGTTACTTTAACTCAACCAGTACAATCAGTTATAGGTTTAATGGATATAATTAGCCAATATGGACAAATGTCTGGATTTAAAATAAATAAACAAAAAACAAAGATAATAACTAAAAATATGATGGTAAAGCAGAAAGAACTAGAAAGACTAACAGGATTTGAAATAGTAAAAAAGGTTAAATATTTAGGGTTATATATTACAGCTTCAAATGTAAAATTATATAATAATAATTATGAATTGTTATGGCAAAAAATACAGAAAGAGATGGAGAATTGGGGAAAACTACAATTATCTCTGTTGGGAAGAATAGCAGCAATAAAAATGAATGTTCTACCTAGGTTTTTATTTTTGTTTCAAATGATACCAATACTCAAGAAAGATGAGAATTTGAGGGAATGGCAGAAGGATATTAATAATTTTGTTTGGGCAGGGAAAAGACAGAGAATAAAATTAAAAATAATGCAAGATATACGTGAAAGAGGAGGTCTTAAAATGCCTAATCTAAGATTATACTATGAAGCAGCTGTCCTAACAATAATTAGTGACTGGATTAATTCAATAGAAGAAAGAATATTGAATATTGAAGGATATGATTTGTTATATGGTTGGCATGCTTATTTATTATATGATAAAAAGGTGGATAAGACCTTTAAAAGCCATATATCATATATGGTGGACTTGTAAAAAAGTTAAAGCATTTTGGATTAAAATATGGTGGATTATCCAAAATATTCTTAAAAAGAAGATAAAGTTTACTCCACAATTGTTTTTGCTGGGCATAATCACAGACTGTACAGTTATAGAGACTAAATTGATTTTAAATTTAATAACTGCAGCTAGACTTTTGGTGGCACAATACTGGAGGAAGGAAGATTTTCCTACTATTGAAGAATGGACATTAAAAGTAGCGAATTTGGCAGAAATGGCGAAAATTTCAGCATATTTGAAAGATCATTCACAAGAAAGATATATATCGGAATGGAGAAGATGGATTGATTATATTCAAAACAAATATTGGACTAAAAAGTCTCAAATAGCTTATGAATGAATAGAAAAATTAAGAGTATGTATATTTAGTTAAGTAAAAGGGAAGTTAAAGTGTAAAGGGGGGGATAGGAATCCATAGTTAGTTAGCTTAGTTTAGCTTATGATTGTTAATTGTTATACCCTGTATTTTGTTCTGGGAAGTTCGGGGGGGGAGTAGGGGGGGGTAAGGAAGGGAGGGGGGAGGGGGAAATATTTGTAATTTTTTTTCTTTTTTGTAAAACTCTTAATAAATAATAATATGCGTAATTAATAATAATAATAAAATTTCTCAGTGACTTGTTATTGTTGTTATTGTTGTTGTCTGTTGCATAGTCAGCCAGATGTTCAGACTGGATTTAGCATTTTGGTTCACTATGAGTGATTTTAATCTTCTGATTTGGCGTTGCGGCGAGACAGTCAGGGAATTAGCGGGCTCTGATGAGCTCCACGAAAACCCAGACTGACGAACAGCTGCCAATGGGTCTTCAGACCAGAACTGTCCTGTAGGGACGGGGAAGAAGGAGAGGCACCTCGGAAGACCAAGAGGAACAGGTAAGTTCCTCGAAGGTCAGAGGAAACTCTCTATGACTCGGTGGCGGGGGACGGCAGCAATTGTGGCTGCCATGAAGCTGGGGCAACCGGATTAAGCATTGAGCAGGAGTGATGAATGGAATGGAGTTTTTGGAAGTGACAGCCAACTCATGGTTTGAAACAATAGTAAGGAAAACATCTTTGTAACTTTAAGACTCCTAGCGATGAAACAGCAGCTAATGAGCAGGGGGGGAAGAAAAGAAGTGTCAGCGTTCCAGAAAACCCCCCAACTCCAAGTAAAGACGCAGAAGCAAACATTTTCCAAAGTTCTCTTTACTAGAATAGGCAAACTGGCACATCTGGGAAAACCCGAATCTGAAAAGCCCGGGTTTTCCTTCAGTAAGTCAACGCTCCCAAAACCATCCCCTTTCTCCCCGATTGATCATGTGTTCCAATCAACAATCCATTCCATCCTGATCCAGCCCCCTGACCACTCCTTCTCTAGATGCTGTATCGCCCTGACCTTGACCAACAGGAAGAATACTATTATGTCTAGTAACCCCCTCTCCTAAATCCCCCCTCCTACTTTCCCACACATGAGAAGGTGGCAGCATTGGAGCTTCCACCTAATATGGCTTCCAAAGCTGACAGGCGCCCCCCCCGCAAAAAGGACCACCTCCTCCAGGCAAAACACAAAAGAAGGGGTTAACAACTAGCACCAATCCCCTTAACCCCCTCTCCCCCCCCCGGGGGACCTTTTGGTTTCTCAGGAAATTTAATGTGAAACTGTTTCATGAATGTATCAGCATTTACATCCCAACTCTTAACCAAGTAGCTTCAGCCAAAGGGTAGCCTTTCCAATGCACCAAATATTGTAAGCGACCCCTGTAGAGTCTAGAGTCCAGGATCTCCCCTTGCACTAGCAAAGGAGGGGTGGAGCAGCTGGCAAGGGTCTTAGGTTAGATTCTCTGACAGGTCTCAATAAACTACTGTGGAAAAGGGGGTGTACTTTCCCTAATATGCGAGGGAGTCTAAGTTGGGAGTCTAAGTCACTGGGTTAATAACTTTCACTATAGGGAAGGGACCTATGAATTTGGGTCCAAACTTCTTGCTGGGTACCCTCAATCTTAGGTACTTGGTTGACAAATACACCTTATCGCCTATTTGGAATCGTGGTTGGAGGGACTGGCGTTTGTCGGCCTGGGCCTTATATCATTCTGCTGACTCCGCTAAAGCTTTTTTTGTGTTCTCCCACCCCTTTTTCAATGAGGTCATCCACTCCGTTAGGGACATAGAAGTAGGCGGTTCTCTAGGCAACTCAGGCATCAGTACAAAATCAATGCCCGTAGAAAAGGAGACAACCCAGTACTGGTGTGTATTGCATTATTATAAGCCACTTTTGCAAATGGTAGCAAGTCTGCCCAGTTCTCCTGTTGATGATTTGACATCAAGGAAACAGACAATTTAAAGTTTGAGAGTGAAAGTGCTGAATAATAGGAGGTTATGGACATTCTGAAGAGAGACAGATTGCTGAGTAATATAACAGGGAGTAAGGGAGACACCTACTGGCCAAAGGAAAACCACAGATAATTTACAGAAGGAAAGTCAATTCAAAGGAACATAAGAACTACTTTTGTGAGCTTGCTGCCAACCAACTTATAAATCGTGGAGAATCTGTTTGTGATTTTGGGTGTGATGAAACTTGTGAAATATTGTTCATATAGAAATAGAGAAAATTATATTGTATTGTATTGTATATAAAATTGTATTATATTGCGGTGTTGACATGGGACACCCTTAAGAAGAAACTATCTTTATGATTACTATTTTTTTCTCTTTTTCTTCTTAGTATTTTGATTACCATCTTTGACTATTTATTGCATTAATTACTGATATCATTAACATCATAAGTGATTTAATTATATATAGATTGTCACTAATTAATTGTTGATATTATTAAATGTTTTAGATTGATATTCTGGAAGGATAGATTGATATAATGACGCCAAAACTAAAAGACACCTAAAAATGTATGATATCTAGTGGAAGCTGTAAATTTAAGCACTGAAAATTGAATAGTTGAAATAGTGATGGCTTGGGTGTCCTGGAGGAATATAAGAGGACTGTAAGGGAGTGGGGAAGTTGGTTTAAAGTGGCGGCAAAGGTGAGAAGCATTCTTAATCTGATGAGAATTGGTGCAGGAAAGAGGAAGGGGCCCCAAACCATGACAGTGGAACTGAGTCCAACTGGGTCCATTGAAGAAATAATGCAAAGGGAAAGATCAAATTCATTCAAAGATCTACAACAGATGTTACAAACAATGCAGGATGTTATGCTGAAAAACATAACGAGAGATAGGAGAAGTAAGGAGTGACATGGGAGAACTGAAAGAAAAGATGAGATCAATGGATGATAAATTTGAATGCTTCCAAAAACAAATTATGAAAAATGAACAAAAATTGCAGGAGATGGAGGAGAGAATGGGAAGGGAAGAAAAAAGAGTGGAGGAGATGGAAGAAAGATTAATACAAGCTAATAAAGATCTCAAAATGTTGGTCATCCACTTAGAGACAGAAAAGGCAGCCCACTACCTACGGTTTCAGAATGTGAGGGGGGAAAAAAGCGAGGACCTCCCGGAGATGATGGCGGACCTATTGGCAGGAGCACTAGGAATCGGGAAAGAGGAAATGATTAATGAAATGGATGAAATCTATAGGATCCATACTAATTATGCACGTAGGCATAATCTACCCAAAGAAGTGCATATTAGATTCATTAACAAATTGATTCGTGATGAGATCCTGCACAGGACCAGAGAAGACTCATTAGAGCTTAGAGGAAAACAGCTGGTCATGCTCAAATAAGTCTCTAGAAGGGTAAGAGAATTAGAACAACCCTACCAAACGCTAACATCTAAACTAACAAGAAAAAACATAAATTTCTGGTGGTTGACTCCAGAAGGGATTATAGTATCCTGGTGAGAAAAAAGGTTTAGACTGGACACAGTTGACAAAGTAGAAGAGTTCTACAGACAAAATTTTGGCACTGAGGTTGAGTTGGAGGAAAGAGAAATAAGGGAAGAAGGAGAACTAAGAGAGCAGTCACTAGATAAGAGGGAGTCTCAAATTAAAGAGAAAGGAAATGGGAAAGGAGAGAGTGTGGACAATGGGAAAGACAATGATGGTGGATGCAAAGAATACAAAGAAGTCAGACAAATGAGGGCAACAAGACCTAAGTATAAGTAGAGGCTTATAAGATGAAATAATGATCTTATCTTTAAATATGAATGGTTTAAATGCTCCAGGAAAAAGGGGAAAAATTAATAAATTGTATAAGATGAATTTGGATATAATGGTTTTGCAAGAGACACATATAAAAAAGCAACACCAACATCTATTAAAATGTAAAAAGTTTGGGAATATATTTATATCTTCATCATTGCAGAAGAAAGGGGGAATTGTGATGTATGTAAAGGAGGAAATTCCAGCCAAACAAATGTGTAAAGATGAGGAGGATTAATAAAGATATTAATAGTAGAGATAATGTTGAAGGAAAGAAAAATGATCTTGGTTGGAATATATGCACCAAATGAGGGTCAAAAATTATTTTACAAGAAATTTCATAACACGATTGGAGATTTAGAATATGATAACATGTGCATAATTGGTGATTTTAATGTGATTGTAGATAGAGAACTAGATTACAGAAATGATAGATTAACGAAAGGTGTCAGAAGGATATTACCTAATACATTTTTTTAAAATTGTGGAAGAATTGAGTATAAAGGATAGTTGGAGGGAAAGAAATGGGAACAAGAAACAATATACATATTATTCTGGCAGACATCAATCTTGGTCTCGAATTGATATGGCTTGGGCATCAACAGAGTTAAATTTAGAAATTGAGGAAATTAGTATTGACAAATACTCATGGGCAGATCACAATCCTATTAAAATTAAGTGGAAAGGGCAAAAAAAAATAAGGAAGTGGACTCTAAAAAAAGCAATTTTGAACCAAAATGAGTTTAAATTAAAGATGGATGACCAAATGAGACTGTTTTTTCAAAATAATAAAAAAGAGGATACGAATAATCAAAATTTGTGGGATACAGCAAACGCTTTTATGAGAGGAATAGCAATAACATATATGGCTAAAGATAACCCTTCTGCGCATGCCCAAGATGGCATCCCGGCACTCAGACCTCTGATCGTTGGGAGGGGATGCCTCGGTTTAAGGGGGCTTTGGAGGGTCAGGCGGAACATCTAAGGCCCCCGCCTGGGTAAAGGAGTGTCAGGAGGACACTTTGAGAGCTTCGCCAGCTCTCCGGACCATCCCAGCTCCGAGAAAAACAGCTTCAGAGAAGACGGCGGGAGACGCCGCTAGAGGCTGGGCACAGCCTCACAGGCCTTGTGGAATGGCCATGGCGATGTCGGCGGCTACCTGCGACCGGCGGGGTGACAGTAGCGGCACCGAAGACGGCAACGTTGGGGCCCCCTGCGGAGGTTCCCCACGCCCCTTGATGCCTCGCATTAGATCTACGGAGGTGAGGGGCGGCTGGGGATGACCGCAGAAGGGCCAATGGCGGTGATGTTGACGACGACGGCGGCTACCGCGGCAATGACCACAGGGATGGCGGCCGAGGTCGGGGCGGCCTGCAAGGGCCTGCAGATACCAACAGAGCCGATGTGGGATCTTTTGGCAGTAACCTTAGAACTGGTGTTTCCTGGATGATTGGAAAGTACCCCCCAGGCGGCCAGAGGGTGCTTGGCCGTGTGGATGAGCTGTTCCCATACAGACCTGGAAACCCCCAACCCCCCCAAGGTGATCTGGAGGGTGAAAATAGGAGAGTATTACATCTACAACGGAAGCTTGAGGGATTTGTGGGATCGGAGAATGACTACAGACTCCTGCTGTCTGAATTCCCCCCCCCTCCTTCCCTGACTAAGTTTAGACCTTGTTAGACCTTATTATGGTCATAGCAGCCCCACTTATTTAGTCTGCTGGAATTATTCCCCCTCCCCCCCCCCCCCGGTATTGCCATCTATTTCCTGCCTTTGGAAGATATCTCCTGAACTATTTGAACTTTCTACGTGAGCTGGAGGATCGGACCTCCTTGATGCTCCTAACACAGAGGGGCACTGGAACTATGGACTCGAGGCCAGTGGAAGGCGGAGTATGGCCACTTTCACTCCCAGATTACCATCAAAGTTTTCCTGGTCGGCCTTGTGAGAGGATAGCCGGCCAGGACACTTCTGGGGGTCGAATCGTATTTGCCTTCCCCTCCATTGCTGTGAGAGGGCAATGGAGCCCGGTGGCTCGGACCATGGACCAGAATTTTGTCCCTCTATGTCTTTAACATCTGGCAGTCCCCTGACCTTGGACTATTCCCTCCCAAGGGACCTGATGTACTCAGTATCTGAATTGCTTGCCCTGCGAGATTCCCCTCTCTCGCAGGTTTGGCCCTCCACTTTACCAAGGGCCTATCTCGATGACGGACTTCGGAGTCCGGAAAGATGGTACGACGCAAAGAAGGGTGTGTGGGGCTTTTTGGTGAAGTGTTTTAATAAGATTTTAAGGGATCCTGGGAGGGGGGTTTGTAATAATTTTTTAAGGGGAATTGGGAAGACGACTGAAGGGAATGGGGGGGGTCATCCTCCATGGTCAGAGCCTAGCCCGGCATGAGGTAACAGTTTGGGGGGTGCAGAATGAGGGATTGGAGGGGGGACAGAGGATCATACCTATGAGGGTTGCACCATCAGCACGGTAGTTGGGAGGGGCAGATATGGCGGGAGCAGGAGACCACATCATGTGTTGGGGGTGCACACTCGCTACTTGAGAGCGATTGCCCGCCCGGTCCCCAAAGCTCCATTCGGACACTAGGTGGCACATACATTCAGGATCTGGGCCTTCGGCTGATGCTGTGCAACACCAGGTCCTTGGTAAATAAGACCCCCCTCATCTATGATCTTATACAAGAGGGGGGCGCGGACCTGGCGGGTATTACGGAGACCTGGTTGGGTCCAGAGGGAGAGGTCCCTCTGGTTGAGGTGTGCCCACCAGGCTTCAGAGCATTCCATCAGCCAAGGGCCTGGGGGAGGGGCAGGGGGGTGGCAGTTATCATTAATGAAGATCTAGGTCCGAGGGAGACCACTGTGCCACAGATTGCCGGATGTGAGTCCCTCTTTATGAGATGGGGTCATGGGGTTCAGTTGGGCTTACTGCTTACGTACCTGGCTCCCTGCTGCATGGCAACAGCCCTGCCCGAACTACTCGACGTGATAGCCACGGTGGCAGTGGATACACCCAGGTTTATGGTCATGGGTGATTTCAACTTGCCTTCCATTGGTGAAATGTCTGAGGTGGCTCAGGAGTTCATGGCTTCCATGACGGCCATGGACCTGACCCAATTAGTTCATGGCCCCACTCATAGGGGGAGGCACACTCTGGACATGATTTTTGTCTCTGGTCAGTGGTTGAGTGATCTGGTTATAGGGGATAAAGACATAGAACCCTTGTCATGGTCTGATCACTCGCTCCTTCGCCTAGATCTCCGAACCGCTACACCCTGCCACAGGGAGGCGGAACCAACTAGATGGGTCTGCCCCAGGTGCCTGATAGATCCTGATAGGTTCCAGATGGAGCTTGGGCCGTTTCCTGAGGATCTGGCACACGACTCGGCCGAGGACCTGGTAGCTGCCTGGAATTGGGTGGCTGGTGGAGCCTTGGATTGAGTCGTGCCTCTGCGGCCTCTGACCCAGTGTGGATCTCGAGTGGCTCCCTGGTTTACCGAGGAGCTGAGAGAGATGAGGCGCCAGAAAAGACGCCTGGAGAGTGGTTGGAGGGCCAGTCTCGCTGAATCTGATCGAACACTGGTAAGGTCGCATATAAAGACCTACCTAGTGGCGATAAAAGTGGCAAAGTTTAACTACTTTTCTGCTTCTATTGCATCATCAGGGAATCGTCTCGCTGCCCTGTTCAGGGTGACCTGCTCTCTGCTCCATCCAGGAGTGCGGAAGGATGCCTTGGAAGGCAGGGCGGAGGATTTCGGACAATACCTGTATGACAAAATCACTCAGATTTGGGGGGATTTGGACTCCGACTGGGTAGATCTGGCAGGGTGACGAGGAATAGTCTTGAGAATGTTACCTGGGAAGAGTTTGACTCTGTGACTCCTGATGATGTGGACAGGATTTTGGGGAGACTTAGTGCGGCCACATGTTTACTGGACCCGTGTCCCTCCTGGTTGGTACTGGCCTCCCGGGAGGTTACACGAGGCTGGCTCCAGGGTATTATCAACGCTTCTTTGAGTGAGGGTCACTTCCCTGCTGCCTTGAAAGAGGCGGTAGTGAGGCCTCTCCTCAAGAAGCCTTCCCTGGACCCAGCAGTATTAGCTAACTATCGTCCTGTCTCCAGCCTCTGCTTTATTGCAAAGGTTGTTGAGAGTGTGGTTGCGCGACAGATTCCACAATTCCTGGAGGAAACATCTTATCTGGATCCGTTCCAGTCGGGTTTCAGGTCTGGGCACAGCACGGAGATGGCATTGGTCGCGTTGGTTGATGATCTCTGGAGGGCTCGGGACAGGGGATGTTCCTCTGTCCTAGCCCTATTAGATCCCTCAGCGGCTTTTGATACCATCGACCATGGTATCATGCTGCACCGGCTGGAAGAGTTGGGGATGGGGGGCACCGTATTACGGTGGTTCTCCTCCTTTCTCTCTGACTGGTCACAGTTTGTGTTGACAGGGGGGCAGAGGTCGACCTCAAGGCCTCTCGTCTGTGGAGTGCTGCAGGGGTCGGTCCTCTTGCCCCTTTTGTTCAACATTTATGTGAAGCCGTTGGGTGAGATCATCCGTGGTTTTGGGGTGAGATACCATCAGTACGCTGATGACACCCAGCTGTACATCTCCACCCCAGGCCACCCCAACGATGCCCTTGAAGTGATGTCCCAGTGCCTGGAAGCCATGCGGATCTGGATGGGGAGAAACAGGCTCAAGCTCAACCCGTCCAAGACGGAGTGGCTGTGGCTCCCGGCATCCCGATATAGTCAATTGACTCCATCACTGACTATCAGGGGCGAGTCTTTGGCCCCTGCGGAAAGGGCTCGCAATCTGGGAGTCCTCCTGGATAGGCAGCTGTCTTTGGAGGAACATCTGACGGCTGTAACCAGGGGGACCTTCTGTCAGGTTCACCTGATTCGCCAGTTGCGGCCCTTTCTTGATCGGGATGCCCTGTGCACAGTCACTCATGCCCTTGTCACCTCTCACCTAGACTACTGTAACGGTCTCTACATGGGGCTCCCTTTGAAGAGCACCTGGAGGCTCCAACTGGTCCAGAACGCAGCCGCGCGGGTAGTGACGGGAGCAGCATGGTGCTCCCACATAACACTGCTCCTGCGCGAGCTGCACTGGCTTCCGGTGGTCTTCCGGGTGCGCTTCAAGGTGTTGGTGATCACCTTTAAAGTGCTCCATGGCATAGGGCCTAGTTATCTCCGAGACCGCCTGCTGTCACCGATGGCCTCCCATTGACCCGTGCACTCCCACAGAGAGAGCCTCCTCAGGGTGCCATCAGCCAAACAATGTAGGCTGGTGACCCCCAGGGGGAGAGCCTTCTCTGTGGGGGCACCCACTCTCTGGAACCAGTTGCCCCCGGAGATAAGGAGAATTCATGACCTCAGTGCCTTCCGCCGTGCCCTCAAAACACATTTTTTCCAACAAGCTGGGCTGGCTTAAGAAGAAATTTTAAATATTTTAATTGGTTTGTTAGTTTTAAATTTTGGAGCCAAATCTATATATATTTTAATTGTTTTTAATATTTGTATTTCATGTTTTTATTTCTGGCTGTACACCGCCCTGAGTCCTCAGGGAGAAGGGCAGTATATAAATTGGAAATAAAATAAAATAAAATAAATAATAAACAAAAAAGGCAACAGCAGAAAAATTTGGAGGAGGATCTCAGTAAAAGGGAGAAAGAATTGCAAAAAGAACCAAAAAAACCAGGAGTTGAAATGACAAATAGATACAATTAAACATAAATTGAATATTATTGAAAAGGAAAGTATGGCGCAACAAATAAAAAGTTTTAAACGCATTTTTTTTTTGAGAATGCAAATAAGCCGGGATGCTGGTTGGCTTATAGATTAAAATAGCAAAAGGAAAAAAGTTGGATTAGTAAACTATATAACGATAAGGGAGAATTAATATGTCAAAATGAGGGGAAGAGAAAGGTGGCCTATGAGTTCTTTAAAAATCTTTATGAAGATAGAGGAAGGCAAGATATTGCAATATCTTCAAAAAATATGACTCCCTATTTTGTATGTAAAGATTTATTAAATAATGAGATAACAGCATATGAGATATCCAAGGCAATTAAAAAACAAAAAAGTAATAAAGCACCAGGTCCTGATGGTTTGCCGTCAGAAATCTATAAAAATCACCAGGAGATACTAAATCCATTGTTACTAGAGGTAAATAATGACGTATTGAATTGCCAGGATACCAGCATCTTGGAAAGAAGTAATAATTACATTGATCTCTAAGGAAAATTCCAATTTAACTTATATTAAAAATATAGGCCGATATCCTTACTGAATTCAGATTACAAAATTTTTATGACAATCATGGCAGACAGATTAAAGAAATTTTCAGAGAATTGTATTCATTCTGACCAAAATGGCTTCCTGCCCAGAAGGCATATAAGGAACAACAGGAATTTCTTTGAATTTAGTAATAAAAACTCTAAGTTACTGGCAAGGATGGCGAAGAATAAAAGAGAGAAAAGAGAAATTGGAGCCTTGATAGATGATAAAGGTATAAGATGTTATAAAAAATTAGAAAAATGCAAAGTGGTTAGGAACTTTTTTCAAAATTTATATTCAAAAAAATTAATTGATCGGGAAAACTGAGAAGTTACTTTGAAAAACATGTTGTGAAAATTGACCAAACATATAAAGACTTGATGGAAGAAGATATAACACAAGATGAGATTAATGGAGTAATACAAAAAATAAAATTAGGGAAAGCCCCAGGTGAAGATGGATTATCTGCTGAGTTTTATAAAGAATTTAAGGAAATAATAATACCAAAATTGCAAAAATTATTTAATGGAATTTTACATGGTGGAGAAGTTCCGTTGTCATGGAATAGAACAGTGATATCCATAATCCCTAAACCAGATAAAGACTTAGAAAGGATTGAGTCCTATCGGCCCATTTCCTTAATTAATCAAGACGCAAAGATATTTACCGCCATTATAAGTAATAGATTAAGTAGATTTATAGATAGATATATAAGTTATAACCAAGTAGGTTTTGTGAAGGGTAGATATATGAGTGATATTGTTAGAAGAGTATTAAATATTATAGATGTTGCTGAATATAATGGTGACAAAATAGGTATAGTATCATTAGATATTTTTAAAGCTTTTGACTCTGTACAATGGGAAACTATTAAAACAATTGTTGAGGTATTAGGTTTTGGTAATAAGTTTATACATGTTATGTTAAAATTGTATCAAAAAAGTAGTGCAAGAGTGAAGGTGAATGGAAGGTTGACAGAAGAGATAAGATTGGAAGCGGGTACGAGACAAGGATGTCCCTTGTCTCCAACATTATTTCTATTAGCTATGGAAATTGATAGAATTTCTAAAATGATAGAAAAAGATGAAGAATTGGAAGGGTATAAGGGATATAAGATAAATCTGTATGTGGATGATACTTTGATTATTTTGAAAGACATAGAGAAAAATTTGAAAAAGATACATAAGCATTTGAAAGAATTTGAGGAAATGACAGGTTTGAAAGTAAATTGGTCAAAATCTGAACTATTAATGGATAATAATGGTAATGAGCAGGAGAATATGCAAGAACAATTTGGGGTAAGGATTAAAAATACACTGAAATATTTGGGCATAACACTTTCACTCAAAGTTAAAGAAATGAAAAAAACTAAATTATGATGTGGTGATGAAGGAAATTGAGAAAAAGATAGATAAATATAAAATGATAAAGTTGTCTTGGTTTGGTAGAATTGCAATGTGTAAGATGATGTTGTTGCCAAAGTTTATTTTTTTATTTGAGATGCTACCGTTAAATTTGACGGAGAAAGATATTGAAGGATATCAGAAGAAACTGGATAAATTTTGTAATGGTGGGAAAAGACATAGATTAGTGAAGAAAATGTGGTATCAAAATCAAAAGGAAGGTGGATTAGGAATCCCCAAATTACTCAATTATTATTGGGCCTATGCTATTCGGATTGTAGTAAAAATATTTAAAAGTGAAGATAGTCATTGGAGAGACTTAGAATTAAAAGATATCAAGAGATTTGGCTCAACATGGTTTTTAGATAAAGCAAAATCAAAATGTGTAATTAATAGTTATTGGTTAAAGGGACTGAGTAAAATTTGGAATAAATTTGTTAAAATTTTAATTCCAGATATAATTTTCTTGGGGAAGACAATTGAAAATTGGTCGATTAAAACTAATATAAGTCATGATAAGGTAATTGAAGATGAAAATATAGAAATTATAATAAATTGGTTAAAAACTTTAGAAAATGAAAGGAGGAAAAAAGAGATTATTGAAAAATTGGGTTTAGGCTGGTTTGAAAAAACACAGATAGAAAAATGGACTAAGAAAGTAAGAGATAATGGTTTGATAAGTAGAAGTAAAACTGAATTTGAACATTTAGTATTTCAAATTATGAAAGATGAAATTGGGCTAAAGGGATTCGTTAGTAAGATTTATAAGATTATAAATTTTGATGGAAAACCACAAAGGGTGATGAAGATGAATTGGGAAAAAGAACTTAATATTAAAATATCAGATCTAGATTGGAATGTGAATTGGAAGAGTAGAATTATGAAGACTATCTGTAAGGATTAAAGAGCATAATTATAAGGTTGTTTGGAAATGGTATTTGACTCCATTAAGACTGTCACTGATGGATGATAAAATTAGTAAAAAATGTTGGAGATGTGATATGGAATTAGGGACTTATGAACATATGTGGTACAAATGTGATAAAGTTAAAAAGTTTTGGCATAAATTGGAGAAAATCATATTTGAAACGATGGGGAAAGTAATAATATTGGGACCAGAAACTATATTACTGTTGATAATTAAGGAAATAGAACTAACAAAATATGAGAAAGAATTGATTAGAATTATGATTATAATGGGTAGAATTATAATAGCTAGATATTGGAAATTAGATGTGAATTTTAGAATAGAAGAGTGGTATTGTGAAATGTGGAAATTAGCTTTAAATGATAAAATGACATGCGATATTAAAATTAGAAATGGTAACTATAAAGAAGATATTTTCTGGAAAATTTGGAAACCATTCGTGGAATATGCCTTTGGAAAATTGGATGCTTCGGTACCTGTACCCCGAGAACGTGGATTTTGGCGATCATGAGGATATATCTGAAGAACCAAATCTTCCTTTCTTATGTATAGCACACAGTGAAGTATTGTATATGCTGTTTGTAATGTTATTTTAAAAAATAAAAAATATTTTTTTTAAAAAGGAACAACATTAGGACTATTTTAGATACCATAGAATATTATGAAGTGCATAATGAAAATGATAAATGATATTTATCAATGCGCAAAAAGCCTTTGATAATGTCAAATGGGACTATTAGAACAATTAAATTATATGGATTTTGGGGGGAAATTTATAAGGATGTATAAAGCAATTTATTTTAGACAGGAGGCCAAAGTGGTAATCAATGGGGAAACGACGAAGAATTTTCCAATCCAAAAAGGGACAAGACAAGGTTGTCCGCTATCACCATTATTGTTTATTTTATCATTAGAGACTTTAATTAGAACAATTCGAGAAAATGTACAGATCACAGATTTAAAAATAAGTAAAGAAATTTTTAAAGTACAGGCATTGGCGGACGATCTTGTCTTTATTATCAAAGAGCCTGTACAATCTGGTGTTAGGCTGATGGAAGTACTGGAGGAATATGAGGAAGTAGCAGGTCTAAAAATAAATAAGGAAAAAGCAAAAATGATAGTCAAAAATATGACTGAAGAGCAAAAAAAAAGAAGAAGAAGAAGAATTGGAGGGAAATAAATATTCAGACTACGAAAAAACTTAGATATTTAGGAATTCAATTGACTGCAAGATGCTTCACACTCAAAGAAGATAATTATGATAAATTAATGGCACAAATTAGATTTGATTTGGAAAAATGGGGGAAATTACAGCTATCTTTAATGGGCAGGATAGCCACCATTAAGATGAATATCCTACTAATTTGGATAGACATATTTCAAAATTCATCTGGCAAGGGAAAAAAATGAGAATTAGATTAAAGTTATTACAAGATGCTAGAGAAAGAGGGGGATTTGGTTTGCCAGATTGGGGAAAATATTATCAGGCAGCAGCTTTGGTATGGATAAGTGAGTAGATGCATCTCAAAAATACAAGACTATTGGTGTTCGAAGGCCACAATTTACAGACAGGATGGCAAGCTATTTTATGGGAGGAAAAGCATAAAGTCCATCAGTACTTTCGGAGACATTATATCAGGAGGGCTCTATTAGATAACTAGATTAAGACAAAAAGAAGTAATTATATGGAAATTCCCAACTTGGTGTCAACTTTGGAAATGTATACTCATCCAAATTTTACTAAATTAGGGGGGGGGGGTTGTTACCAATAAAGATATTCTGAATGAGAGAGGAGAATTGAAAGCGAGAAACATTTTAAAGGAAGAAGGAATTGAATTGGAAAGGTGGGCATACCTCCAAATACAATCTAAAGTTAGCAAAGACAAAAAGGAATGGGGTATAAAGCAAGAATTATCACAATTAGATAAGATTTTATTAAGCAGGGAGGGCAAGACCATAAGTAAATTATATTGCTATTTATTGGAACAAGACATGATTGAGGAACAAGTCAAAGAAACGATGATAATTTGGAGTAAATATTTTGGGCATAGTATTGATTTGGACTCTCTGTGCAGACTCTGGGAAAAAAACTTAAAAATTACATTAGCAACTTCATATAAGGAAAATTTATATAAGATGTTTTATAGATGGCACCTCCCCACCACAAGATTAGCATGAATCAATAAGGGAAATTCTTCGGCATGTTGGAAGTGCAAGGTGGCTCCAGGGAACTTCTATCATATGTGGTGGGAATGCCCAAAGGCAAAGAAATATTGGAATCTGATAAAGAGTTGGTTGGAAGAAATTTTGTTAATAAACATAGAAGTCAAGCCGGAATTTTTCCTTTTGGGAATGACAGAGGGCAAATACATAAATTATGTACATAAATAAAGACATAAATTATCTACTACTGCATATACTTACAGCAGCATGGATAGCTTTGCGCAGAAGTGGAAAGAGAAAGATACCCCAACTGAAGAGGAAATACTACTGAAAATTTTCAACTGCGCAGAAATGGATAGACTCACCTTGGAACTCAAGGATAAAAGCGAAAAATTGTACTGTAAAATCTGGGCAAAATTCTATGAATGGTTAGATAAAAGGAAGATAGCTGAGACAAATGTATAGTGTTAGACTAGAATTATATATGTTATTATAGATAAATATGTATGTTAATTATATAGATAGGTATATGTAGATATAGATATGTATATTTGTATAGGAATAAGGTATAAATTACTATTATTATACTATGTTTAAATAATGTATAAGGTGTAAGGAATATTTTATTATATTATCATTAGTATATTATGTATTAACTTAAAGTGTTGGAAGACGGAATGGGACTTTTTAGTTTGAACCCTTCTCCTTGTCTGTTTTGTCTCAAGGTTTTTGTCTCTGGGTTATTAGCCACAAACTTTTCTCCTTGGCTGGCCCTCCCCTAGTCTTTTGCCCTGGCACAACGGCCCAAGCGCTTCGCCGCAGCCCATACACAGAAGGAGGTTTCGTCCTAGGTTTTTCGACACCTGGGACAGTTAGGGCCCAACAAATCAGCTAGAGGAGGAAGGAAGGAAGGAACAGCCTTAGTGAAATGGAAGGGAGAAGGAGGGAGAAGGAGCGGGGACTTCCACCTCTGGCTTTTTTTTTCGAGAGAAGGAAAAACCCTTTTCAGGCCAGATATCCAAATCGATAACTAATGACAGTGAATAATTTATGGCATTGATGGCAAACATCCCATTCAAGATTTAGAAAGGAAGAAAAGGAAATTGTAAAAGTGCTTCGTTCCCAACCCTGTCCGTTCCCCCAGTTCAAAGGGAAGCACTCCTGGTTTGTTTGTTTGTTTTTTGCAAGGGGAAAAGTTAGTAGTTCGCAGTGGGGCCGCGCACGCATGCGCGCACTCTTCTGCACAATGTTTTGATGACATTGGGGTCAGCGGGCAGAGCCTCCCGCCGGTTTTACTATCGGTTCTATAGAACCGAGGTGAATCAGGGGCAACCCACCACTGCTCTTACATCATAGATCTAAAACCTGTGAAATATTCTTTGTCTTTCCCTGAGGATAACTTTTGCACCTGCCTGTTTATAGTTACTTAACTGTTACTTCACAAAAACAGATTTTTCTTTTCATACAATTTGTAGATATGGGAGCACCTTGGATATAAAGTCAATTTTTATAACCCCCTATTGCCCAATGAGCACATTGATTAACAAAATTAATAAGGGTTTATTAATAAATACAGTGAATTTCAAGAACTATTTCTAGTTATGAAATATTAATTATTAGCTTGATTAAGAAATAAGTTCTATGAATTACAAACACCATACATACAGAGTACATTATATAAATTTAGCATTTTCACATCAACTGTATTTTCCAAAGATATAATGCCAATTATAAAGATTCTGTTTCACTGAGAGGCTTCATTTGAGAAATGATTCCATACCACAAATTCACCTGTTTTTTGAACCTACAGTTGACTAAAATATAAAGATTATTGAAAAATTTGCATGTTGTGTTTTTGATTTGATAAATTACTACCTAAAATAATGATAAAGAAGGCAGAGTTCAGCTAATTGTTCCAAGAAAAAAGTGATAAATGCACTTTTATGCCCCTTCATTTTTTTCCTGCTTTTGTAATATTACGTTTAGCAACACTACAAAAGAAAAACTTTTGTAATATCATTTCTTGATTTTTCTCTTCATTTTCTTATCTCAATTTTCTCTGTATATTTTTACTTCTTTTCTTGTTAAAATAAAATAGTTCTAATTTCTATTATTGAAAGAGACATTGCCTTCCTCATAAAGAAATACTCATCAATTATTTATCTGGAAGAAAACTATCACCATAAAATGTCTTGGCCTGGGACAGGATAGTCTGAGCCTAGATACCTTTGGTTCCAAGTCAGAAAACCCAATTATCTTTGTACAGGAAATTCAAAACAAGAAAGGGGGGAGGGCAAAATTATTAGTACATGGCCTGTATCTTGCAGGAAAAGACAAGGTTAGGGATGCTTTAAATCCACTGTATGGGGACCAGATACTGTTTTTTGTTTTGCTTCTTTGTCTGTTGAGGGGTTCCAATAAAGAAATATGTTTATTCCCCACCCACCCCAATACCTTTCTCCCAAGGACTCTGCAAATACTATGATTGTCTAGGACTGAAAAGTACAACTGGGAAGTTACCAATTTATACATTTGTGTTCTGTGATCATCCCATTTGGTTGCATTAAATAGACAATGCAGCATCCTGAGAAATGCCCCTTTAGTATAGAACTATTATTTTTGCAACTTTAATTCTTTTCATTCTAAAATGGAAATAATAGTGGATGAAGCTGCAGATGCTAGGGACAATGCAAGATGTGAACAGCAATTTCCGTTTCTCCAAATTTCCCACCCCTACTTATTCCTTTGTTAATAGGATTTGTTTATACTAAATAAGAAAAGAAGTTTACTTATGCTACAAGTGTGCAATTTAAAAAATTCTAGTTGTGGGTAATATGGGATATAACATTTGGATTACTTATGATCAAACTGGCTTCTGAATGCTTTTTCTTCTAGACAAAATTTGTCCCACAGGGAATCCTTTCTTCTGACACTGGCTAGGCAGATGAGCAGCCTCCACAGCGCAGGCAAGTGGTCTCACCTCCTGGCCAGCATGGGTAAGCAGGCTTGTATACCACGAGCATACAACCTTGCACCCCGGCCAGCGTGGCTGAGCGGTCTCCTAGCCAGCATGGACGAGCAGCCTCCTGGCCAGTGTGGGTGAGCAGCCTCCCGGACAGTGTGGGCAATCAGCTTCCCAGAAAGCATGGGCATGTGGCCCTGCCTCCTGGGGAGAGAGGCAAGTGGAAAATGGTTCCTCATCAGCCTGGAGTTGAAACTGAGCTGAGTAGCCCCCATTTTCTCCACTAAACCAGAAACTGGATGCTGGGAGCAAAGGGGACCCGGTGTGTGTGTGTGACAGCAGTGAAGCGATGGAGTGCAATACCTGAGGCAGCATTGGTGCCCACAGGTGCTGTCTTGGGCGGCCAGAAAAGCTCCTGAAGATGCACAAAGCCCTGCTTGAGGAGCTGCTTGGGAGTCCCGAAACTGCCGCCATTGCCACTGCCTCCGATTCCCAAGTGCTTTCTGCTTTCCTGGGACAATGGGGCACCACCACCCCCTCAACCAGTTCCAGGAGCCCAGTCAAAGCCATTGTTGGACATATCAGCCTCATCTTAGGTGAGTGGCTGGGAGGGGCAAGGGGTGTAGCCGGGCATGGTGCTATTCAGCCAGTTTGCCAAACTGCTCAAAAAGATAGCTACTGGTGCAGCCAAACTGGTGCGAACCGGCTGAATCCCACCACTGATTTTAACTTAACATTTGGTGTTGCAGATGGCAGACCTTGTACTATGACAAATGGTAATACTGGGGAGTGATGAATAGGGACAGAAGAATGCTTCTGATGAAGTTCCAAACAGATCCTTAACCTTAAACATAACAATCTGCTCTTTTTGACAGAGATCAATCCAATGTTACTTCATTGTTTGTTTGGTACCATAATGAAGCATATGAACATAGTTTAGTAGGACTAAGAAGTAGAAAAACTGAATGAATGAACTTCCCACAAACCTGTCTGTGGAGCTAGGAATAGCCAACATGTCTGTTCTTCTCACTGCTAAGGAAATCATATCTGCCACTTCAATCTTTACTGTTGGTTCAGGATTTCTTTCAGTCTCATAGAAGAGGAAACATTTTTCCAGCGAGCACCAGATCCTCTGAAACTCTACATAAGCAAAACAGTTAGCGAAAGCCATTTTTCAATTAGCCATTATTATGGCTAAGTTATGGATTCTACCATATTCCGACTTACCATCTCTACTTCTCTTGATTGCTTTGGTGGTAGATGGGGGTTTGTATAAGTAGCCACAATGGACAACTGGTTGTATGATCTCATTGTAGATTCCTTCTACAGGCAAGGAAGGAATATACAGATAAAAGAAACAGAGAAATTATTTAAAAATAAATTGTCTTTGTTCAAAGCCAGTAAATACTTAAGCTTCATTTTATGTTTTTTAAGAGATAATTTTTCATAGTAGGATAGAAAATGTGAGTTTGATGTAAAATTCTGAACAAAATTTAAAACATACATGATTATTTGGCATTTAAAGAATGAATTGCCAAGACTGGCCAGTATCAGGAAGATAATACATAGTTTGATCATGGAGGAACTACAAGTATTTTATAAGAAATTGAAAATACTTTATAGACTTTTTGCTACAATTGGATAAAAATAAATTGCTGATTTCAGGAATGTTTAAAAAAAGTTATGGGAAGAAGGGAACTATGAAATATGGGAAGGTGGAGATGGGGTTTATTATGGTTGTAACTGCTCCAAACAATATCAGAAGTTGCTTCTTAAAATATCTTTCTTTTTCTTGCTTTTTGTTATTTACCTTTTTTTACCCTTTTATATTTTTCATTTTCTATCTCTTCTTCTATATTTCTGTAGTTTTTAACATTATTGCAAAATCTTATTTTAATAAAAATCATTTTTTAAAAAAGATAATATATATCATTTAGTGAAGAAACATAGGCTTTAATTATATGTCCAATCAAATAGATTATATCCTGTTTTCTACATACAGGGAATCTTTGACTTTTGAAAATTGAGATTGGAAGCTCTGTTGCTAAGCAGTGTGGTCATTAAGTGAGTTGTGCCTGATGTTATGTTCTTTTTGCATTGGTTGTTAAGCAAATCTGCCTTCCCCCATTTACATTGTTTGTTGGAAGCCCCCTGGGAAGGTCACAAATGATCTTACAACTGTTGTAATATTGTGATAATGGCAAATTCTGTTATAATAGATGCCAGATATCAAGTGCCTCAATTTTGATCATATGAACACAGGGATACTGCAACAGTTGCAAGTGTGACTCACTTTTTTCAGTGCCATTTAACAGTTATTAAACGAATGGTCATAAATTGAGAACTACTGTGTATAGCATAGAATAAGGTAGTTACCTGAATGATGAGTATGCACACTGCTGGACCAGGGCTCAGTTTTCCAAGTAACACAGCTACCTCCCATTTCAACTTCCATGGTACTTGCAAAAAAATGCACCATTTTTTTAAGTAATCCTGGCCCAGACACAGCTGCACATAGAGCCTATGAAAAGGGGGTGGGGGGGTGGGGAATCAAATAATTACTCAAAATAATCAAGTTCCTATAAGAATATCACAAATTGCAAATCAAAACTGTAAGAAAAGATATTATGGCATGTTGCCATTATGGTAATATGGCAACATGATTGACCACTGCATTAGAATTTGTACATGTGAATTTAGTTAATATTATTTAGCTAACATTATGACACTACCATAGGTGTATACTACGAACAGTGGAAACACTTCTAAGGTGTGCAGGAACCACACTAAATTAGTAATGGGGGACCTTAATGACCTTGATATAAACTGGGAAACAAAATCTGCACCGAGTGGGAGATGTTATGACCCAGGTTGCCAAAGAGGCAGGCATCAATAGAGTCTTTTATTGCTCTTTTAAATGCCATAACAAACAGTCTTACAATGCCTGATAAGCATCTACCCCACACTTCCCTGAAGATAGCCACCTTCTGTTCCACAAACAAAAGCCAGTAAACAACAAAACCAATTCACAAAGGCAGAGAAGAAGTCCAAGGAGAAAGCTCACAGGGCAACATCCAGGGACAAGGTACAAAGGGCAAGAGACATTCCCAGGGTAAAGCAAATCCACAAGGCCAAAGGCAAGGCCACAAGGCCAAAGGCAAGTCCAAGAGGCAACAGGCAAGTTCACAAAGCAAAAGGAACTCCACAAGGCAAAGGCAAAGCACAGGCAGAAATATGTCAAGGCTGAGTTTTTCCAAACTCAGGAGAGCATAAATCAAAGCAAACAATTGTTCCTGACAAAGACAAATTCCCCCCAGCTTCTCCTTAAGTCAACCCATAACTCCTTGGGAGGAGGGATGGGGCAACCTTCTCCTGAGCAGCCTTGCAGACCTCCTTTGAGCTTGCCTCTGTTCCATTCTCTGTGTCTTCAGATCAAGTGGTGGGGGCAGCTGTTCCTCATCAGAAGAGATCTACTGCCACTTAGCACCACTGCCTGTGTGCAGCCAATCCTCCCCTGTGTCTGTGAGGGCAGGCAGCTCTCTGTCCAGTCAACCACCTCCCCCAATACCTGAGGGGCCTGTGACAGTATCATCCTCTGCCCTGGGACTCTCCCGACATTCTAGGGGAGCCATGCCATTCCCATCGGATGGTCCTGGATCCTCCCCTTCCTCCTCCTCCTCCAAACTGGGATCTGATGCGGCCATGACAGGAGATCAAAAAGGTTCCTAATGAACCTAGCAGACAACTTTGTCACAACTTTTTCAAGATAGAGAAGGAAACAAGAGGTTCAGTTACACTGGACTTAATTCTCATTAACAGAGATGAAATTATACAGGGAGTTGAAGTTCCAGGAATCTTGGGGGAGAGTGGTCATGTCATACTGTAATTCAATATAATGCAGACACATGCAATAGAGCAAAGACAAAATAGTGGCTTAGACTTCAAGAGAGCCAATTTCAACAAATTTAGGGAGAGAGCTCAGGAAGGATTTCACGGATGAAAATGGGTAAAGAAAACTCAAAAAGCTTGGGAAACTGAAAAATGAGATTATAAAAGCCCAGTCTAAAAGAAAAAAAAATAAGAGACTCCAGATGAAACCAGCAAGGTTCATAAAGAACTCTCTAATAAATTGAAAGAAAAAGAAGACAAGTATGAAAAATGGAAAAAAGGACATATCATAAAAATAGGAACAAAGGGCCAAATTTTCAAAGATGAAATCAGGAAAGCTAAGGCCCAGAAAGGACTTGTCACAAACTTGCAACAAATGTCAATAACAACAACAACGTTTCTTTCAACATGGAAAAAACAAGAAGAAGGTCAAAGAACCAATTGGTCCACTAATGGGAAAATGTGGCAATGAGATGAGAGTAGCAGGGAGAAAGTAGAATTGCTTAATTCATTCTTTGAGATGCTAGAGTGCAACAAAGATGATTAGGGGACTAGAGATTAAATGGTGAATGATTGAGGGAACTAGGCATATCTGGTCTAACAAACAGAAGGACTAGGGATGACATGATAGCAGTCTTCCAATCTTTGAGGGGCTATCACAGAGAGGAGAGGTCAATCTATTCTCCAAAACACCTAAGGGCAGGACAAGAATTAACAGATTGAAGCTTATCAAATAGAGATCCAGCCTTGAAATAAGGAGAAATTTCCTGTCAGCAAGAACAATTAATCAGTGGAACAACTTCCCTCCAGAAGTTGGAGGTTATTTATGTGACTGGACAGCCATTTGTTTGGAATGGTATAGGGTCGCCTGCCTGAGTGGGGGGTTGGACAAAAAGATCTCCAAGGTCCCTTCCAGCTCTGTTATTGTGTTATTCTGTAATAATTTCTAATTCCATCAGATGTTGGAGAAAGATTTTTCAACACGTAAATACATACCTGCAGAATGCTTTCTTGACTGTGATATTGAGGGTGCGGCATGCGGAAGCATCCATAGCAGTATTTATAGATGATGAAATCTCTTCTCTGCTCAGTGTTAGCATCAGGATACAAGGCTTCAGAAGCTGGGAGGTGTGCAGCCCAAAATTTGTTTGCTTGCCTATTCCCTAGCATGATGAACAGCTTTAGAAGAGACCAATAAAATTACACTGGAGGACTATTACACTGGATGAATAAAAGCACTCTATTTCCAGGGATATTAAAGAAATATATCTCATCCTAGATCAGGGATCCCCAACCTATGGACCATGGCCCACTACTGGGTCATGGCCTATTTGCAACTGGGCCATATGAGTGGAGGGCCAATGTGCGCACATGCGTGTGCAAAGACCAGCTCATGCAAGCACCAACACTCAAAACACCACTCACATTAGTGGCAGGCGCCAGTGCCTGCTACTCACACAAATAAAGCTGTATGTGCATGCACGTACTTGCCCCTTACACAAAACCACCACTACCACCACCATGCACCGGGCCGCTAATCCAGAATGATTGGGGAACTCTTCCTGGATAAATCCCAGTGTATACCTTTCCAATCCCACTTTTCCACCCCTAGGAAATTTCTAAAATTTCAGATTGATTATACCACTTCCCAATGCTAGATCTTTGGAAAAACTTCATACCTGGACCATCTCATTGCTCCAAATACTCGTGTCCAGCTTCAGACTCTGCACCTTAGAAATCCTAGAACCCAGGCTCCGATGCAAACCTGTAAATATAGAAAAAGAGACATCTGAATTTCCAAAGGGTGTGAATGCATCTCATTGCAATTTTCACTGGATCTGAATTCAGATTCAGACCAAAAGGAAGTTCTTAGATCAGGACATAAAAATCTCCTTCTACATGAATTTATATATCATCTTATTACATGGGAATATCACTTTTGTAAATGGGTTTTTCTAGAATCATGCTCTGGGCAAACATGAGTACCAAAATAATAAAGAATGAAATGTAGATGCAATTTTTTTCTCCTGTAGATGATAATTTAAATGGGTTTCCCACAGAATAGAATACTTGGTTGGCCAAGTGGGATTGGATACAAAAGGAATTTGTCTCCAGTGCATAAACTCTCAGTGTACATACAAAAACAAAGTATATAATCATAAGATACCAATGGAGAAGGTAGTAGAAAAGATGAGAAGGATAACAGTAATACAACCACACTACATGGGTAAATATAAAACATAAAACAGTACTAAGCTCATTAGATGTTCAGCAGAGTGATGGCATGAGGGAAAAGCTGTCTTTGTGTCTAGTTGTTTTGGCATGCAATGCCCTATAGCGGCATGCTGAGGGGAGGAATTGATAGAGTTTATGTCCAGGGTGTGACAGGTCTGCAAATACTATATTTTCTCAGCTCTCTTTCTGACCAATGCAGCATATAGGTCAATGGAAGGCAGGTTGGTTGCAATTGTTTTTTCTGCATCCCTAACAGTGGTGGGTTTCAAAAAATTTTAGTACCGGTTCTGTGGATGTGGGCTTGGTGGGCGTGGCAGGGGAAGGATACTGTAAAATCTCCATTTCCTCCTGATCAGTTGGGACTTGGGAGGCAGAGAATAGATGGGGGCGGGGCCAGTCAGAATTTTTACTACCAGTTCTCCGAACTACTCAAAATTTCCACTACCGCTTCTCCAGAACTGGTCAGAACCTGCTGAAACCCACCTCTGATCCATAACTATCTGTTGAAGTCTATATCTGTCCTGTTTTGTTGCTGTACCAAACCAGAGAGTTATAGAAGTACAAATGACAGACTCAATAATTCTTCTGTAGAACTATATCAACAGCTCCTTGGGCACTCAACTTTCTGAGTTGATGCAGGAAGAACATTTTTGTTGTGCCTTTTTAATGATGGTTCTAATGGTCTATTTCAAATCCTGGGAGATTATAGAACCCCAAAACTTGAAGGTCTCTACTGTTGATACTGTGTTGTATAATATTGTAAGAGTTTAGCAGACTGCTACCTGCTACCTTTATTTTCTGCACTTCTCTCAAAACATTGCATGATATCTATTCTGATGGTTTCCTTTTTTTCCCCAGAACATGATATGCAGCATCCATAATTTTTAAGGTGTACATAGGCATTCTTGAGAACAAATATTTTGGCAACTGCTTATTTTCTATGCTGACTAAAACATGGGATGGGGGAGAGAAAAATTACAAAGGGCTATCTTCAAAAAATAACCCACCATATTACAATTATCCTTAAATGTACAACCTCCACTAATATGGAGATTATGTAATTTTCTTTTTTTTAAAAAAAGTTTTTTATTTTGAACACATTAAAACAAAACATAAAGACACAACATTTATATACATATCACTTATTCCCTTAGCTATTTCCAGGTGATCCTGTCTTGCTATTTACATCTATTTACGCATATTTTAACTTTTGTCTTATTCAACAATTATTTTCTATCTTTCTTTATTTTGCCTACATTGCTCCTTGATCTTCAACATTCCCCCCCCACTTTATTCCTCTTTCTCATTTTTCCTATTTTCCAACCAATCATACCATCTACAACACACTTTGTAATATTCTGTATCCTCTTTCTCCTTGAGTTTTTTTGTTAATTTGTCCATTTCTGCGCATTCGAATATTTTTCTAATTAAATTTTCTGATGGTAGGTTTTTCTTCTTCCAATTTTGCACATAGACTATGCGGGCTGCTGTCAGTATATGTAATATTAAATAATGTATTCCCTTGGTATGGTTTTCTATGGAAATCCCTAGTAGAAATTGCTCAGGTTCTCCTTTTATTGAATTCTGAATTATTTCCTCCATCCACCTTTTAACTTTAGCCCAAAATTTCTTTGCCACTGGGCAGGTCCACCAGAGGTGATAATATGTTCCATAGTTACTCTTACATTTCCAACATTTCGGTGAATTACTAGGAAACATTTTCGCTATTCTAGTTGTGGAAAGTGCCATCTATGAAACATTTTCATCTGGTTTTCCTTGTATGCCGTTGATGTTGTCAATTTCATATTTGTTCTCCACAACTTTTCCCACTTTTCTAATTCTATTACGTGATTGAAATTCCTTGCCCATTTGATCATACTATCTTTCACTATTTCCTCTTCCATTTTATACCGCAATAAAAATTTATATATTTTACTAATTAATTTTTGTTCCCTCCCATATACAATTTTATCCAGTTAATTTTGCTCTAATTGTAGCTGATCTATCTTTGTATCTTCTGTATATTTTGATCTTATTTATAAGTACGTCCACCATTCAACTTCCCTATTCAAATCCTGTTCCAGTTCTTGTTTTGTTTTTAATTTTCCCAAATCATTTAATATATCCCTGTATCTAATTATTTTGGTCCAGTCTACTAAATTTGGGTGGGTTAATGTTTCATTGGGGGAAATCTAAAGCGGTATTCTTGTATAGTGCTGCGTTGTTGTTTTTTTGTTTTGTTTTTTTTAAATTTGATTTATATGCCGCCCTTCTCCGGAGACTCAAGGTGGCTTACAATGCGTCAATACGTTTTGATTTTATTCCAAATTAATAATAATAAATTTCTAATTATATACCTTCTAAAATATTCATGAGTTTTTTGCTTTTCACCCCATAAGAAAGCATGCCATCCTGTCTGTAAATCTTGTCCTTCTATTGTTAAGATTCTTTTATTTCCCAACTCCAACCATTCCTTTAACCATGTTAGGCATGCTGTTTGGTAATAAATCTCCCAATTTGGAAATGCTACTCCTCCTCTATCCCTGGTATCTTGTAATGTTTTTAATCTAATTCTAGGTTTTCTCCCTTGCCATTTAAATTTTGAGGTCAATCTATTTAATAAATAAAAAAAACTTTTTTCTATTTTTATTGGTATAACCTGGAAGAGGAATAAAATTTGGGGCAGGATATTTATTTTTATTGTTTCATTTTTATTCATTTCCCATCCATGAAATTTGAAGATTTTTCCAGTTTTCCAAATCTTTTCCAATTTGCAGCATTAATTTGTCATAATTTTCTTTTTTGATTGAGGAGCCTCTTGCTGTTAGCCAAATCCCTAAATATTTTAATTTTTTTGTTATCTGAATATTCATATCATTTTCTAATTCTATCTCTTGTTTTTTTGTAAGATTTTTGGTTAGCAATTTGGATTTATTTCGATTTATTTTTAAACCTGCCACTTCGCCAAATTCTTCTATTTTTTTCAATCAATTTGGGGCTGGATTTTAGAGGTTCCTCAATTATAAAGACCATATCATCTGCAAAGGCTTGCAATTTGCATTCCTCATTTTTTATTGTCAATCCTTTTATCTCTTGATCTTCCCTAATTTTTTAAAGAGTGGCTCCAATGATAATATAAAGAGAAATGGGGAAAGTGGGTATCCTTGTCTCACTCCTTTTGTTATCTCAAATCCGTCTGTCATATCTTGATTCATAATTACTCTTGCAGTTTGTTTTGAATATATTTTTTCAATCATTTTTTCAAATTTTGAGCCAAATTCCATTTTTTTAATTTGTTGTATCATAAATCTCCAATTCAAATTATCGAAAACTTTTGGGGCATCAAGGAAAACCAGTGAAACTTGTTTCTCTGGGTGTGCTTCATAAAACTCTAATATGTCAATTATGGTGCATGTGTTGCTTTTAATTTGTCGTCCAGGCAAAAAACCATTTTGATCCGAATGTATATGTTGGTTTAGAATCATTTTTAATCTTTCAGCAATTATTGATATATATGTTTTATAATCAGAATTCAATAAAGAATAGGCCTGTAATTTTGTTGCTGGTCTGAATCCTCCTTGTATATAAGTGTGATTAGTGCTTCTGTCCATGTTTTGGGTATTTTTGTCTCCTGTAGTGCTTCATTGAATATTTCTAGCATTAATCCTCCTATCTGCTTTTGTATACTCCTGTATAATTCAATTGGTATTCCATCTGGTCCTGGTGTCTTATTGTTTTTTTGCCCTTTTATTGCAATTCCAAATTCTGTTTCAGAGATTGGTCTATTCAGTACTTCTTTCTGTTCCTCCGTAAGTTTACATACATTTGTTTTCTCTAGATATTCTTTGATTTCTGCTTCTATCGGTTCTTCCTGAGTGTATAATTTGGAGAAAAAAAGTATGTATTATTTGTTTCTTGTCTTCTCTTTTATATCGAATTTTCCCCTCCTCATCTTTCAACTGTTGTATTGTTCTTTTATCTTTTTCCTTATTAGCTTATAAGCCAACCACCTGCTCACTTTATTTGCGTGCTCGAAATAATTTTGTTTTGCCATCTTTATTTTAAATGCCATTTCTTGGGTTATCAGATTTAGTTTGTGTTTAATTATTCTCCTTTCCTCTTTTACTTTTTTATTTTGGGGGTCTTTCTGTAAATCTTCTAAATTTTTAAGCTCTTTCTGTAGTTTGTTTTGCTGGGACCTTTTCTCTTTCGTTTTCTTTGCCATATATGCAATCGTCACCCCTCTAATATAAGCTTTTAGTGTGTCCCAAAGGTTTTGAGCTGATGTGTCTCCCTTTTTGTTTACTTTTAAGAAAGTCTCTATCTCTTTCTCCAGGAATTGCTTATATTCTTTCTCCTTACATACCATATATACTCGAATATAAGCCGAGTTTTTCAGCACGTTTTTCAGGCGAGTCAGGTGAGTCACGAAAAAAAATGCCTTTTTAAAAGAAAACAAATGAGTAGACCCGTGTCTGCAAAAATAGAAAAAACAGCCCCTTTCAGCTTCAGTTTAGGTTAATTACCATAAGTTGATTTGAACAGCCTCCCAACTCTCAGCTGATTTGCTCTCAGCTGTTTTGGGCAGGGGTCTCTTTGCTAGCTGCAAAGAGTGCTGCTGGAGCACATTTTTTTTCCTCCTTGTGCAATTCAAGCTGAAAACAAAACCAACACTAAAACAGGTTGTTGGCTTTGCTGTTTGCTTGCAACGTTGGAAAGGCAGATTTCTTTCCTTTTTCCTCATCAAAAAAGGTAGGTGCAAACAATGGGAAATTTATGGCAAATGGCAAAAGAGGAGAGTTCAAGAGAGTTCTTTTTAAAACACAAAAGAAAAAAAGCTCTATTTAACTAGGGAATTGTAATAATTGAGATACTATTAATTGTATATTGTGTTGAAAGCAGAAATTGTTAAGTTGTGGTTTGGAAGACTATATGGAGGAAATTATTTGGTTTATTATTATTGGTAAATATAATTACCGGTAATTGATTTGTAAGAAATTGGATTGCATGGAAATAATTGGAATAGTCAAGTTCATATTGATTAATATACAAAAAAGATAGTTATATAACTAATTAATTTATATTAAAATGTTGAATTTGTATTGAACAATTGTAATATTACATAATTAACCAATGTGAGGATGGATATAAAAATAGATGACATGGGAAGGGGTATAATATAGAATAAAAGTGAAAAATTGAATTTGATTAAGATTAGAGATGAGGATGAAGGGTAATATTGGTTTTTTAAAAAATAAATGAGGAATAAATATGGCAAAAAGGAAATATAGAAATTGTAAATTTAAGTGAAATGACTAAATACTGTTTAAATTTGTGAACCGGCCAAATACTCTGTTCAAAGAAAATACATTGTATGTTTGTATGTGTGTTTCTAATTATTGCTATTTATTAATATTTGTTCTTTTTTATTCTTTAAAGTTTAACAATTCATTCTTTAACTTAATATCTTTATATTTGTTTGGGGTAGGTTTTCTTCCCTTTCATCTTTTTTATTGTACAGCAATCTTTCTCCTCAAACCTACCACCTCTCTCTTTGAGAAAGGGGGGAGAAAGAGAGTGGGGGAGAGAGAGCGAGAAAGAGGGGGAGAGAGAAAGAATGAGAAAGAGAGGGGGAGAGAGAAATGGTGATAAGATAGGGCAAAAATATAAAATGTGAAGACAGTCGTAAGTGCGAGGACTGGTCACAAGTGCGAGGACCAGTCAAAAATTACTTTTTCAGCCCTCTGAGTAGTCCATATGCACAAAAGGACTAGCCAGAGGGCTGCAAAAAGTGATTTCTGACAGGTCCTCGCACTTTTGACCGGTCTTCGCACTTATGACTGGTCATCATTTATGCCCATTGTAGCATTCTTAACAACCATGTCACTCATTTCAAGTATCAAGTATTATCAATTATCAAATATCAAGTATTCAAGATAAATCTTCCCCTTTGATTCTTTCAACACCTATCCGCACATTTCTTCAACAATAAATTTTTCTTAACAATATATTCTATAGCTTTTCCTTTTCAAATGTTATCAACAAAACAATCCCCCCTCAAATCACAATCTCTATCAGTATATTAAATTCCAACCAAATTTTTCCTTTTTTGAGTTCTTCTCTTTTTTTATTTTCTTCTTTCCGATCCTTATTGCATCAGATTAGTTCTATCACCTAATTCCAGCTTAGTCACTTTCAATTCCAGCAGACAGTCTCTGCGTCCTCCCAGTCTTGCACTCTGCTTTCTTCTCAATGTTTATAAGTCCACCTTACCCGTGTGTCTGTCTATAAATTTCTTTCCAAATCACCTCCTCCTCAATTCTCCAAGTCCACCAAGTTCGTCAGTTAGAGGAAGGAAACTCCTTTGCTTGCCTTCGCAGTCACTTCCTTCCCGTGGTGAAATTACTCCTTTTTTATTTTTTTAACCTTCTCTCACAATAAATCCTTAGCTTGGGTCTGAATGTTTCAGTTCAGTTTTGGTTTGTTACTTTGTATTTTCTTTGTTGATTGTTTCTTCCGCTACTTCTATTACCCTGTTGCCTTTGTTCGATTGTCTCCCATTAAGCACTCTCCTTTCCGATTGCCGCTTTCCTCACCTTCTGCGACTCTCTCGCTTGTGACTGCTTGTTAAGAATCTCACTTTTTTCTTTTTTCTTCCAATCCTCCGTGACCACCGATGCTGAAACTCACTTTTTCCTTCCTCACTATGCAGCTGCCATCACTCTCAATCTGCCTTGAAGACAGATTTTTTCCTGCCAGATTTAAGGGGTCTGGCTTTTATTCTCCTGGACGCTAGCGTCTCGTCTGAAGCTTAAACCCTTTAGTATTCCTCTGAGTTTGGAAATGCCCTTATGGGGCTCCTTTTCAGGAATTAATGGGGTTTTCAGGCACTGTGAATCGCACCTTTACCCATTCCGCTCAGACGTCACTGCCGGAAGTCGGAGATTATCAATTGGCATTGTAACGTCTTGTAGGAAAGATTAGTATTTCTCCTTCAAAGTAGCAATTGCTTATAATAAATGTTCTGTTAAATAAGTGGGGAGAAGTATTGACATTTTGCCACCAAAAGTTCCATATACACAGATATACTTACCTGCACAGTGCTTGCAGATCACCACACACAAATTGATGGAAGCCCAGTCAGGGCTCAGTGCATGGCAGTCAGCACAGAATCTGTTATCTTTGTTAGACCAGATCTTCTCAGCTACCTCATAATCATACAAAGTTTCAGCAATAGAGTTCTGAAGCACTTCCATCCATTCTTGCTTCTCTCGGTCAGATTCGGCTCCAAAACTAAGGGAACATGCATGAAATGATATAAGGCCTAATCAAAAAGCAAGGCTATTAAAAATACTCTGCTAGCAACATCCACTCACAAAACATTTCATGGTTGATGCTGGAGATGTAATAATTTGACAAATTATCCATTAGCATACAAAGAAAACTGACTAACCTTTGTATTTGTGTTTACATGCTAAATATCTGAAATACTTTGGCATTCCAACCAAGCTGATGAATTTCTACAATGTGCATTAATTCCCTGTCTCAGGTAGGAGAGAATAAAACCCAATTCAGACACAGAGCATTCAGCTCTCCTGATACCATTCAAATGATGTTAGATATACCTAATCATATGCTTCTGCAGAAAGAAAATATGGAAACCAACACAAGTACTGTATGAATCTTTGCATGAAGATGTTCCTCCTGGATGTAGTTGCACAACACACACACACACACACACACACACACACACACACACACACATGTCTTTGGTTATTCGGGTTTTCTCCCGCGTAAAATTGGAAGTGTCTTGGCGACATTTCGACGAAGTCTCATTCGTCATCTTCAGGCTAGTGTTCTCAGCTTCGTGCTTCCAGGAGCAAAGTGTGATTGCAGCTGTTTCTTCCTTTTAACTGCCAGTGGGGTGTGAACTGATTGGGTGGGAGCATGGCTATGTTCTGATTGGGTGGAGGTGTGCTTTGATTGGTTGGGGGCCTGGCTGTGCTCTGATTGGATGGGGGTGTGCTCTGTTTGGGTGGGGGCTTGGCTGTGCTTGGGTTAGTCTGAATTACAATATATATATATATATATATATATATATATATATATATATATATGAATATATGAATATATGAATATTTATATATTCATATAAAATAAAAAAATAGACTACAGCCTACTTCTTGGTAAAATAGAACAATGTGCCACAGACAGAACCACCACCAGATGAATTTGCTGTTGGCTGACCAACCATACTCAGTGGGTCCTCAATATAACTACATCTACATGGAGGGAAGCATGCAGTGGGGTACCTCAGGGTTCTGCTTTGGGGCCAATCCTCTTCAACATCTTCATTAATGAACTAGAATTGTTACCACTTTGGATGATAGACTCAAGATTCAAAAGAATATTAACATACTCGAGCATTAGGCCCTATCCAATTAAATGCAGTTCAGTGGTGAGAAAAGCTTCTGCATTAAGGCAGAAAAAACCAAATGAACAGGCATAGAATAGGCAATATCTGGTTCAACAGGTGAACTGTCAACTGTGAAAGGGATCTACAGTATGCTGCAGCTGCCAAAAAAGCATTGCAGCTGTAGGTTGCATCAACAGAGGAATAGTTTCAAGATCACAAGAAGTGATAGTATCACTTTAAACTGTACTCCTGTGGCCACACTTGAAATACTGCATCCAGTTCTGATCAACGTGATACAAAAAAGATGCTGAGACTCTAGAAAGTGTGACAAGAAGAGCAATAACGATGACATGGAGTCCAGAGCCTAAACTGTATGTTAAGGGAACTACATGTCTAGCTGTGCTGCCCCACTCCCCACACATACATATAGCAAGATTTCTACAGGTGGTTTACTCAAACTCACCAAACAGGTCCTCAGAAAGCACCTCTGTTGTGCAGGTCCAGATTCCAAACTCAGTACAGCAAGAGATTGGAATCTGTAACAGAGTCCAATGGGCACACACAAAGTGCAAGAAAGCAGTCCAGGAGTTATACAAGGTATAGATTCCACCACCTCCTCATTGCTAATCTGTGACAGATGCTCCTGGTCCTCAGCTGGAGCCTCCTGGCCACTTGCTGCAGCTGTGGCTCACTTCACTCAGCCTCAGCCTGTTTGTTTGTTTGTTTGTTTATGTATATATGTATGTAATTTATATGCCGTCCTTCTCCCGTAGGACTCAGGGCGGCTTACAAAAACAACAGAGAATTACATAAACAGTTAAAATCAGTTTAAAATTAATTAAAATCAAATTAAAATTATTTAATATTTAGAATCCCCCTACAGATTCAGGCCATATGGCAAAAAAGCCACGTCTTTAATTCATGGCAGAAGGAGAGGCGATCCGGGGCTATCCTGAGGCCGGTGGGCAGCTCATTCCAGAGGGTTGGTGTCCCAACAGAGAATGCTGTCCCCCTGGGGGTCGTCAGCTGACACTGTCTGGCTGACGGCACCCTGAGGAGGCCTGCTCTGTGTGAGTGCACCAGACAGTGGGAGGAGGGCAGGAGATGATCCTGCAGATACCCCGGGCCTAAGCCATGTAGGGCTTTATAGGTTAGCACCAGCACCTTGAAATGAACCTGGAGAGCCACAGGCAGCCAGTGCAGCTCGCGCAGGAGAGGTGTCACATGGGAGTATCGAGAAGCCCTCGTAACAACTCGCACGGCCGCATTCTGGACTAACTGTAGTCTCCGGGTGCATCTCAAGGGCAGCCCCATGTAGAGGGCGTTGCAGTAGTCTAGCTGAGACGTGACAAGGGCATGAGTGACCATGGTAAGGGCATCCCGGTCTAGGAAAGGACACAACTGGCACACCAGGCGTACCTGTGCAAAGGCCCCCTTGATCACGGCTGTCAGATGATCTTTTAAGGATAGCCATGAGTCCAGGAGGACCCCCAGATTGCAGACCCTTTCTGAGGGAGTAAGGACCTCCCCTCCCATCACAAGTGATGGGGCCACTAGATCCAAGGATGCCAGTATCCACTCAGTCTTGGATGGGTTGAGTCTGAGTCTGTTTCTTCCCATCCAGGCCCGAACCGCTTCCAGGCAGCGGGACATCACAGAAAGGGCATCCCTAGAGTGGTCTGGGGTGGAGACGTAAAGCTGAGTATCATCAGCATATTGATGATAGGTCCCGAAACCAGGAATGATCTCACCCAGTGGCTTCATGTAGATGTTAAAGAGCAGAGGGGAGAGAACTGACCCCTGAGGCACCCCACAAGTGAGGGGCCTCAGGGTGGATCTCTCTCCCCCCGTCCACACAAACTGCAAGCGGCCTGAGAGGTAGGAGGAGAACCACCATAAAACGGTGCCTCCCACCCCCAACCCCCCAAGCCGCTGCAGTAAGATACCTTGGTCAATGGTATCAAAAGCCGCTGAGAGGTCAAGAAGGACCAGGATGGAGGAACAACCCCTATCCCTGGCCTGCCAGAGATCATTTACTAGGGCGACCAATGCCATTTCTGTGTTGTAACCACACCTGAAACCCGATTGGCATGGGTCTAGATAGTCAGTTTCATCAAGGAACTGGGGGAGTTGCTGTGCCACCACAGACTCAACAACCTTCGCTATAAAGCGAAGGTTGGAGACTGGACAATAGTTATTAAGGGAGTCTGGATCAAGGGTGGGCTTCTTGAGAAGGGGACGGACCACTGCCTCCATGAGTGTGGCGAGGAAGGCCCCCTCCCACAAGGAAGCATTGACTACTGCTTGAATCCAGGCTCCAGTCACCTCCCTGGCTGCAGAAACAAGCCAGGAGGGACAAGGGTCCAATAAACATGTGGAGGCACCCAGTTGACCCATGATCCTGTCTACTTCATCCAATGAAACAGGCTCAAACTCAACCCAGATGTTTTCTCATCAGACTCTGCCCAGTCGGAGTCCAACCCAGTCCGAATCTGAGTGATTTTATCTTGCAGAAACTGTACAAAATCCTCAGCTCTACCCTGGGTCCAATTGACCCAGCTGATGCTACTCTATCAGGCTAGTATCCTCTGAGACCCAATCCTGACCAATACTTGGCTCTGTGTTTTCCTCTGCAGACTCAAACTTACCCTCCTCCACTGAATTTGCATCTGGAGTGGGGTCTGGGGATAGATCCATGACACTAGCCTTTCAAAGAGAAGGATTAGGGGTGGCATGATAGGGGGTCAACTAATAGCAATAGCATTAGCAATAGTACTTAGACTTATATACCACCCGATAGTCAGTGGTGGGATTCTGCTGGTTCTAGGCAGTTTGGCCAAACCGTTTGTTAAATTGCTGGCTCGCCCAGCCCCTTGCCCCACCCCTTCACACCACTATTTATTGGCCTTGGCCCTTGTAGCACATGAACCGTTTGTTAAATTGCTGGCTCGCCTGCCCCTCGCCCTCCCCTGCCCACCACTATTTATTGGCCTCGGCCCTCACAGCACACGAACCATTTGTTAAATTGCTGGCTTGCCTGCCCCTCCCCACCACTATTTATTGCCAATAAATAGTGGTGGGCGGGACGGGGCGGGGCAAGGGGCAGGCAAACCAGCAATTTAACAAATGGTTTGGTGTTTTTTTGTAATTTATTGGGCTCGCAGCACACCGAACCGTTTGTAAAATTGCTGGCTCGCCCGCCCCTCACTCCACCCTGCCCATCACTATTTATTGACCTCGCTCGCAGTGTTGCACAGCTTGCCTGTAGTTATTCTTTGGCTCCTCGACCATGTAGCCCAGCCTGCTTTTCTAACTTTGCCTGTGGCGGCCTCCCACTCTGTTCCCGAATGCCCACCTCAGACTGCCCCCGACCACTCCAGCAGCAGAACAGGCAAGTACAGCCGAGTGCTGCCCTCAGGAAGTGGGGCTGGGAAAGGTGGTCAACCTGCACCCGCATGACTGCTGGCCGCAGACTACCCCCATTCGAGCACCTTGCTAGTGGCTGGCGGCCACATGGCTAATGAGGTGCTTGGATGGGGTGGCCAGCAGCTGTGAGCTGCCAGCCACTAGCGAGGTGCTTGGATCGGGTGGCCAGCGAGGTGCTTGGATAGGGTAGCCAGCGGCTGCTGGCCACTGGCTACCCCATCCAAGTGTCTCGGCCTGCCACCCACCCAGCAGGACTGTCCTGTGGCCGTCTCCCACCCACATGGCACCAGCCTACCCTACCCCATCCAAATGCTGGGAGAGACACACGACTTTTCTCCGCCCCAGAACACTGGCTCCCCAGACTGCAACCGATGCTCTGCATTGTAATGGGCTCCAGGAGGAGGAGGGGCACCGTCTGCCCCATTGCAAAGCTCAGTAAGAGCAACCAGAGCCGGCTGCAGGCACAGCCAGGCAGGCGCATGTGCAGTGGGGCATAGGCTTAAGGTGCCGCCTCCAGGCCCAGGGGCTACCCAATGTTGTGGTAGGTGCACTGCTGCCGCCACCGCTGCCCAGACAGGAGAGGAGAAAGAGAGATGGAGAGAAAGAGAGATGATGGAGAGAAAGAGGGGGGAGAAAGAGAGATGAAGGAGAGAAAGAGAGGGGGGAGAAAGAGAGATGGAGAGAAAGAGAGATGAAGGAGAGAAAGGGTGGGAGAAAGAGAGATGGAAAGAAAGAGAGATGAAGGAGAGAAAGGGTGGGAGAAAGAGAGATGGAAAGAAAGAGAGATGAAGGAGAGAAAG
>WNWU01000125.1:4109335-4204948 GCA_012654045.1 Ptyas mucosa
GGTGGGAGAAAGAGAGATGGAAAGAAAGAGAGATGAAGGAGAGAAAGAGCAGGAGGGAGAAAGAAAGAGATGAGAGAGATGAAAGGGACACACAGAGATACCTGTTTAAAAGGAAATACTGGGAGCCACAAAACCTGGGTGGGAGTAAGTGATATGGAGTTGGCAATGCCCACCCAGGTTTAAGGTTGTGTTTAATTGTTTACATGTTAGTTTAGTTTATTTAATTTAACATGTGTTTAAGGTTGAGTGTTTAAAGTTGCAGACCCCTGACCTATCCCATCCGATCGCTTCACCCTGCACCCAGCCCTGTAGGCCGGCACGCGCCTCCCATCTGGGCAGCAGCGGCCTACCTACCCCGGTTGTATCATCTTGTGCTGCAGCTGGCCTGAACACCCGCCTTGGACTGCCTCTGACTGCTCCAGCAAGTCATTTTTATTTAATTAATTTAATTAAGAATGCTGCAATGGGCATAAATGATGACCAATCAAAAGTGCGAGGACCTGTCAGAAATCACTTTTTTCAGCCCTCTGGGTAGTCCCTATGTGCATATGGACTACTCAGAGGGCTGAAAAAGTGATTTTTGACTGGTCCTCGCACTTTTGACCAGTCCTTGCACTTACGACTGTCCTCACATTTTACATTTTGCACCCTATCTTGTCACCGTGGTGAAGAGAAGTAGTTGTGAAATGATTGACATGGTTGTTAAGAATGCTGCAACGGGCATAAATGTGAGGGTGGCCATAAGTGTGAGGACCGGTCAAAAATGTGAGGACCAGTCAGAAATTACTTTTTTCAGCCCTCTGAGTAGTCTCTATGCACATAGCCACGCCCACCCGGTCACATGACCAGCTAGCCACACCCACCCGGTCACATGACCAGCTAGCCACGCCCACCCGGTCACATGACCGCCAAGCCACATCCCCAACTAAGCCATGCCCACAGAACCGGTTGTTAGAAAAATTGAATCCCACCACTGCCAATAGTGCTATACTGCACTCTCTAGTTTAACATTTTTATTGAGTTATAAGATAAAATAAGATACAAAATACAAAAGTAAATAGGAAAACATTGGGGAGGAAGTGGGAGGAGAAAAGTAAGGAAGGATTAGGAAAAAGAAAAAAAAGCATTGACTTCCATCTCTCTCTGTTGCAGTAAAATAAGGCATTAACATCAAATCACAACTTTTTCTTTTTCATATAGCCATTTCTATAAGGATCTATCAGTCTAATTGGTAAAACCCAAAATCAAAGTTTTTTAAAATTTTATTTTATTTTTATTGCATTTTTTCTCTTTATATATCTCTATAACTTATTTAACAGATCTGTGACATTATTCATACAACTAGTATCAATATTCAATACATTATATACATTATATACATTCTATTTCTAAATGTTCTATTCCTTTATGTACATTTCCATTCCTTATTTCTATTATCTATCCATTCATACCATTTCTCCCATACCTGTTCTGCCCCAGCTACGGATCCCAAAGAATGTAGCACACACAAACTCCGAACAAAACTCAGTTTACTTCAAAACACAGTCTTTTGCAAATGCAGGTTGTTAATAAAACGTTCTTAACAACCTTCCAGAAATTCCACAGATAAAATTCAGAAAGCCCAGAAACCAGGTTTGCAGAGAAAATCCAAACTCAATGATCAGCAAACGAACGAATGTTGTTTCCTGCAGCTTTTTACAAGCTGTGTGCAAACTTAAATAGGCTAAGGGAGTGGGCAATTAGCCCAAACCTTACTCTCGAGGAGACCTCCTCCTGAATAATCACTCCTGCCTTTTGGCAGCTCTGTGTGCCCGTGCATTGGGAAGAGGCTCCTCCACTTCATCCTCTTCACTTAAAGGAGCCTCTGGAGGTTCTGAAGGCCCTGGTTAAATCCCTGCCTCTGGCACTACATCTTCTTCAGCCTCCTCGCTGTCCGACTCAAGCGCCGGCTGCACAGGCTGTTGGCGAGTCACCACACCAGCCTCCTCATCATCGGGATCAGCAACAATCCGCGCAGACTGCTGGAGGGCCACAACAATACCGCATAATATTCTGAGTCATCCTTTCCCTTTAGCTCTAGTGTGAGTTTATCCATTTCTGTGCAATCAAATATTTTTTGAATTACTAATCCTTCTGGCTGTATATTTTCTTTCTTCCAATACTGCACAAAAGTAATCCTTGCCACTGTTAATATATGTAACATCAAATATTTTATCTTACTATTATATTTTGCCCTAAATATCCCCAGGAGAAATAATTCTGGATTGAATTCTATTTGACATTTAATTAAATCCTTCAGCCATTCCTGTATCTTCATTCAATATCTTTTCGCTTTGGGGCATGACCACCATGAGTGAAAGAAGGTACCTTGACCCTGCTTGCATTTCCAACATTTTGGATTTACGTTTGGGTAGATCTTGGCCAGCCTCGCTGGCACTAAATGCCAACGATAAAACAACTTATACTGGTTTTCCTTATAAGCCACTGATTTAGTTATTGTATTATTTTTATTCCAGATTTCTTCCCAATCTTCTAATTTTGTCCTACATTTTTGGCCCAGGCAGTCATGGGGTCTTCCACCACCTCCTCCACCCTATCAAATTCTAGTAAATATTTATATAATTTGGTTATTAGTTTTCCCTCTGGACCTACCAACAGTTTATCTAATTGTTGGGTTCAATATGAAATCCATATTCTTCTGCGTCCTTTTTATATCTAGATTGTAACTGTAGGTATGGCCACCAGTTTATAAATATTCCCTGTTCCTTTAACTCCTTATTATTTCTGAGTTTTCCTTGATTGTCTAAAATGTCATTATATCTGAGCATTTTGCCTACCTCTAATGTATTGGGGTGGATCATTGCCTCCATGGTGGATAGCCACCTGGACATCTTCATATAGTGTTTTTTTCTTTATGTCTTCCCATGTTTGTAACAATGCATCCCTTATTTTATGTCTGTAGAAATACGAATGTGCCTTATTTCCCCTATCCCACAGAAAAGTGTGCCACCCCTTTTATAAATCATGCCCTTCCAATGTTAAAATTCTTCTATTTTTTAAGTTTATCCAATCTCTAATCCATACTAATAACGCTGCCTTATAATAGAGTTCCCACGTCAGGGGTCCAAAGCCACCTCTACTTCTACTATTCTGAAGTGAGACTAATTTTATCCATGCCTTCTTACCTGACCAGACAAATTTTATAATTATTTTGTTTAGATCTATGAAAAATTTCTTATCCAATTTTATAGGGATTCTTTGGAAAAAGTAGTTTAGGTAAAATATTCATTTTGATAGTTGCTATTCTTCCTAATAAAGATAATTGTAATCTCCCCCACCTTTCCAAATCCTTCTTTATTTGTTGAAATAATTCTACGTAATTGTCATCTTTTATTGAAGAGCACCTCGCTCTTAACCAGATTCCTAAATATTTAATTTTCTTAGCAATTTGTAACCCCATTTCCCTCTCTAAATCTCTTTTCTGGTTCATTGTTAACTTTTTAGCTAACATTTTGGACTTTGTTAATTTTGAGGCCTGATACTTCTCCATATTTTCTATTTCTTGTAGTAAGATGGGGCCAGTTTCCAATAGCTCCTCAATAAAAAATACCAAGTCATCTGCTAAGGCCTGTATTTTATACTCCACTTTTTAAACTCTTGTTCCTTTTATTTCTTGGTTCGCTCTAATTCTAATTAATAATATTTCTAATGCCAGGATAAAGAGTAGAGGTGACAATGGACATCCCTGACGTACCCCCTTCATTATTTGAAATGTTTTTGTGGTGTCCCCATTTACTATTACACTTGCCTTCTGAGTGGTGTATATTGCTTCTATCATATTTTCAAATTTGTCTCCAAAATTCATATTTCTAATTTGTTGAATCATAAATTGCCAGTTTAAATTATCAAATGCCTTTTGAACATCCAGAAAAATAAGTGCTGCTTGTTTTTCTGGATGGGCTTCATAGTATTCCAATACATTATCTACAGTTCTTGTGTTGTCTCTTATTTGCCTTGTCAGTAAAAATCTATTCTGGTAGGGTGTATGTTTTCGTTTAATAATTTTTTAACCACTCCGCTATAATGTTCATAAATATTTTATAGTTGGCATTTAGGAGTGAGATTGGCCTATATAGTTTCTAATTTGGTTCTTATCTGTACCCTCTTTCGGTGTCAAGGTAATGTATGCCTCCCTCCATGATTCCAGTAATTTTGCTTCCCTCAATGCTTCCTTGCATATTTCCATTAATAATGGTTCTATTAACTCACCCGTATTTTTATAAATTTCCCCTGGAAGGCCATCTGGCCCCGGAGTCTTATTGTTCTTTTGCTTCTGAATTGCCATTTTCAGTTCCACTAACGTTACATCTCTATTTAACATTGCTCTCTTTTGTTCTTCTAGTGGTGACATCCCTTCCCCCTTCAAATAATAACTTATTTTATCCTTCACTATTTCTTCCTGTCTATAAAGATTTTCAAAGTATTTTTGCATAATCATCTTTTTCTCTTCTTCATTATTTTCCCCATTTCCCATGTAAATTTCCCATTTCATCATATAGCTGCGGTATTATCCTTCCCTCTTTTTCTTTTTTCAATTTATAAGTTAGCCATCTCCCTGGCTTATTGGCTTGTTCAAAGAAGTTTTGTTTGGTAAATTTTAAGTTTCTTGCAATGTCCTCTTGTTCTAATATATTTAATTTATGCTTAGCTAAGGTCAGTGTTTCTTTAATTAGTTCATTTCCTGATTTTTTTTTAGTTGGTTTTCTAATTTTCCAATTTCTTCCTTTAATATGTTATGTTGCTTCCATCTCTCTTTATTTTTCTTTGCCATCTGTGCTATTGTTATCCCGCTTATATATGCTTTCATGATATCCCACAGATTTGATAGTGAAGTATGTTGTTTTTTATTTTCTTTAAAAAAATAATGTCAATTCTTTTGTAATCCTTTCAATACATTCCTTCTCCTTTAAAATCTGGGGGTTTAATGTCCATCTTCTCATCTTTTTTCTTTGGCCTCTCCATGTTGTTTCAAGGGGGTTATGGTCTGCTCATGGATTTGGGGAAATCTCTATCATCTCTATCCTTTTGCCTACTTCCTTATTCATCTATACCATATTAATCCTTGACCAGGATTTATGGGGGTTGGAATAAAATGTATATTTATTATCTTTTGGGTGCAAGTTTCTCCACATATCTGTCAAATTCAATTTGTCTGTCATCTTAAAAAAGGTTTTTGGTAATATATTTCTTTTTTCCTTGTTCTTTTTGTCACTGGTGTAATCTTTTTTGATATCTACTACCCCATTAAAGTCACCCACAATTCCCTTGACCTATCTTGATAATCTTTTCATGAACTTTCTTGTAGTACTCCCCCTGGTTTTTGTTAGATGCATAGATGACTACCAACAACATTGTTGTTTGCCCTATTGTTACTACTGTCATTAATGTTCTTCCTTTTAAATCTGCATAAATTTGTTTTGCCTTTATCCCTTCTTTAATGTATACCGCTACCCCTCTTTTCTTTTTTCCTGCCAATGCTGTTTAGAGTTTTCCTAATTTATTATATTCTAAATATTTTTCATCTTACTTTTTAATATGTGCCTCTTGGAGGCATGCAATATCTGCTTTCTGTTTTATTAATTTTGTAAATATTTGTTTCCTTTTCACCAATGCATTTAGTCCATTAACATTAATTGATAGTAGTTTCAATTCTTCCATTCTGCTATTTGTCTACCAGTTTCTGATTCCTATTGGTTCTTGTAGCTCTTGGTGTTCTTGTTCTAATACCTCGTTCTTTTTTTTTTAATTAAAAGTTTTATAAAAGATACAAACATTTTCTCCCCCCTCCCCCCCCCTCTCCCTCAACCCCTCCCACCCTCTTACCCATCCCCCCCCCCCTTCCCCCTCTCCCTCTCCCCCACCCCCCACCCCGAACTTCCCAGGACAAGCACAGGGTATTCCATTCACAAAGATAGGATTAAAATATGCTAACATATGTTAACTTGAAATTTTCCCTAGTTCTTTAACTCCATATACCTCTAACCACGATAAACATAAACTATAGACTATAATTTAGTTTAAATATTTCATTCATAAGCTATCTGAAGTTTCTAAGTCCAATACTTGTTTTGAATATAGTCAATCCATCTTCTCCATTCCAATATGTATCTTTTGTTTGAATGATCTTTCAAATATGCAGAAATTTTTGCCATTTCTGCCAGGTGACTACTTTTAATGTCCATTCCTCGATGGTGGGTAAATCTTCCTTCTTCCAGTACTGTGCCACTAATAACCTAACTGCTGTTATCAAATTTAATATCAACTTGGTTTCTATTACCGTACAATCCATAACTATACCCAGCAAAAAGAACTGTGGCGTAAATTTAATCTTTTTCTTTGAAATATTTTGAATAATCCACCATATTTTTATCCCAAAAGCCTTGATTTTCTTACATGACCACCATATATGGTAATACGTAGCATCCTGACACTCACATCTCCAACACTTAGGTTGTAAATTTGGATACATACATGCTAGTTTTTTTGGATCTAGATGCCATCTATAAAACATTTTGTAAAAAGTCTCTCTTAAATTTTGGGCTTGTGTAAATTTTACATTTCTGACCCATATCTTTTCCCACGTTTCTATCATTATTACTTCTCCTATATTTTGTGCCCATTTTATCATGCAATCCTTAACTAGCTCAGTTTCTGAATCTATTTCCAGTAATGCATTATACAACCTTTTTATGTGCATTTGACTTTTATCTCTTATTTGTTTTATCAAATTCTCATTGTGTTGCAAAATACCAATTTTTTAATCTTCTCTCCATCTGGCCTGCAGCTGACCATACTGAAACCATGTTTTAATTACTCTATCTTCTCTTAATTGTTGAATAGGTTTTAATTGAAATCTATTTCCCTCCTTATACAAAAGTTCCTTGTATGTAATCTCATCTTGTTTTTGTTCTACACTTATATTCTCTATCGCGTGTCTGGGTACTGTCCACATTGGTAACTTATCATTTAATTTATATTGATATTTTTTCCAGACTCGCAATAAAGCATTTCTTAATATGTGGCTTTTAAAAGTCCTGTCTACTTTTTTATCATATAATAAATAGGCATGCCAGCCGTAGACCAGACCATATCCCTCTAGATTTAATATCCTTTCCTCCGTCAAGTTCACCCAATCACTAACTGCCGATAAGGCAGCTGCATCGTAATACAGTCCTATATTAGGCATTTTAAGACCTCCCCTTTCTCGAGAATCTTGCATTATTCTCTGCTTTACGCATGGCTTCTTTCCTGCCCAAACAAAGGTATTTATACCCTTTTGCCACTCCTTCAAATTTTGGTCTTAAAGTATAGGAATCATTTGGAAAAGAAATAAAAATAAAAACCTTGGTAAAACATTCATCTTAACTGCAGCTATCCTTCCCAGCAAAGATAATTGTAATTTTTTCCAACTTTCCATCTCTATCTGTATTTTTTGCCACAATGGTTCATAATTATACTGGTATAGTTTCGTATTCATAGACAGGATGTTAACCACTAAATATTTAACCTTCTTTACTACTTCAAATCCTGTTACCACTTCCATCTCTTCTTTTTTATTTCTAGTCATATTTTTAGCTATTATCTTTGTTTTGGCTGCATTTATTTTAAAACCAGATACTTGTCCATACACTTTGATTATGTCCATCAAAACCATGATTGACTGTGCTGGTTGGTCAAAGTGACAACCAGGTCATCTGCAAATGCTCATAATTTATAATCATACTGTCTAATTTTAATTCCCTTTAATTCATCTGACCCATGTATTTTTATTTAGCAATATGTATGTAATTTAGCAATATTTCCAATAACAAAATAAACAATAATGGCGACAAAGGGCAACCTTACCTTGTTCCTTTTTCTATTTTAAAATTTTCAGTTAAGCCACCATTGATTATTATTTGCGCTGCTTGTTTCTGATATATTGCCTTAGTAGATTGTATAAAATATTCCCCAAATTGCATCCTTTCCGTTAATTTCAATAAAAATTGTCAATTCAATCGATCAAACGCTTTCTCTGCATCAAGGAATATTAGCACTGCAGGGACCTGGTTGTTTCTCCCCAAATATTCTAGTATATTAACAATGTGTCTTACATTACTTTTCATTTATATCCCAGTTATAAAACCTGTTTGATCATGATGTATCATTTGTTGCATAACTATCATTAATCTATTTGCTAACACTTTAACAAAAATCTTATAATCTGTATTTAAAAGTGATATAGGTCTATAATTTTTTGGGTCTGTATGATCTTGACCCTCTTTTGGGATTAGGGAAATAAAAGCTGTCTTCCAAGATGGAGGTACCTCACCTCCCTGTTGTATATTATTAAATAATTCCTTCAGTGGTTCCACCATTTCTTCCTGGAAATTTTTGTAATAAACAGCCGTCAAACCATCCGTCCCAGGAGCTTTACCCACTTTCAGTTGTTTAATTACAAACAGAATCTCCTCGGAAGTTATTAACTGGTTTAAACTATCCCTCTGCTCTTGTGAAATTACATGAATATTTTCATTCTGTAAGTATCTATCTATATCTATATCTTGAATTTTATCAGCAACATACAATCTTGAATAAAACTCTAAAAAAGATTTCTTAATCAACTCTTCCTGATAAACCTCTTTCCCTTTATATTTTATTTTCTCTATTGTCCTTGATTTCTGTTTTTTTTTTTTTCTTAAGAAATAAGCTAGCCACCTACCTGGTTTATTAGCATTACAAAAAGTATTATGTTTGGCATATTGTAGATTAGTTGCCACTTGGTCTGCTATCAACATATTAAATTTCCCTTTCAGTAAATTAATTACCTCTTTGATTTTCTTATCTGCTGGATTCATTACCAAACCTTGTTCTTTTTTCTTTATCTCTTCTTCTAATACCTTCCTCCCCCCCCTGCTTTTTTCTAAATTTATTGTTCAAGTATATCAAAATACCTCGCATGTATGCTTTACTAGCATCCCACACCATTTCCATAGGCGTACCCTTTTTCATATTTATAGCAAAAAATTCTTTCATAAACTTCTTCCATTCCTTTACATTTTCCTCATATCTAAACAAATTTTCATTTAACCTCCAAGACCTCTTAATTCCCCTTCCGTACTCCAATTCCACCAAACTGGGCTATGATCTGTTAGTGTACTTGAACATATCTTCATGTTCTTCACCCTAGGAGAAAGATCATTAGTAGTTAAAATAAAATCAATCCTTGAAAAGGATTGATGTCTATCAGAAAAGAAGGTAAAATCTTTTTCAATTGGGTTTCTTTTGCGCCAAATATCCTTCAGATCCCAATCCTCCATCATCTCAAAAAAGGACTTTGTCAATCTTGCTCTTGTTAAAAGATTTTGCTTGGGTCCCTTCTTATCTTTTTTAATATCTAAAACTCCATTTCAGTCCCCAAGTAAAAAGCATGTTTTGTAATCCCATTGTATCAGCTTTGAGTGTAAAAGTTTATAAAAATTATCCTGTTGTTGATTCGGTGCATAAACTCCAATTAAAAATAATTTTTCTCCTTTCACTAAAAGTTCAATTGCTAAAAATCTTCCTTGATCATCTGCTTCAATTAATTTTGCAATTAAATCTCTTTTCAAATATATAACTATACCATTTTTCTTCTCTGGTGCTGCTGCCACGTAATGTGTACCTAGTCTTGTACTTATTAGATTTTTTTTTAATTGAAAAAGTTTTAAAAGTTTTACATACATTTTCTCCCCCCTCCCCAACCACCCCCCGACTTCCCAGAGCAAATACAAAATATAAAATACAGCTTAAATCCCCTAAATTCAACTCCATCTCTCGCTTATCATAATCATTAAACAAATAGATAAAAGGAAAGCAAGTCTTCTTTCTTCTTATTCCATCTAATTCAACACAATTAGTATCCATTTATAATTACAGCAGTTAATAAAACAATTATTACCTAATCAAACCTATCATTACTCAATTTAGCTAATAGATACTTAACAGATTATTAGATCTATACAGTTTAACAAGATATTTTATAACTTCTTTCATTTAAAACAAAAAAAAAACCCTCATTCAAAAACCCCAAATTTAAAATAAAATACTATATAAACTCTTCCGTCCTCCACTTTTAAACCATCAAGGTCCAAAAGTTAAAACACTTAAAAAAATGTTTTTTCTAACTAAAAAATAATAATCAAACCTCTTATTAATTTATCAATACATATTAAGAAATCAACTAAAAACATCATTTAATAGCTATATCAAACATTTAAATTCTTCATACTAGATTAAACCAGTTGCTAATCTTCTTATCTTCACATCTTCCAACAGCATATAGAATGTCTTCATTTATGTCTACCCACCTAAATAAAAATTGCTTCTTTATATAAAAAAAACCCCCCGAGTGACTTTGTAATTGTATTTCAAATAGTATCCATCAAATCCAGCCAAAAATTAGATTAATAAATTCATCAGACATATTAGGGAAACCACCAGAACAACTGCAATTGCCCTAGGCCCATAGTCCTTTTGCCTTATATTTATTACCGTCAAACAGAAAACTCCAATTTACTATATTCAATAAAACTTCTGCGATTGCAATTAAGTCCAAATTTATTACAGTCCTTAATAAAATATTCCAAATCATTCAGGTCAAGGCTTATTTCACAACCACACACCAGCATTGCAGTGATCTGTTTATTCTTCTCAAAATATTCCAATACAGCTATAGGTTACCTCCTCATCATCGCTCATCACTTAGTTAACTGGCATTAAGCTGCTGGATGTTTTCTTCCAAAAGTTCAAAATCTTTAAACACTTAAACAATACTTTTTAAGGACCATCATCTCATCAAGCAGAGTTATTTTCCATGTCTCCAGTCGTTCTTCTTTTCCTTTTTACGAACTCTTTTCTTAACTTTGATCCCTCTGCCTTTTTTAACTCCAGTAAAATTTTGCATTTTTTGGGATTGCATATTATAAAATTTTTATTAGATATTTTTGATCTTGTATTCTAATATGAGTCTCTTGCAAACAAATTACATCATTTTTAAATTTTTCCCATCCTTAAATCTCTGAAGCCTTTGGAGCATTTGCTGATGATCTTGCTTGATTTGACCTTTGGGTCTGGCTCCTCCCACAGCTTCTGTTTTTGTAGTTTCTCGAGTTGCCATCTGCAGTTGTTGCAATCTTAGGTCTTCCTTACGTCTGGCTGTTGCAGCTCTGGTCTGTCTTTGATCCTTTGGCTCTTCTGTTATATCAATTAACTCCATCTGTATATATAGAAGGTCTTCCTGACTAGTCGAGACTCCCCCCTGAGCTATTGCCAGCAATTCTTCTCTTTCTCCTTTGCTTTTCCCCACTTCTTCCTTCTTTCTTTTAACTTCTGGTGATTTTGATGGTCCAGCCTTTAGTACATTGGCATGGAAATCTCTTGCTTTGCATATTGTATTAAGCCGATATTTTTCTCCTGAGTAGTTCACCACTAAACCAGCTGGCACTTCCCATCTATACTGTATCTGGTGGTTTCTCAGTTCATCCACCAGAAAGGAATACTCCCTTCTGGCCCTCAACATTTTTGGGGGAATTTCCTTCATTGTCATAACCTCCTGACCTTCTACTTGTAGCTTGTTTTTAAAAGTAGCTTGTAAAATTTCATTACGTAATCTCCTTGTAGTAAAATATATTACAATGTCCCTTGGTAGGTGTTTCTGTCTGGCCACCCATGAATTAACACGATATATCTTGTCTATCTGCCAGCCAAGCTCGGCTTTCTGCTCCCCCAATGCCTGCACCAATGCCTCTGACATCATCTCTTTCAAATTCTCTTGTTTACTCTCTTTCAGCCCTCTTATTTATTTATTTATTTATTTATTTATTTTTAGATTTCTATACCGCCGTTCTCCCTGGGGACTCAGGGCGGTGTACAGCCAAGTAAAAACACATAATATAAACACTTAAAAACCAATTAAAAAGAATATCTAAATTTGGCCCAGAAATTTAAAAAACACCCTGCTTTAAAATCATTTAAAAGGCTTCGCTTAGGCCAGCCCGGCTTGTTGGAAGAAAAATGTTTTAAGGGCCCGGCGGAAGGCACGGAGGTCATGGATTTTTCTTATCTCAGGGGGCAGCTGATTCCAGAGGGTAGGAGCTCCCACAGAGAAGGCCCTCCCCCTGGGGGTCACCAGCCTACATTGCTTGGCTGATGGCACCCCGAGGAGACCCTCTCTGTGGGAGCGCACGGGTCGATGGGAGGTTGTCGGTGGCAGAAGGCGGTCTCGTAGATAACTGGGCCCTATGCCATGGAGCGCTTTAAAGGTGGTAACCAACACCTTGAAGCGCACCCGGAAGACCACTGGGAGCCAGTGCAGCTCGTGCAGGAGCGGTGTTATGTGGGAGCACCATGTAGTCCCCGTAATTACCCACGCGGCCGCATTCTGGACCAGTTGGAGCCTCCGGGTGCTCCTCAAGGGGAGCCCCATGTAGAGAGCATTACAGTAGTCCAGGCAAGAGGTGACGAGGGCGTGAGTGACTGTGCACACGGAATTCCGATCAAGAAAGGGGCGCAACTGGCGAATCAGGCGTACCTGATAAAAGGTCCCCCTGGCCACAGCTGTCAGATGTTCCTCTAAGGACAGCTGCGTATCCAGGAGGACTCCCAGATTGTGCGCCCTCTCCACGGGGACCAAAGACTCGCCCCCAATAGTCAGTGATGGCGTCAGCTGGCTATATCGGGAAACCGGGAACCACAGCCACTCAGTCTTGGAGGGGTTGAGCTTGAGCTTGTTCCTCTCCATCCAGATCCGTACAGCTTCCAGGCACTGGGACATCACTTCAAGGGCATCGTTGGGGTGGTCTGGGGTGGAGATGTACAGCTGGGTGTCGTCAGCGTACTGGTGGTATCTCACCCAAAAACCACGGATGATCTCACCCAGCGGCTTCACATAAATGTTGAACAGAAGGGGTGAGAGGACCGACCCTTGTGGCACTCCACAAATGAGAGGCCTCGAGGTCGACCTCTGCCCCCCTGTCAACACAAACTGCGACCGGTCGGAGAGAAAGGAGGAGAACCATCGTAAAATGGTGCCCCCCATCCCAGCTCTTCCAACCGGTGCAGCATGATACCATGGTCGATGGTATCAAAAGCCGCTGAGAGATCTAATAGGACCAGAACAGAGGAACAACCTCTGTCCCGGGCCCTCCAGAGATCATCAACCAACGCGACCAATGCCGTTTCCGTGCTGTGACCAGGCCTGAAACCCGACTGGAATGGATCCAGATAGGACGTTTCCTCCAGGAATTGTGGGAACTGTCGTGCAACCACACTCTCAACAACCTTCGCCACAAAGCGAAGGTTGGAGACAGGATGATATTCTTCTTAGAGCAAATTCCATATCTCTGTATTGCATCATTGTTACATCAGCTTCAGCCCTTTCAATTTTTCCCTGGGCTACCTCCAATTTATTCTCCAAGATTTCATTAGATTGTTTTATCTCTTCCACCTTATCATCCAAAATTTCAAAATGACCTGCCAAACCTTGAAATGCCAAAAGTATATCTTCCCTAATTTCCTGGTTCCAAATTGAAATCTCATCTGATGAGATGTATCTTATGATCAATCACAGTGGCAAGTTTATCCTGTGTAACCTTTAAAACTTCTTGTAACATTTCTAATGTTAAAGTCTGTGGCTCTGTTGGGGGGGATAAGAACTTGCAATCTCGAAGTGTGGGCTGGAGAACTACCGGCACTCCCAGACCCTTTAGCAGGGACAGTCTTTAGTGGTTTTGAAGCCATTTTCCAGTGTGGGTTAATTTCCCCCTCCCTTTTTTTTCCTTTTTGCCTACTAGCAGCCAAAAGAAAAGTTTCCACAAACTCAGAAAATCTTTTTCTTTTTCTGTTTATCTTAAATTAGTACTTTTAAAAGTCTTCCTTTTTCTTTAACAAATTTACTTTCCAACAAAGAGTAGAGGCTTTAAACGAAACTTTTCCTTAACTTTCACTTTCCACACCCTTTCAAGCCTCAAATGCCATTTTGTTTCCACTCTCTTTAATTAGTACTTCTGAAGGAGGCAATACACATTAACATTGGAGTCAAGTCAGAATACTTGCAGTCTTGTCTCTCCTGGCTTGTCCCATCTGCTGCAGTTTAAAATATCCAATTCAGTCCTTAATTGCAGATTTGGTCGCGGCGTCTTACTCTGCCTCCACAGAGTCATCCCTGGGTCCGGAGCTGCTTGGCAGGTTTCTAGGGAGCTCTCACCCTTCGCGCCCCAGAATTTTCTCTGGGGCACTTGGGGAGCTCTACCTCCGCCTGCCAGCTCTTCCCTCTCCCCTTTGTCCAGGGAGAGATTTTTCAAGCCGCCAGGCAGCGCTTCTTTGCCGTTCTGACAGTTTTTACGGTGCCGAGGAATGGGCGCCCATGAACGGGTGTCTTCAATGCAGCGCAGCACCACCGGAAGTCGATACTTCATTGTTCTTGGTGTTCTTTTTCTTCTTTACTTCTTTCTTCCCTGTCTTCTCCTTTGGCTTCCTGTTGTTGTTGTTGTTCTTGGCTTGCAGTCTCCAACTCCTCCCTACTACTATAGTCCTCTTCTGTTCCCATCAGTTGATCATATAATTCCTGTGCTTTTTCTAAATTATCAATTTTAATCTTTTTACCCTGCCAGGAGACAAGCATTCCTTCTGGGAGTATCCACTAAAATAGTATGTTCCACTTATTCAGTTGGGAGGCCAAAAAATGATAATCCCTTCGTTGTTCTCAGACTCTTCTGGGAATTTGTTTCAGGGTAATAATTTCCTTGTCTTTATACGCCATTGGCTCCTCTCATATAATTTTGAAAATTATATTCCTGACCTTTTTTCAGGCAAACCGTACATGTACCTCTTTGGGCAGTCTATGGCATCTAGCATAGTTGGTTTGAATTCTATACCCTTCATCCAACTCATTCAAGATTTCTTGCTTATCTTTTTGAAGTGTTTCTGCAATTAATTTTGCCATTATCTGTCCTAGATCTTCTTCTTTAGCCTCAGTCATGTTTTGAAATCTTAGGTAGAAAGATGCACGGTCCATTTCTAGATGGATTAATGAATCCTCGAGGTCCTTATTCAATGCCATCATTTTTTTTATTGAAAAGTTTTAAGATATTTTTACAAATAATCAAATCCCCCCTTCCTCCCCCCTCCCAATCCCTTCTCCCTCCCCCTCCCCCCAACTTCCCAGAGCACAATACAGGGTATAGCATTGGCATCGTTAGTCAAACATAATTATCCTTAAACTAGTAACCATATCTCCCCCTAGAACTTTAACTCCACTATCAATAACATAATACATCTGTAAACTAACATTCACTCATAAGCTATTTGATATTTTCTTGTCTGATACTTATTCTGAATATAATCAATCCATCTTCTCCATTCCAATATATATCTTTCTTGTGTATAATCCTTCAAATAAGCTGATATTTTCGCCATTTCCGCTAAATTCACTACTTTCAGTATCCACTCTTCAATAGTAGGCAAAGCATCCTTCTTCCAATTTTGCGCTACCAAGACCCTAGCTGCCGATAATAGATTTAGAATCAATTTAGTCTCTAGTGATGTACAGTCCACTGTTATGCCCAGCAGAAACAGTTGCGGAGTAAATTTCAACCTTTTTTTCAAAATATTCTGCATCACCCACCAAATTTTTATCCAAAATGCTTTGATTTTCTTACAGGTTCACCATATATGAAAATAAGTTGTGTCCTCACAATCACATCTCCAACATTTAGCTTGCACATTTGGGTACATACATGACAATTTTTTAGGATCTAAATGCCATCTATAAAACATTTTGTAAAAATTTTCCCTGCACAAAAAATTTTTGTGCTTGCATAATTTTAACATTTCTAACTCAGATCTTTTCCCAAGTTTCTATCATTACTGGTTCCTGAAAATTTTGTGCCCACTTTATCATACATCCTTAACCAATTCCGTTTCTGAATCTATTTCCAATAGTGCATTATACAACCTTTTAATATGCATTTGACTTTGATCCCTAATCTGTTTTACCAAATTCTCCTCATTTTGCATAACACCAATTTTTTGATCTTCCTTCCATCTAGTTTGAAGTTGGCCATACTAAAACCAAGTATAAATTATACCTTCTTCTTTCAGTTCATTTAGAGATTTCAATTGCCATTTGCCCCTTTCCATAAAAAGGAGCTCTTTATAGGTAATCACCTCCTGTTTTTGTTCTATACTTATATTTTCTATTGCATGTCTGGGATTTGCCCATATGGGTATTTTGTAATCTAATTTATATTGATACTTTTTCCACACCCACAACAAAGCATTTCTACGTATATGACCTTTAAACACTTTGTCAACTTTTTTCTCATATAGTAAATAAGCATGCCATCCATATAACAAGTCATAACCTTCTATATTCAACACTCTCTCTTCAGTTAAGTTGAACCAGTCGCTGATTTGTGATAAAACAGCAGCCTCATAATATAATCTTAAATTAGGCATTTTAAGACCTCCTCTCTCCCGTAGATCCTATATAATTTTCAATTTTATTCTTGGTTTTTTCCCATCCCAAATAAAAGTGTTCACCCCTTTCTGCCATTCTTTCAGATTTCCATCTTTCTTAAGCACTGGTATCATTTGAAGCAAAAATAAAAACCTAGGCAACACATTCATTTTTATTACTGCTATCCTTCCCAGTAAAGATAGTTGTAACTTTCTCCAATTTTCCATGTCTTTCTGCACTTTTTGCCAGAGAACTTCATAATTATTTTTAAATAGTTTCATAGTTGAGGCTGCTATATATACTCCTAAATATTTAACCTTCTTGACTATTTCAAACCCTGTTATTCTTCCCAATTCTTCTCTTTGTAATAGAGTCATATTTTTAATTATCACCTTTGTCTTATATTGGTTTACTTTAAATCCAGATATTTTACCATATTGCCCTAGTATATCTAACATATCTGAAACTGATTCCATGGGTCTAGATAAGGTAACCACCAAGTCATCTGCAAACGCTCTTAATCTGTAATCTTGCTGCCTAATTACAATTCCCTTTAATTTATCAGAATCCCATATCCTCTTCAGCAAGACTTCCAAAGTTAAGATAAACAGTAATGGAGACAATGGACAACCCTGCCTTGTTCCTTTCTCAATTTTAAAAACATCTGTTAAGCCTCCATTGACTATTATTTGTGCTGTTTGTTCTTGGTATATTGCTCTAATTGATTGTATAAAATGTTCTCCAAAATGCATTTTTTCTATTACCTTAAACAAAAATTGCCAATTCAATCGATCAAATGCCTTATCTGCATCCAAAAATACAAATGCTGCAGGGACTTGGTTGTTTTTTTCCAAATATCCAATAATTTTACCACTTGTCTAACATTATATTTCATTTGTCTCCCTTTTATAAACCCTGATTGGTCCTTATGAACTGTTTGTTGTATAACTGGTGTTAATCTGTTCGCTAATATTTTGGCAAAAATTGTATAATCAGTATTCAAAAGTGATATTGGCCTAAAGTTTTCAGGTTTAGTACAGTTTTGGTCTTCCTTTAGGATCAGTGATACAAAGGCTGTTCTCCAAGAAGGTGGAACTCCTCCACCTACTTGGATTTTACAGAATAAAACTCTAAGCGGTTCTACCATTTCAGACTGTAAATTCTTGTAATAAACAGCTGTTAATCCATCTGTTCCCGGGGATTTACCTGTTTTTAACTGTTTAATTGCTTCAATAATCTCTTCTGAAGTTATTGGCTGGTTCAGCCCCTCCCTCTGTTCTAGGGTTAATTCAAGAATCCTCCTTTCTTTTAAACATCTATCTATCTCTATACCTTGAATTGGGTCACTGCTATATAACTTTGTATAAAACTCTAAAAAAGCTTTTTTTAATCATGCCCTGTTAATAAACTTCCTTACCTCTAAATTCTATCTTATCAATAATTCGTGATTTTTGTTTTTTCCTCAACTGATAGGCTAGCCATCTACCTGGTTTATTAGCATTACAAAATGTATTATGTTTAGCATATTGTAGACTAGTTGCCACTTGGTCGGCCATAAGCATATTAAATTGCTCTTGTAATATATTTATTGTTTCTTTTACTTTCTTGTCTCCTGGATTAATTATAAGTAACTGTTCTTTTTTTAAAATTTCCTCATCAATCTCGTTCCGCTGCTTTTGTTGTTTTAATCTATATTTGTTATTCATATATATTAAGGTTCCCCTCATATAGGCCTTACTTGTGTCCCATACCATTTCCATAGAAGTACCCCTATGCATATTATTAGCAAAAAAACTCTTTCATTTGTTTTTTAAGTTGCTTAACATTTTCTTCATATCTAAATAAATTTTCATTTAACCTCCAAGACCTCCTTTCTCCCCTTTCCTGTTCCATTTCCACCCAAACCAGACTATGATCGGATAAAATTCTTGGACATATCTTCGCCTTCTTCACCCTGGAAAAAAATCATTTGTAATTAGTATGAAGTCAATCCTGGAGAAGGATTGGTGTCTGCCAGAGAAAAAGGTAAAGTCCCTTTCCTCATCATTCCGAACTCTCCAGATATCTCTCAATTTCATATCTTCCATCAAATCAAAAAACGACTTGGGTAATTTCACATGTGCAGAGGTCTTTGACAAGCTTTTTTATCCTTTAATGTATCTATTACTCCATTCCAGTCATCCATTAGCATAAAAGATTTATAGTCCCATTGTATTATTTTGGTATGCAAAAATTTATAAAATTTGGGGACTTCCAGTGGAGGTGTGGGTTGTAGCGGCACGAGAAAGACGAGCTCTGCTTTCTCGTGGCGATTTTCTGTGCACTGGAGCCCATAAAAGGGGTGATTGGTCCGGGTGAGGACCAGGAGAAAGAGGGCGACTTCGGAGGTGCGTTGTGGGGAAGTGCGATCCCCCAGTGAGCCAAGGAGAGCCCTTATTTTGGGCACAGAAGAAAGAGGCCGATTCGGCGGATCCAGAGACCTGACGTCCCGAGCATACAAGAGCAGGAAGGCGAGGAAGTGAGAGCGGTGTAAAGCGGTGGCGAGAGCAGAGATTGAGCATTGGAAACTTCTTTTTTACAATAAGGAACCGACGAAAGAATTCAGGTTTAAAGAATCCCGAAGCGCAGCGGAAAGAAGAGGTGGTGTAACGAGGGGAGAAGCGGCAAAGAAATTCGGACTCACCAGAGTGACTCAGTGCAAGACTTGAAACAGCAAACTTAAAGCTAATCATTGGAAGAGAAAAGAATTTAGGATTGAGAGCTAATTTGACAAAGTTGAGCAAAACGAAAACTGCGCTGAAGGAAAAGACTATTGGGGCAAAGCAAATTGAAGTAAAGAGAGATAGACAAGAAGAAATAGACATTGAGATATTGAGACTGTGGCAGCCATCTTGGACCATTGGAAATACAAAAGCTCCTTCCTTTTAAAACTGTTTTCAAGTATTAAGAATATAAGGAGCAAATATTAGTAAGTTAAGATCAGATTTTGATACTTGAATTTAGTGACTGGATTTGGTGATAATATAGCTGACTGAATTTGGAGATAACTATTTGAAATATAGATAATATTAAGAGTATAATATTTAATAACTGTATAACCTCACAAATTTTTATTTTTTTACTTATAAGTCTAGAATAATGAGAAAAGATTAATAATATGAACTTTCTAATAATGAGCTAAGTATTGATTAGATTTCATTGATCTTTTGTTTTCCCTTCTTCTTAACTTTTCCTCTAGCTACTGTATTAATTAGTTAAGTGTGTTATTTAAATCTTAGTGGATTCCTTAAATCTTAATAGTCATTGATCAATTAATTATTAAGATTATTTGATTGGTTAGGATTAGATTGTGAATTAATACTTACCTATAACCCATATTTATATTTATATTTATATACTTATACATAATTTATATTTATATTTATATCTATATCTTTGATTTATATTTACATTTTCGATAACAAAAAAAGGGGGGAAACTATAAAAGTTAGAGTAAAACAAAGACCACAAAGATTATAACCAACAACAAATTTGCTTACACTACATCGAATTAGAGTAAAATTGATAGATACACACACTAAACAATAGACATTAATAGTGGATGCTGATTTGGAGAAGAATAGATAATATATTAGAAAAACAACAGAAATTACTGAAAGAGATGCCATCAACCATAACAACAACAGGGAAAACTGGAAAAAGAATAATTACAATACCAGGTGGAACGACGGCCTCCCCAGTAACACAAAAAACTTTAGACACCATGTTCTCAACAGAAAAACAAACTCCCACATTGACAATGCAGACCATGCAGACAACCTTATCATCCATACAGGAAACAATGTTAAAAATGCAGGAATGCATGGCAAAGAACTATGAACAAACCAGAAAGGATTTAGACAACGTTAAAAATGCCATCAAGGACGACATCCAAAAATTGGACGGAAAAGTGGATTTATTTCAAGAATTGATTTTAAAAAATGAACAATGGATAACAGCGATAGAAGGGAAAACAGAACAGGTTAATGAGAAAATAGAATTGCTAGATGGAAAAATGAATTGTCTCAGTAAAGAATTGGAAAGTATGGTGGCACGGCTTGAAATGGAAAAAGCAGACCTATATTTGAGGTTCCAGAATATTAAAGAGGAGAGAGACAAAGATCTATTTGAAGTAATGGCAGAAATATTTGCAAATGTACTGCAAGGGGATAAAGACGAAATAATCAAGGAACTCGAAGAGGTGTACTGTGTCCACACCAACTATGCCAGACAACATAAGCTCCCCCGAGAGGTCCATGTAAGATTTGCAAGAAAAAGAGTGAGGGACACAATATACAAAATAAGAAAAGATGAACAGGTATATTATAAACAAAAAGAAATAATTACGTTGAAACAGATACCGAGACGCATTAGAGAATGGAGAAGAGAGTATGGATTCCTCACATCAATCTTAAATAAAAAACAAATCTTGTTTAGATGGATTATATCAGAAGGGATGATAGTAACATGGCAGGGGGAAAAGATTAAGGTGTATACCATAGAGAAGGCGCTAAACTTACATGACCAAATGATGGAGATAGAAAGAAGTAATGGCAGAAGAGAAGAAACAGAAGAGAGAGCGAGACCTAGACAACCTACAGAACAGCAAGATCGAACTTCTGAGGGGAGAAATATTAGAAAAGAGACTCAGGAAGAAAGTGAAAAACTGGAAGAAGAAGGAGTAACAACAAGAGCAAAAAGATGTTAATGGACTTAACTCAACAATTAAAAGACACCAGATATTCAAGAAACTAACCAGACTAAAATTAGATATAGTATGCATACAAGAAACACACATTAGAAAGCAAGATGAAAGGTATTTGATATGCAAAAAACTAGGAAAGGAATATACATCATCGGCCGAGGAAAAGAAATGAGGGGTAGTAGTGTATGTTAAGGAGAAACTAGAAAGTTTATATATGCCAATTCGGATGGAAGAATGTTGTTAATAGAAATAAATATTAAGAATAAAAAAGTATTGTTGGTAGTTTTATATGCACCAAGTAATGGACAAACAGAATTTTTTCAAAAAGTTCACGAGAAAATAATTGAACAAAATACTGATTTTATCTGCTTATTGGGGGATTTAAATGCAATAGCGGACTTGAAAAAAGATTATAAAAGTAACCACAATAATAAAAGGAAGAGAAATTTACTACCTAAGACATTTTTCACCTTAACAGAAGAACTAAACTTGATAGATATCTGGAGGTTTCAGAATCCTAAAGAGCATAAATTTACCTATTATTCTAGCCCACACAAGTACTGGTCAAGGATTGATATGATATGGATCTCGAAGATTTTAGTCCAGGAAGTTGAAGAGGTAGATATTGGAATCAATGAGTGGGTGGACCATAACCCGTTAACAATAGAATGGAAAGGGCAAATATTAAAAAGGGGTAGATGGATGATGAATCCACAAATAATAAAAGAGAAGGATTATATTGGAAGATTAGAAAAGGAACTTGAAGCATTCTTCAAAGACAATAATAAGGACCAAACATCCCTACAAAATCTATGGGACACCACAAAGGCCTATATTAGGGGGTTAACCATTGCCTATAATAGCAAAAGGAAAAAAGAAAAGGAAAGGGAATATAAGATCACACAAGATGAAATTAAAAATTGGGAAGAAAAATTAAGTACCCACCCAGGAGATGATAAAATAAAAACTAATTGGATGGCAGCCAAACATAAATTGAACCTGCTCGATCAGGAAAAGACTATTAACTCCTTGAAATACATAAGACAAAATTACTTTGAACAAGCGAATAAGTCAGGAAGGTGGTTGGCGTATAAGTTAAGGAGAGAAAGAGAGAAAAGGACTATACATCAATTACAAGACAAACAGGGCAACTTACAAAAAGGTTCTGAAAAGAAAAAAGAAATAGCAATTCATTACTTCCAGGAACTATATAGCTCCTGGAAGCTATAGGCAGGGGAGTAAGACCAGGGTGCCCCCTCTCGCCACTACTATTTATTTTAACTTTAGAAAATTTACTTCAAAGAATTAGAGCAAATGGCGACATAAGAGGGCTTAAAATAAAAGGAGAGGAATACAAGGTCCAAGCCTTCGCGGATGACCTTATGTTCTTCTTAGAAGACCCAATAATAACAGAACCCAAACTGATGAAGGAAATTGAAAAATTTGGAAAAGTTGCAGGGTTGAAAATAAATAAGGATAAGGAAATCCACTTTATTGCTTGGCTGCCATAGAAAGGGGGAGGGGTGTGTGGGCTATGGGGGGGTGAAAGTGAAACTTATTTAGATGCTAGTATGCTTAGGAGGGGAAATCGAAACCACCGTTATCAGACCAACCGTCGTGACATTCCTGATTGATGATGCGGGCAGACGTGCTTCCACCTGACCCCTAGAAGACCTGTGGATTGGATGATTTACGATGGACAATGGGAGGGGATGATTTGTGTATGCAGGCTAGCGCGAAAAAGTCTTAGTTTCAGCTTTGCTTGGTTGCGTTCATTTTCTATGCCAGTAAAAGTACAGATTTTCTAATACAATGGAGTCTGGTCTTTTCTTTCCTGGTATTTGAAGGAAGCATACCTGACATTAAGCTGAAACTCACTTTTCCAGCCATCCCGGATAAACACCGAGGGGGCTGAAACCAAAATTATGTCTGACCAGGAGGCTGAAGAAGAACAGATGGGAGCATACGGCTCGGCCATGACCTCACTTCAGACGGAACGGGAGACAGCCGAACGAATGGAAGAATTGCAGCTGAGGGAGGAAGCTGAGACTGCTAGATGGTCGGTAGGAGTGGGAAGGTTTCCGGAACAGGGGAGGACCCCCTGGGGAGTAACCAGCTCCAGACCCCACCGTGAGGAAGCCGTGTGGATGCAGGAGCAAAAGGAAAGCCTAATGATGGCACAGGCTTTACAGCTCATCCACGATGTTGAAGAAAGCCGGAAAAACCGTGAGTTTTATGGGATCCCTATGGGGAAAGGAAGAGTTTACCCCAGGGGAGAGCCAAGCGAGAGAGTGTGTGGGGGAGGAGAAGAAGAAGAAGAAGCTAGAGGAGAAACGGTTCAAACCTCTGAGGGCCAAGAAAGAGAGGCAGCAGCCCAAGGGGTCCCAGCCTTGCCGGTCCCCACCCGCCGCCAACGGAAAAAACCAAAAATCCCCCCCCCCGACTGGAAAATATGATGGAAACCCAAAAACCCTGGGGCTTTTCCTGACCCAAGTCTGGAACCACATGCAAGATTGGGGGGAAGATTACTTGTCAGATGCAGCCCGAGTGAGATGCGTCATGAACGTGCTAGAGGGAGTAGCAGCTAATTGGATGGTGGTCCTCCACAATAACAACTCCCCCCTGCTGAGAAATTACAATCAGTTTATGATGGCCCTTAGAAGGCATTTTGAAGACCACCTAGCTGAGCGGAAGGCGAGGCTCAGAATGAAGGGTATCCAGCAGGGCCGCAGGTCGGTGGCAAAATATACCCAAGAGTTTCGTGAGCTGGCACCTTACATGACAGGGTGGTCAGAGGTGGCCTTATTAGAGAGTTTCAAGGATGGGCTAAATGAAGAAATATACAAAGATTGCAGAGCCCGGGGGGTTCCTGAAGATTTGCAGTGTTGGTATATAGCGGCTGAAGATGTGGAAATCGAGCTGGCCTGAAGCCGACTCCGAGGAAGCGGTGCGAGAGACCCATCATCCTCTAATTATCGTAAAGGAGCACCAAAAATGGCCGCGGGGAGAGTGGAATTCAAATCCAAATCGAAGCCTTTTACATGCTTCAAGTGTGGAAAAGAAGGCCATCGGGCTGCCGAGTGCTTCTCCAAACCAATGCCAAGGTCTACCGCCCCGGCTCCTAAGAAAAGCGACAAAGTGCCCACGAAAGCTCACGCAACCGCTCTGGAAGGAGAAGTCGTTGAGTTCGCTCCCCGCAACCAGGGTGAGCTGGGAGCTCCGACCACCGCAGAGGACAGTGGAACAGACTCCGACTCCGACTCCAGCGACCTGGTGAGTCATACCGAGAACCCTATGCTCATCCCCATAGAACTAAGGGTGCCGTCCACAGGAACACAGGCGCAGGTATTAGCGTTATTAGACTCTGGGTGCACTAGGTGCATAATCAGCCCGAAAGTGGTGGAGAAAATGGGCCTAAGACTTAAAACCTTAAAAAGACCCATTGCATTCTGTCAACTGGACGGATCGATTTCGGGAGGGGGTCCGGCCACCTTTGCAACTGAAACGATTGAGATGCAGTTGGGGAATCACATAGAGACCCTCAGGTTCATTGTGGCCCCTGGCATGGAACGGCCCCTCATCCTTGGACTACCCTGGCTCCGTAGATGGAACCCACGGGTTAATTGGAAGACGGGGGTTTTGCGTTTTCGCACCAAAAATCCCGAACGAGGAAAGAAAGAAACCCCTTGGGAGGAGGGGATAAAACCCAAAAAGGCAGAAGTAGCCATTGGTCACATTGAAGGGGAGGAAAAGATTCCAAAAGAGTATTGGGATCTTAGGGAAGTTTTTAGCGAAAGAGCTTCAGATACCCTACCCCCTCATAGAACTACGGACTGTACCATTGAAATTCTGCCCAGGGTGAAACTCCCTAAACCAAAATTATACTCCATGACCCCGCGAGAACTGGAGGAACTGCGAAATTTCATTGATAAAAATCTACAGCGGGGTTTCATACAACCAGCCCGACCCAGGGTGGCGGCGCCAGTCATGTTCTAAGAAAAGAAGGATGGGTCCTTTAGGCTGGTGGTCGACTACCGGAATCTGAACGCCATTTGTATGGAAAACGTTTACCCCTTACCACTTATGAAAGACATGTTGGCCCACTTAGGAAAAGGGAAAGTTTTCACCAAGCTGGACTTACGAGAGGCCTACTATTGAGTGAGAATTAGAGAAGGGGATGAATGGAAAACCGCATTCAATTGCCCCTTGGGATGTTTCCAATTTAGGGTGCTCCCTTTTGGACTACAGGGAGCCCCTGCGGTGTTCATGCAATTGATCAATGAAGTACTGCATGAGCACCTATACAAAGGGGTATTGGTCTACTTGATTGACATTCTTATCTACTCCGAGAACATGAACGATCATGTTAAATTGGTGCGAACTGTCCTGAAAAAACTCAGGGCTGCTGAACTATATGCCAAACTTTCTAAGTGTGAGTTCCACCAAAGCAAAATTGACTACTTGGGGTATCGCATATCGCATGAGGGAATAGAGATGGATCCTGGAAAGGTCAAGGCAGTAATGGAGTGGGCTGCGCCACGTACCCACAAGCAACTGCAGAGCTTCCTGGGATTTGCAAATTTTTATAGACAATTTATCCCCTCCTTCACCAAAATCACACTACCCATAACCAATCTTTTAAAGACAAAGGGAGAATTAAAACCAAAACCCTCCTGACCCCTTGAATGGACTATGGAGTGCCAGGCAGCATTCGAAAAGTTAAAATGACTGTTTGCTGCTGAACCAGTTCTCAAACACCCAAACATGGAAGAGCCTTTTGTAGTACAGGCAGATGCAAGCGACGTGGCCGTGGGGCCGGTTTTCCTGCAAAAGAATGCCGAAGGGAATTTACAACCCTGTGCTTACACCTCTCGGAAACTGTCCGATACTGAAAGGAGATGGGCCATATGGGAGAAGGAAGCTTTTGCGGTGCGCTGGGCTTTGTTAACATGGAGACATTTTCTGGAGGGGGCTAAACATCCGTTCGAGGTTTGGACTGACCATAAAAACCTAGAAGCGTTGAAGACCCTGCGTAAACTATCACCAAAACAAGTTCGTTGGGCCCAACATTTCAACCGGTTTAATTTCACCCTGCGATATCTTCCAGGAGGGAAGAATTTCATGGCAGATGCACTCTCCAGACTGCCTCAATACAACAGTACAAAGAAAGAGGTGGTGCGTCCTATCACCCCTTCGACACAACTAGCAGCGCCAGTGACTACCAGAGCACAAACGAGATCCGATCCGGCTCTCTCAGGTGATTTGCTTCAAAAACTACGTGAAGCCCTGAGAACGGATGAATGGTTTCAAAATCATTCAAATGAATGCACTCTCCGTGATGGACTACCCTGGATTGGGGCTAAATTGTATGTTCCTGCCAGCTTAAGAACAACAGTGTTGCAGTACGCTCATGACGCCAAAATGGCGGGACATTTTGGGTTTGTTAAAACTTTGCAACTCGTCAAGAGACAATTCTGGTGGCCTGCACTAAAAAAGGACATAGAAGCATACGTAGCAAGCTGCCCGATATGTGCTTCCGCTAAAAGACCTCCAGGGAAAACCCCTGGCTTACTTCAAAGTGTAGCAAGACCGAGCGCCCCTTGGAAGGAGATATCCATGGATTTTATTGTTGACCTACCAGAGAGTGAGGGGTGCACAGTAATTTGGGTGGTGACAGACTTATTTTCCAAACAAGTACACTTCATTCCTTGTTCCAAAATCCCTTCAGCTAAAACCCTTGCAAAATTGTTCATTCGACATGTTTATCGATTGCATGGAGCTCCTAAGCGGATAATTTCTGACAGAGGTGTACAATTTACGTCCAAATTTTGGAGGGAATTTTTAAAATTGATAGGCTCTGCCCAGGGGCTAAGCTCCGCCCACCACCCTCAGACAAATGGGGCTTGTGAAAGAACCAATGGCATGCTGGAGCAGTACCCGAGATGTTACATAAATTACCAACAGGACGACTGGGTAGATTTGTTGCCATTCACTGAGGTGGCATATAATAACTCCATTCATAGCAGCACTGGATTCACTCCATTTAAGGTTGCATCAGGTCAAGATTTTGTTCCTATTCCCGAGTTGCCTCAGGGGGATCCACAGAATCCTTCTTTGATTGAGTGGATTGAACAACTCAGAAGTACTTGGGCTGTAACTCGAAAAGCATTAGATGAGGCCCACCAAGCCCATAAATCTCAAGCTGACAAAAAAAGGTGTTCCCCACAGGTCTATAAAGTGGGTGATAGGGTCTACCTTTCCACCAAGTATTTGCAGACCTCTCAAAAATCTAAAAAGCTTGGGCCTAAGTATGTAGGTCCATTCCCCATCATTAGACTTATTAATGCAGTCACAGTCGAGTTGGAGCTACCAAAAACCTTGAGACGGATCCACCCTGTGTTTCATGTTAGCTTGTTAAAACCAGAGCACCTATCTCCTTTGCGCCCAAGTCAGGGCCCTGCACCCGTCCCCATTTTAATAGAAGGAGAACAACATTTTGAGGTAAAAGAGATCCTGGACTCTAGAAAACATCATGGTAAGGTGCAATACTTGGTGGCCTGGAAACATTTCCCGTTGTCACAAGCTGAGTGGGTGAACAAACGGGATGTCAGGGCACCGAAAAAAGTACAATTGTTTCACACCAAGTATCCTGATAAACCCTAATATCTGTGTATATTGTTTCTCTTTGTTGCTTTCTCTTTCCCTATTTAGGACTAACGTCTGTGCTGCAGAGGGGCCGAATGTCAGCCTCCGCTTTATTGCTTGGCTGCCATAGAAAGGGGGAGGGGGTGTGTGGGCTATGGGGGGGTGAAAGTGAAACTTATTTAGATGCTAGTATGCTTAGGAGGGGAAATCGAAACCACCGTTATCAGACCAACCGTCGTGACATTCCTGATTGATGATACGGGCAGACGTGCTTCCACCTGACCCCTAGAAGACCTGTGGATTGGATGATTTACGATGGACAATGGGAGGGGATGATTTGTATATGCAGGCTAGCGTGAAAAAGTCTTAGTTTCAGCTTCGCTTGGTTGCGTTCATTTTCTATGCCAGTAAAAGTACAGATTTTCTAATACAATGGAGTCTGGTCTTTTCTTTCCTGGTATTTGAAGGAAGCATACCTGACACTTTAGAAAATTTACTTCGAAGAATTAGAGCAAATGGCGACATAAGAGGGCTTAAAATAAAAGGAGAGGAATACAAGTTCCAAGCCTTCGCGGATGACCTTGTGTTCTTCTTAGAAGACCCAATAATAACAGAACCCATACTAATGAAGGAAATTGAAAAATTTGGAAAAGTTGCAGGGTTGAAAATAAATAAGGATAAGACCAAAATATTAACCAAAAATTTAACAATAAAACAGATAGAGAAATTAGAGAAACAATCCGGACTAAAAGTAGTTAAGAAAATAAAATATTTAGGTATAAATTTGACAAATAAGAACATGGATATAAAGAAAAACAACTACGATGGATTGATACATGAAATGGAAAAAGATCTAGAAAATTGGGGAAATTTAAACATATCATTTTTAGGAAGAATAGCGGTTCTGAAGATGAATATCTTGCCGAGGCTCCTCTACCTATTTCAAAATATACCAGTGAAGTTGGAGAGTAAATTTTTTACCAATTTGAACAAAACAACCTCGAAATTTCTATGGGAGGGCAAAAAACCTAGAATAAGCTTGAATACGGTTCAGGATGATAAATTTAGAGGAGGCTTTGGCTCCCCGGCCTGGGAGAAATATTATAGAGCAGCTGCCCTGACATGGATAAAAGAGTGGGTCAACTTGGATAACCAACGGCTATTAAAACTGGAAGGCCATGATTTAATGATGGGGTGGCATGCCTACCTGTGGAGCAACGGGAACAAAATATACCAACATTTCAATAACCATATAATTAGGAGAGCCTTAATAGACATTTGGTTAAAAATAAAGAAAAAATGTTATATGAAGGTTCCCGGGTGGCTGTCCACAGTGGACGCATCTATGCACCCTAATACTATATCCCCCCACAGAAATATAAGGGATAGGGATATTCTAGACCCAATTGGACAACTAAAAACATGCCAGGAACTTAGAGATACTGGAATAGAATTGGATTGGTGGCCCTACCTACAAGCACAAAATAGATACAGGAAAGATAGGGAAGGAGGAGGAATTGACGTAAGACCAAATAGGCTGGATAAACTCTTGGAAGGGAAGGAAGAGAAACTATTATCTAAAATATATAAATACTTATTAGAACTTGACCTAGGGGAGAACATAATCAAAGGACAAATGATTGCCTGGGCTAGAAATATAGGCAAAAATATCCAACTAGAAGAATGGGAAAGGATCTGGGAAAACAATATCAAAATAATGAAATCGGCAACCTATAAGGAAAATCAATTCAAAATGTGGTACAGGTGGTACCTCGCCCCTTCGAGGCTAGCACAAATGCATCCCAACCTAGATCCGAATTGCTGGAAGTGTAGACAGGCCCGAGGTACTTTTTATCATGTTTGGTGGTTATGTCCCAAAATTAAGGTATATTGGGGGAAAATTAAATCTTGGATTTCACAAATCACAGGAGAAGATCTAGAATTAGAACCAGAGATCTTCCTACTAGGAATGTATAAATTAAATATTAGAAAGGAAACAGTATATCTGATACACCATATAATCACAGCTGCCAGAATAGCGATTGCTCAAGTCTGGAAAATGGACTACTTGCCAACTGATCAACAGGTATTTCGGCTCTTCCGGTGGGACCGCCGACATCGCCAGATGCTTCTTTTTCAAGCGCCAACCCAGGGCTCCGTAGAACCGCAAGAACAGCGACAATCAGCTGTCTTGCGGTTTGGAAACTTTCCCCCCGGTAAGAGGGGGGAAAGTGAGTAGACGGGTGGGGTAGAGCTCCCTAAGAGCACCAGATTTTACCTATAATCCGGTGCTCGAAGATGAGAGCTCCCCGCTAAGCCTGTCAGCACTCCGGACCCTGGATGTCTCTGTTTAAGCAGAGCTAGATGTCGCGGCCATCCCAGCAACCAATTTTAAATAAATATCTTTGACTCGAGCTGGCGGAGCACAAGCAGCAAGAATAAAAACAGCAAGTATTTTTTTTTCTTAACTCCAAGGATTTACCTTCTTCTAAAAATTTTTCTTTATGGGGAGAAAGAGAAAGCAAGATGGCATTTGAGTTTCAACGGGGCGTGAAGAAGTGAAAGTTAAAAGCAATTATTGATAAGCCCCTGTTTGAAACGTAAAACTCTATTTTGAAAAGCAGATTAACCAAGAAAGGAACTAATTACAATAATTGAAGCAGTAATATAAGTTACAGATTGCAAAGGGTTTTTTTTTCTTTTTGATAACTTTTTTTTCCCTGTCCTTTTGGAAGGGAAAGAAGAAGGGGGGCAAGATGGCCGGTCTTTTTGAAAGCAAAGAAAGCAAAGAAGGGTTAGTTTACCCTTATATAAGGTCTGATCTTGAGGAAGCTTTGAGCTCAATTACCTCTGCTTTATTGGAAAAAATTGATACTATATTTCAAGCTTTTTAAGCTGGAAACAATGAAATACATGGAAATACTGAGTTGCAATCTAGCAGTGGGGGATTGATTGAAGAGCTGGGAGAAGGAAAAGAAGAACAACAACAGCCTATAGTAGTTTTTTTGGAGAGAAAGATGGATGTTTTGCAGAATAAGGAGCAAGAAATTTTGGGAGCTGATGAGAACCTGACTATACGAATTTTTTGTTACAAAGTCCAACCTTCACTTAAAGAGCTGTTTTCAGAAGAAGTTATACTTTTGCAAAAATTTTATAATACGCAATCCCAAAAAATGCAAGTTTATATTGGAGCTAAACAAGCCAGAGGAATCAGACTGAAGAAAAGAGTTCACAAAAAGGAGAATGAGAAAGACTGGAGACAAGGAAAATAACCCTGCTTGATGAGATGATGGTCCTTAAAAAGTATTATTTAAGTGTTTAAAGATTTTGAACTTTTGGAAGAAAACATCCAACAGCTTAATGCCAGTTAATTAAGTGATGAGTGATGATGAGGAGGTAACCTACAGCAGTACTGGAATATTTTGAGAAGAATAAACAGATCACTGCAATGCTGGTGTGTGGTTGTGAAATAAGCCTTGACCTGAGTGATTTGGAATATTTTATTAAGGACTGTAATAAATTTGGACTTAATTGCAATTGCAGAAGTTTTACTGAATATAGTAAATTGGAGTTTTCTGTTTGAAGGTAATAAATATAAGGCAAAAGGACTATGGGCCTAGGGCAATTGCAGCTGATCTGGTGGTTTCCCTAATATGTCTGATGAACTTATTAATCTAATTTTTGGCTGGATTTGATGGATACTATTTGATATACCATTACAAAGTCACTCGGGGTTTTTTTTATATATATAAAGAAGCAATTTTTATTTAGGTGGGTAGACGCAAATGAAGACATTCTACACGCTGTTGGAAGATGTGAACATAAGAAGATTAACAATTGGTTTAATCTAGTATGAAGAATGTAAATGTTTGATATAGCTATTAAATGATGTTTTTAGTTGATTTGTTAATATGTACTGATAAATTACTAAGAGGTTTGATTACTACTTTTTAGTTAGAATTTTTTTTAAAAAAAAGTGTTTTAACTATAATTGGACCTTGATGGTTTAAAAGTGGAGGACGGAAGAGTTTATATAATATTTTACTTTAAATTTGGGGGTTTTGAATGAGGGGTTTTTTTTTGTTCTCAATGAAAGAAGTTATAAAATATCTTGTTAAACTGTATAGATTTAATAATCTGCTAAGTAATATTCAACTGTTTTATTAACTGCTGCAATTATAAATGGATACTAATTCTGTTAAACTAGATGGAATAAGAAAAAAGAAGACTTGCTTTCTTTTTGTTTATTTGTTTAATGATTATGATAAGTGAGAGATGGAGTTGAATTTAGGGGATTTAAGCTGTATTTTGTATTTTGTATTTGCTCTGGGAAGTCGGGGGGGTGGTTGGGGAGGGGGGGAAAATGTATGTAAACTTTTAAAACTTTTTCAATAAAAAACAACAGCAACAGGTATTTCAAAAAATATATGTATGCGCGGAATCTGACCAATTAACATTGAAGTTAAAAGATAAAGTAAGCTCAAAATATTTCAAGCTTTGGGATAAGTGTATAATTGGGTCAAGCAAAAAGAAAACGGATAAGGAAATATTTAAAACAATACTGGTGGCTACTGAAACATACCTTGTTCTCATTTCCTTTTTATAGGGAATTTCAAATTAAGAAATGAGAAGTTATTGTATATTTATGTGCTTGAATCATATAAATACCAACAAGGACTTCACTGCCAGATGGATGAAGGTGTGACTAACTTAGCATATACATAACGTATAGATAAGGAATATATATAGAAATGTAATAGAATAGGAATGAATATCTAAACATAAGATACGCTTTATGCATATGAACATTTTTATTATGGTTTTATTTGTTTTTAATGTATGTTTGTAAATTTAATAAAGTTTGTTATAAATTTTTTTTTATAAAATTTATCTTGTTGTTGATTAGGTGCATATACTCCAATTAAAAGCATTTTTCCATTTTGAGTCAATAGTTCAATTGCAATATATCTTCCTTGAACATCTGCCTCAATTAAGTTAGCTGATAGTCCCTTCTTTACATATATAACTAAGCCATTTTTCTTCTCTGAGGTTGATGCCACGAAGTGTGTACCCTATCTTGAATTTATCAGATATTTTTGGTCTGATAATCTAATATGTGTTTCTTGCAAACAGATAACATCATTCTTAAATTGTTTCAAATAGTGAAATACTTTCCTTCTTTTTTGTGGTGAATTTAAGCCACTGACATTCCAGGAAAGAAATTTGGTTGCCATCTTTGGCCCCTCGAAGCTTCATGAGCATGCGCTGAATATCCTCTTCCATCATAGTCTTCAGCCTTGCCCCTCCCACAGCTTCTGTTTTACGAACTTCTTGAGATGAAACTTGAGGTTGTTCTTTAAGTTGTACTTTGCGTTTATAAGTTGCTCGTGTCACTCGTTGTTCTCCTGGCTCCTCTGGCTTCTTGGGTAATTCTGAAGTTATGGGTGGACCCCCAATTTGCAGTAACTCTTCTTGCAAAGTAGTTACTCCAGCTGCAACTTCAGCATAGGTTTGTAGCTGCTTTCCATCTTTCTCTTGCTGTATCCTCTCCTTTTTCTTTTCCTTTCTATCCCTCCCTGGTGAGGGTGGGTGTCCAGCTTTCAGAACATTAACATGGAATTCTTTTGCTTTCCAAACTGTGTTTAAACGATGTCTTTCTCCATCATAATTTACTGTTAGACAAGTTGGAACATCCCATCTATACTGAATTTGTTGATTTCTCAATCCATTTACCAAGAATCCAAATTCCTTTCTTCCGCTTAACATTTTGGGAGGGATCTCTTTCAGAATCATTAATTCTTGTCCATCCACTTGAACTTTATTCTTGTAAGATGCTTGCAAAATATCATTTCTGATTCTCCTGGTTGTAAAGTAGATCACCACATCTCTTGGTAACTGCCTTTGTCTTGCCACCCAGGAATTAACCCTGTAGATTTTATCAATTTGAATTGCTACATCTTTTGGCCTGTCATTAATAATCACTGCCATAGCTCCAGCACAGATATCTCTTAAGTTTTCACTGCTATTTTCTTTTAGCCCTCTCAATCTCAAGGCAAATTCCATAGATCTGAATTGCAGCATAACCATCCCGTCATCCACCTTTTCTGTTTTGGTTAAAATTTCTCCTACATTATTCTCCAGATTCAAATTAGACTCATTGATTTCCTCTACTCTCTCCCCAGCTTAACAAGGTGTTTTGCCAGTCCTGAAACTGCTGGAACAATATCATCTCTTATTTCATTATGTTTAACTTCCACAACATCTTTAATTGCTTTTATATCTTCAGCAAGTTCTTTAAGCTTCCCTTCCATAATTACTATTTGGTCATTCATGGCTGCAGTTTGATTGATCATGGCTTCTTTTATAAAATCTTTAAGTTCTTTTATAGAAGCCTCCTGATTCTGTGACTCCACCAGAAGCTATACTTTCTGTGTCACTACTGGAGAGCTTCCTCCACTTTTGGGAGCTACTGTCTTAACTTGCTTAGAAGCCATCTTATTTTAAAAAAACTTTTTTCCTTTTTATTTATTTATTTATTTTATTTATTTATTTTTTATTTTAATTTGATTTATATGCCGCCCTTCTCCGGAGACTCAGGGCGGCTTACAGTGCGTTAAGCAATAGCCTTCATACTTTTTTGTATATTTATACAAAGTCAGCTTATTGCCCCCACAATCTAGGTCCTCATTTCACCTACCTTAGAAAGGATGGAAGGCTGAGTCAACCTTGAGCCTTGGTGGGATTCGAACCTGCAATAATTGCAAGCAGCTGATCTTAATAACAGGGTGCATTAGACCACTGTACTATCCAAGGCTTTTTAACAGCCTCAAGTCTCTTAAACACTCTTCAAAAATAATTTGTTTGTAGCTTATGATTTTTCAAACAAAATAGTCCTTCCTCCACTTCCACCAAACTCACAGTCCAGCAGCAGCTGCTTTTAATCCACTCTCAGAGCACAGATCTTAACAAGCACTTTTGTTTCTAACTTAACTTTCACGCCCACAATAAAGGCACCATCTTCCAGCCTCCCGCTCAGAGCAGTTCAATTAGAAACAATGTTAATTCAGAGTTAAGTATTGTTACTTGCAAGTGCTTGTTCTCCTGCTTCCACTCTGTCTGTTCTTGGGATCAATCGGTTTCTATTTTGAAAGCAGAGTTGGTCACGACATCTGGCTCTGTTTAAAACAGAGATGTCCCTGATCCAGAGCTTTGGTGGGCTAAGCGGGGAGCTCTTACCTTCCAAGTCCCTGGAGTTATTTCAGCGGCTTCCAGGGAGCTCTACCCCCCCCCCCCACTGGCTCACCTCTCCTTCTTCTCCCAAAGGTGAGGTTTTTGAGCCGTCAGACAGCCGATTAATGCACTGTCAAGATGGCTTAATGTGATCGCGGGGCTGGCGGTCCATGCAGACTGTCCACAATGTTGGCAGTGCCAACTGGAAGTCAATGCCATCATTTTTTGATCAACCAATTCCATTTTTTTCTGGTTTTCTCCATTTTGGTTTCCACCATTTTTATTTTTCTTCATTTTTCTGAATTGCTTTTTGGATTGAACCCATTTTATTATCCAATTTCTGAATATCTGGCTTCAGGCCTGGCTACAGCATGGAAACTGCCTTGGTCATGCTGATGGATGATCTCTGGCGAGCCCGAGATGGGGGTTATTCCTCCATCTTGGTGCTACTTGACTTCTCAGCGGCTTTCGATACCATTGACCATAGTATCCTTCTGGAACGACTAAGAGAGTTGGGAGTGGGAGGCACCATGTTACACTGGTTCTCCTCCTATTTCTGGTCGGTCACAGTCGGTGTTGGTAGGAGGACAGAGGTTGACCCGTAGGCCCCTCGTTTGCGGGGTGCCTCAGGGCTCGGTCCTCTCTCCCCTCCTATTTAACATCTACATGAATCCGCTGGGTGAGATCATCTGACAATATGGGGTGAGGTATCAGCAATACGCTGATGATACCCAGCTGTATATCTCTACCCCGCGTCAATTCAGTGAGGCGGTGGATGTGATGTGCCGGTGCCTGGAGGCCATGAGGGTCTGGATGGGAGTCAACAGGCTCAGACTTAACCCAGACAAGACCGAGTGGCTGTGGGTACTGCCTCCTAAAGACTATATTGATTGTCCATCCTTGTTCTGGGGGGGGGAGAGAAATTGTCCCCCTCAGAATGGGCTCGCAATTTGGGTGTCCTCCTAGACTCACAACTAAGATTAGAGCAACATCTGTGAGCTGTGGCTAGGAGGACCTTTGCACAGGTTCTTCTGGTGCACCAATTGTGACCCTACTTGGATCAGAAGGCTCTCCTCACAGTCACTCATGCCCTTGTCACCTCATGGTTAGATTATTGCAATGCACTCTACATGGGGCTACCCTTGAAAAGTGTTCGGAGACACAGTTGGTCCAGAACGCAGCCGTGCGAGCTGTCATGGATGCACCTAGGTACACCCATATTACACCAATTCTCCGTGAGCTGCACTGGCTCCCTATTGGTCTCCAGTCACAATTCAAGGTGTTGGTTATTACCTTTAAAGCCCTACATGGCTCAGGGCCAGGTTATCTTTGAGTCCGCCTTCTACCACATAGCTCCCAGCGACTGGTAAGATCCCACAGAGTTGGTCTCCTCTGGGTCCTGTCAGCTAAGCAGTGCCGGCTGGTGGGCCCTCGGGGGACGGCCTTCTCTGTGGCCGCCCTAGCTCTCTGGAACCAGTTACCTCCTGAGATCCGGACCATCCCCACCCTATTGGCCCAGCAGGCCTGGGGCGGTTGATCTCACTGTTGCAATCTGGCGAGATCCGGCCATGAATGGTGTGAATGGGCTCCTCTAGCTTTTTAGGTGATTCAGAGATTGGGGGTAAACCCCCTGATTGAGCAAGCTCCACTTCCAGCTTAATTCCTCCAGCTGCAGCTTCAGCATAGGTTTGTGTCAGCTTTTGATCTTTCTCTTGTAGTAGCATCTCCTTCTCCTTTTCCTCTTTCTCTTGTTGTAGCATCTCCTTTTTCTTTTCCTTTCTATCCCACCCCCCCGGTGAGGGTGGGCATCCAGCCTTTAGGACATTAGCATAAAAATCTTTAGCCTTCCAGAGTGTATTTAAGCGATGTCTTTCTCCACCGTAATTCACTGTTAGACCAGTTACATCCCATCTGTATTGAATCTGGTGATTTCTCAACTCATTTACCAAAAAGCCAAAGTCCTTCCTGTCTCTAAACATCTTAGGAGGAATCTCTTTCAAAACAGTCAGTTCTTTTCCATCTACTTGAACCTTATTCCTGTAAGAAGCTTGCACAATATCATTCCTGATCCTCCTGGTTGTAAAATAGATCACCACATCTCTTGGCAACTGCCTTTGTCTTGCCGCCCAGGAATTAACTCTGTAGATTTTATCTATCTGCATTGCTACATGTTCTGGTCTCTCTTCAAGTATCACTGCCAAGGCCTCAGCACAAATCTCTCTTAAATTTTCACAAGTGTTTTCTTTTAGCCCTCTCAGTCTCAAAGCAAACTCCATGGACCTGTATTGTAGCATAACCACATCATCATCAACCTTTTCTGTTTTGGTCACAACTTCCCTCAACTTATTCTCCAAATTCAGAGTGGCCTCATTGATTTCATCTACTCTCGACATTCCTTCAATAGACTATTGATTTGATGGGGAGGCCATCATCATTGTTCGGTTTGATGCAGTTTTTTCCCCTGCCCTCAAAGTTGTCATTGTAATACTGGTCATTTATTTCAATATTCTACTTTGTTCTCCAAGAATTCTATAAATACTTTCCCAGATTACCATCAACTGTTTACTAATAAATCTCCCTTATTTTTTTCCTTCCCCCCCAATAATACAAAATATCTTATACTACTATTAATATTTACCTCTGCTCTAATCAGTCTAATCAAGTTATTAAATATACATATAAACCTAACTACAAATATAAATATAATATAGATAGATATAAATATAACTATTCTTAAAAATTAATCAGTCTATGTACCAATAACAATATATAAATTGTATCAATATATATATATATATATAGTTTTAGATATTAAAAATATAAAAATAAGTATTAGTATGTCAGTTAATCGATATATATGTAAAGTTAACTATAAATATAAATACAAATAACAATATATGAGTTAATCAATATATGTATAAATATAAATATAAATATGCATTGAGATATAAACAAATAAGTAAGTATAAAGATGTAAATATATAATTACAGGTATAATATAGGTTAAGCATAAACAGTTTTTAGATATAGCTTTTATGGTTATTAGTTCATGAGTTGCTTACTTAACCACTTAAATATGTATAGATATTTCTTTAGGTATTCTTAGTTAACTTGGTAAATTGATAAATAGTCGCTTGTTAATGTTACTTTCAATGTCCAGGCATTTGCTTCTCCTTGTTCCTCTTTAATCCTCCATAGGTGTCTTGTTATCTATTAAATTGTTTTTAATCCTCTCTTCTTCCTTGTTCAACACCGAGCCCTTCTGCTTCCTTTCTGTTTTGTATCAATCTCTGTGCATCTCCCATCCCTTTTCCATTGTTTTGGGACACCACTTTCTTTCTCCAACCTCTATCTCAAATGACCATCTGCTCAAGCCTCTCTCACCGCCATAGTCCACCGCAGTCCGCTGTTGCCGTTTCTCGTCTTTTTCCTTCTTTTCTTTTCCTGCTGCTCTGGCTCACCGGATCCCTCTCCCCACTCCTCTTTTCCTCCGGTTTTTATCTGAATACCCACTCATCTCCTTTTGATCTCACCTCTCAAAAGTTTATGTCCTCTCTCCTCACTTCACTCTTGCAGTTAACTTTATTATGCTGAGTCACTGCTCCTCCCGTCGGGTTGCTGCTCATTCTTTGGGGGATTCTCCCCAACTGGAACTTCCTTTAAAACTGCAAAATCAGGACTTACTTTTATGACCAATGATCACCATTGCAGCTCTGAGATTTTTGGCCACGTAGAATGTCACAGTCTGTTATGTAAATCTTCTCTTCCTTAGCCTCTCTGGCTTGTCACAGCCTCGGGCCCGCCATAACGTGATGGCAGATATTTTCACGTTGGGTATATAGGGATTTCCCTTATTGCAGTGAGTGATTGCCTTTCACCTCGCTGCCCTCCAGGTTTCCCCTCTATTCTACATGGCTCTCCAGGCTCATCGCGCCCTGAGGGGTCCCCAAATGTGAAAAATTCAGGATCTAGGAACAGAGACCATTCTCTTTCTCCCGCACTGCTATGATGTTACCACCGGAAGTGAAAATCAAAGTTTATTCTTTTCCACTTCAAGTACAAAGTTCAGAAGCAGTCTCCAGTGGAAACAAAAGTACATATATTCTTTTCTTTAATCAAAATTGCCATTTCAGCCAACTCCATCAGCTTCTGCAACCATTCATCCATGATAGGAATCGAAGAATCCTTTCATTTTTCTGCATACAATAATCTTGCTGCTGTCCACATATCTAGTAACAAAGTTCCAATTTTTTTCTCCAAGTCTTTTTCCATTAGGCCCAAAAGGAAAGTTTCTGGTTTCATCTTTATCTTCATTTTCAACATTTTCTGTATTAATATATGAATCATACCCCAAAATTTCTTTGCTTTTTCACAGTTTACAGCATTCTCTGAGCAGTTTACAAAGTCAGCATATTGTCCCCAGCAATCTTGGTCCTCATTTTACTAACCTTAGAAGGATTGAAGGCTGAATGCATCTCAAGCCCCTTCAGGATTGAACCCTTCTGTGGGCAGAATAAGTCTACAATATTACATTCTAACCACTGTGTCATCATGGCTCGAAAACTGCTGAGGGCAGGACAAGATGCAATGGAAGAAAGCTTGTTAAAGAGAAATCCAACTTAGAATTAAAGAGTAATTTCCTGATAGTGAAAATGATTTATCAATGGAATAGCTTGCCTCCAGAGTTTTGAATGCTCCATCACTGGAACTGCCTGCCTTGAGCAGGAGGTTGGACTAAAAGACCTCCAAGGTTCCTGCCAGCCTTATGATTCTATGACTTTTATTCTGCAGAGCCACTGACTATCAAAGCAGAAACAGTCAATAGTTAGTTTTGGAGATTTGCTTTTTGCAGGAAGTATAGGTCAAAATCTCTAGAGATCTTCAAGAAAAGACTGGGTAGCCATTTTTCCAGGATGGAATAAGGTTTCAGAACTGCCCAGGTTTTGGTCATGGTAGCACCTCCACAATCAATTGAACAAAATTTGTGCCCTTGGTAATCTCCTTGTCAACCAACCACAGGTACACTTTACTAGTCCTCCCATACATCTTCTCCCATCCTGCCCCTTTGGTTCCCTTAAAGTATGGGGTTCCCATGGCACTGTATTGGAACTGGGTGCTATTTCAAAGTAGCATCAATGAGTCATGGTTGCTCCAAATGTGATGCCTGCTTCCAGGAAGGTATCACACGGACTCTGTATAGAAAGGCTGTGCAGTGGATCAGGTGCTCCCTGAAGGAGATCAACAGGGAAGGTAAGTGAATTGAGTTATAATGGGGGATAGGGAGAAGGGCAAGGGACCCAGTAGGGCGGGAAGCAGGCCCAAGACCTGGGGGATCCTGTGCAGGGGAGAGGTGGAGCATGGGATGCTTCAGGGGGTGAGGAAGGCACTGGGTGGCCCAGAGCAGGCCATGTGTGAGTTGAGGAGTTGCTATGCTGCAGGCCTAGGGCTCCCAGGATCACCCCACTTCTGACATATACTGACATATATATTCTGACATATCCATTTAATGATCACAACAGGGAGAACAGGGATTGTGGTCATTAAGCAAGGCGATCGCATGGGCTCCTTGCTTAATGATCACTATGACTTTTGACTATAATAGACAGGGTCTATCACAATCATAAGTCAAGGACTTCCTGTACATTGGGGGGGCGGGGCTGCTGCTGCTGCCGGTGCCGGAGCATGTTTGCAGTAGCTCCTCTTGGTTTTTATTTTATTTTATCAATTTTTAGTATACCCATTGGACCCTTTTTATTTAAATAATATTTTTCAGAGACGATAATAGAGTAGACCACAACACAAAGTTTTGGCTGATAAGGACTAATAAGGCATGGGGAAAAGAAAGAAGCGCCATGGCACCAGCCCGGGATCTCTCCCACCATTGAAGAATGCAAAACAACCAAAAATTGATGAGCACTTTGCTGACAAGAGATTTGTAAGTAAAAATATCCCTCCTTTGATTTCCAACAATTTGGAGAGATTAGAACGGGACCGACAAAGAGATTTGACAAAACAGCAGATACTAGACTTTCCCGATCTGGGGGGAGGGGAGCAAAATGACAGCCAGCTGTTTTCACAAATGAGTCCAGCTACAGCCTGTATGGAGACTGAGATAAAGTCTAAACAGTTTAACAACAAACTAATCCAGAGTGTGCAGAGCTTACCGTGGGAGAATACAACAGAATTTATGGCAAAGCAATGCCTTCTTACAGCACAAACGGTTGTTTCAATATTTGAGCAACTAATAACCATTCAACATGATGTAGAGACACTGAAAAATGATTTAGCTGTTTTTCTGCAAGAACAATATCGGGCTACAGGCACCTCCACTAAAGTCTGTACAGCAGACTTGGGTAAATCCCATACTCATGGTAAGGAAGAGGAAAAAGAGCAAAGACCCAGGGAAACAGTTAAAGAGCCTGCCAAAAAGTGTCAGCCCACTCAGAAAAACAATCCTTCTCCACATAAAGCATCAAGAGGAGGAGGTATTAATAGAGGAATTAATAGAGAAGTTTCATTGGAAGATAGTAAAGCATCTCCCCTACAATTACAGCAATCACATCGCTCACTACAAACACATCAGGTTGTACTTAGAATCTATATAAACAGAATTAATTATGGACGCTGGATTACCAAGTGCGCTATACTAAATTCCCTAAATCAGCTTCTTCACTGTCACTGGGATCAGATTGATCTTCGTGCTGTGGAATGGCTTCCTGAGGCCCCAAATTGGAAGCGAATTCTTCTGTCTTTCAAACAGCCGACCATACCACTGATGCTATTCAAGATGAAGGCACATCTAGCCTCCTTTCAAATCTTTCCTGTCAGAATTTTCTGTGAGGAAAGGGTTAAACCCTTAATTGTTAACATGCGAGCTCCCAAAGTTGCTCTCTCTTCCGAATTCTCAACCTTGGAAAAGAGAGAGGAAGAAAGTGGTTGTAAGCCAGCCTTTTGTTAATGTATTGGAATATTTGGAAAGGAACAACCAGGTCCCTGCAGGTATAATTTTTTTAGATGCTGAAAAAGCATTTGATCGGCTTAACTGGAAGTTTTTATTAAATTTAATTGACAGAATGCAGTTTGGTGACACTTTTATACAATCAATAAAGGCTATATATCAGAAACAAACAGCACAAATAATAGTTAATGGAGGCTTAACTGATAATTTTTTAATAGAAAAAGGTACACGGCAATGATGCCCTTTGTCTCCATTATTATTTATTTTATCATTGGAAATTTTGTTGAATAATATAAGAGATTTAGAAGAAATAAAAGGAATACAGATTAGAAACCATGAATATAAGCTGCGTGCATTTGCAGATGACCTGGTTGTTACCTTAACCCAACCGTCACAATCGGTTAGAATTTTAATGGATATTATTAAAGAGTATGGACTAATATCTGGCTTTAAAATAAATGCAGCCAAAACAAAGATAATAGCTAAAAATATGACTGTTAAACAAAAACAAGAAATGGAGAAGCAAACAGGATTTGAAGTAGTTAAAAAGGTCAAGTATTTAGGAATAAATATCCTGACAAACAACTCAAAATTATATCACTATAACTATGAATTATTGTGGCAAAAGATGCAATTAGAGATTCAAAATTGGAGTAAGTTACAATTGTCATTGTTAGGAAGGATAGCTGCCATAAAAATGAATCTCTTACCAAGGTTTTTGTTCCTTTTTCAAACAATACCAATACTTAAAACTGATAAAATACTTAAAGAATGACAAAAAGGCATAAATACGTTTGTTTGGGCAGGGAAAAAAACCTCGAGTTAAACAGAAAATAATGCAAGACGCCCGAAAAAGAGGTGGACTTAAGGTGCCCAATTTGGGGCTTTATTATGAGGCAGCTGCTTTATCACTACTTAGTGACTGGATTAATTTAACAGAGGACAGGATATTAAATGTTGAAGGGTATGGCCTGGTTTTTGGCTGGCATGTATACTTATTGTATGATAAAAAGGTAGATAATATTTTTAAGAGTCATATATTGAGAAGTTCCTTGTTACGTGTATGGAAGAAGTATAGTTATAAATTAAATGATAAAATACCAATTTGGGCAATACCCAGACATGCAATTGAAAATATAAACATAGAACAAAAGCAAGATGGGATTTCATATAAGCAACTCTTGGAGAAGGTAGGACAGGGGTTTCAGTTGAAAACTATACAACAATTAAAAGATCAAGGAATAATTAAAACCTGGTTTCAATATGGCCAGCTACAGGCCAGATGGAAGGAAGACCAAAAAAAGGGTATTTTACAATGTGAAGAGAATTTGATTAAGCAAATAAGAGACCAGGGCCGAATGCACATAAAAAGGTTATATAATGCACTATTGGAAATAGATTCAGAGACAGAATTAGTTAAGGATTGTATGATAAAATGGGCACAAAATGTAGGGGAAATAATAATGTTAGAAACATGGGAAAATATATGGGTTAGAAATGTAAAATTTACGCAGGCTCAAAATTTAAGAGAAAATTTTTATAAAATGTTTTATAGATGGCATTTAGACCCCAAGAAATTAGCTTGTATGTACCCAAATATTCAGTCCAAATGTTGGAGATGTGGATATCAAGATGCTACGTATTTCCACATATGGTGGTCATGTAAAAGTATTAAGGCGTTTTGGATAAGAATCTGGTGGATAATTCAAAATATATTAAAGAAAAAGATTAAATTCACGCCACAATTTTTTTTTGTTAGGTATTATAACAGATTGTACTGGATTAGAAATTAAGTTGATTTTAAATTTAATAACAGCGGCAAGACTACTTGTGGCACAGTACTGGAAGAAACAAGAACTACCTTCGATTCAGGAATGGACATTAAAGGTTGTGCATTTGGCAGAAATGGCGAAAATCTCCGCATATCTTAAGGACTTTTCGAATGAAAGATATTTAAAGGAATGGAGAAGATGGATAGACTATATTCAAAATAAATATCAGAATAAGAGTTTTCAGTTAGCTTATGAATGATATATGCAGTAGAGATAGTCATATTACTTTAGTTACTTTTTATTTTTTACCAGAAGTTAAAGACCAAGGTTATTAATGAAATTTTATATGGTTAGTTAATTATAGTTTTGTATGTTTGTACATGTTGTACCCTGAGCTAATCTCGGGAAGCCAAGGGGGGGAGGGAGGGGGGGTGGTAGGGAGAGGGAGGGGGGTGGTGGGAAGAAAATGTTTGTAATCTTCTTTTTGTAAAACTTTTTAATTAAAAAAAAAACCCTTAATTGTTAACATGCGAGCTCCCAAAGTTGCTCTCTCTTCCGAATTCTCAACCTTGGAAAAGAGAGAGGAAGAAAGTGGGAGTAAGCCAGCCTTGTCCAGCGAAGATGTACTTAACAGCACAGAAACCGGTCTCATTAATGCCTTTGGCGCTCTCCCAAAGAAAGAACAAGATAACATTCTATTCAAACTAGAAAATTTAAAGAAATCCTTATTGGACATAATCAACACAGCTGAACCGCTTATTGATCTGGTTTCCCCTATAATTGAAGTAAGAAGTAATCTTATTTCTCCCCCAGGGGGCAAGGATTTGCATGAGAGCATGGAAAACAGAAGCCAAGATACACAGAGGCCATTAGAGACCCCAGTAGAGAAGGAGATGTTAGCATCCTTATGTGATCATCCTATGACACCTTTAGCACCACATCAAGAAATTGAGAGAGGACCTGCGTCAGTGTCATCAGCTCAAAGCCAAATGGAGCACAACTGAATAACCCCCTGCTCTACATCTAGAGAAGAGGTTTCAGAATGATAAGCTTTGTTGCTGGTGCTAAATCCTCTTACCCTGAACAATTTTACCAGGAGTCGACACAGAATTTAGATGGGGCACCTCTCCTTTTAGAGAAGGCCAATTTCGTGCGTGATTACATCTCAAGCCATTGCAACAACCATACAGCTTCCCTTTGTATAAACCAAATTTCCTGATGAGCTGCAAAAGAGGATCCTCTCTCCATCATAACCTGGAATATAGTCGGGTGGACTGTTCCATTAAAAGACCAACTGTTTTTTGATTATATATCACAATTTGATATTCTCTTTTTACAGGAAACCTGGGCCTCCACAGAGATACAATTAGATGGATATTGGGTTAACTCTATCCCAGCTGTCCCAAGTAAGGGGGGGGAGAGCTAAAGGGGGTATTGTAACATTAGTGAATACATGCTTGCAATTTAAGTGTGTATCACTGCCATCCCTGCAGCCATGGGTTGTGACTACCTTATTCTTATTTAAACAGGTGGAGATTTTGTTCTTTAATATCTACATTCCCCCAATCAATAAGAATAATTTGATCAACAAGATTTGGGACGGCATAGAAGATTTTATCCTGAGCTGCTTAGATAAATACCCCTCAGCAGCAATAATTATTGGGGGGGGGGGGACTTAAATGCTAGGATGGGCCCAAATGATCAAGCATTATTTAATCAATTTAAGATCCATTATGATGAGAATGTACCAGGAGAACCCCTGCATCCCAGACAATTTAAAGACACTAAGGCAGATTGGGCAGGACTGTGTGTAAGACAGATGACTGAACGCTTGGACCTTTGTATCCTGAACTGTTCCACCTGGGGGGACTACCCAGCAGATTATACTTATCGAGGAGCAGGAATAAAATCCACAGTTGATTACTGGATAATATCATACGACCTCCTGAAAGTCTTGCAGAAGATGGAGGTAGACTCGCGTCTGGAAAGCAATCACGATCCATTTATCCTTACTCTTACATTACACCAGAAATTACTAAGGGTTGGCTCAATCTATCTACCCAGATTAGAGAGCCAAAATACCCAGGTAAAAATTAAATGGACCGAGAAAAATGCAAAAGAAGTCACTAAATGGATGTTAGCTCCAGAAACCATAGAATTACATACATCTCTACTAAGAAATAAGTTTGAAGGACCATACTTAGAGTTTGAAACTTTAATCTCAAATTTGAAGTCGGTTCTCACTAAGAGAATACTAGCTCACTCCAAAAAGCCAGTTTTAAAGAACAAAAAATGGTTTGATAGAGATTGCATGCAATTAAAAAGAATATATAATAAGGAATACAGAATAAGTAAAAATGACCCTTCTGAGGATCACACTCACTTCTTAAAACAGTTGAAAGCACAATATAAGACTCTCCTAAAAGAAAAGAAAAGTGTGGCTTTGAAAGAGTCTTGGCAGAGATTAATTACATCAGTCAGGACAAAAAATACATCCCTCTTTTGGTACATCACCAGAGGATTGGGGAAATCCCCCCTACCCCCAACTAATCAGGTACCGATTCAGGCCTGGGAAGAATATTTTAGAGACCTATATACAGACCCCGACTATGTAAGTAAGGAGAGCCAAATTAGTTTGGACCAAACTACTTACTGGCCCCCTGTAACACCAGGAGAGGTATCCCGGCTGATCGAAGCCCTCAAGGCTAATAAGGCACCTGGTGCTGATAATGTCCTCCAGAAATAATCAAAAAGAACACCAATTGGTGGGCCCCACTTTTAGCATCACTGTTTACATTTATAGATAAAACGAGCCGTATGCCAAGAGATTGGGGATTAGCAATTATTATACCAATCTATAAAAAGGGTAATAGAAATGATCCAGGAAATTATAGACCCATTAGCCTTTTGAGTGTTATTAGTAAATTGTATGCTAAACACCTAAACTATAAACTCCAGGATTGACTAATTTCAGGAGAGATAATCAAGGATGAACAAGCCGGTTTTAGAGAAGGAAGATCTACGGTAGATCATATCCTGATACTTCACCATCTGGTGCAAAAATATACGCACAAAAAAAAATCCTCCCTCTACGTGGCCTTCCTTGATTTTAAGCAGGCCTTTGATTGAATATCCAGGAATACACTATGGGAGAAATTAGAATCCACTACAATCGATAAACGTCTCTTTTTCCTCATACAAAAATTGTATGCCAATTCCACCTTGAAAGTGAGGTGCAATCCGCAAGGGACTTTAACTGGCCCAGGCTGCATTCTGTCCCCCTCCCTTTTTAACTTCTATATTAACCCCCTGATTGATCTCTTACAGAACCCTGACCTACATCCTCCTAACATAGCACAATGCAAAATCCCGATTCTCCTTTATGCCGACAATGCTGCTATAATTTCACAAACGCCCATAGGACTGAAGAGAGCAATTAGGGCAACACTTGGCTTCTGTAGACAGAACAAATTGGTCCTTAACTTTGATAAATCAAAAATTTTAGTTTTTGCTAAAAGACCCAGACAATACTCTTGGAAAATCGAAGGACACAGATTGGAACAGATTAGGACATTTAGATACCTTGGGGTGGTCTTCCACTCACGAGGGACATGGAAGGCACACCTGGAGCAAACATTGCAAGCAGCCAATAGGTCCTCAAATGCAATTAAACATGTCTTTTATACAGGCGGAGGTCAGTTAGTACCTGCTGCCTTAAAACTTTTTGAGGCCAAAACATTGGCACAAATTCTTTATGGGGCACAAACAGGAATCCTAGCAAAGAAAAACTTGCTAGAAACCATACAAACCAAATTCCTGCAAGCCATCTTAGCTGCACCCAATGGAACTCCAAATGCCCAGTTAAGAATTGAGACAGGTATGCCTCAAATTCAGGTAAGAGCCTGGAAAATGATGATCATTTATTGGCTGAAAATTCATTACTTTCCAGAGGGACTGTCCCTGCTAGTGCTGACTGACAACTTCCCCTCCCCCTGGAAACAGGCGATAGATCACAAGCTGGGCTCTTATGGGCTTTCATCTGTATTCCTAATGTCCCTCGGCTTTGACAAAGCAAAGCAAGTAGTAATTGACAGAATGAAGGACATGGAGTTCCAAGAAGAACTAAATAGGTTGCCTCTCCACAGTAGGGACAGAATCAAGCAGGGTGTGTGGGAATCAGCAGGATATCTAAATAATCTGATCTTCCCAAAACAAAGAATAGCTTTCTTCAGAGCCAGATTTAATATTCTTCCCTCAGCACTTCTCCAGGGCAGATACAAGAGAACACCGATAGCAGAACGGGTATGCAAATGTGGAAAGGGAGAAGTCGAAGATATCTCACATGTTTTATTGTACTGTGAGTTATACAGAGTATGTAGGTCAATATACATTCTCCCCTTACAAGAGAGATTGCCAGGGAGGACAGAGGACTTTTATATAGGCTTTCTCCTCCAAGATTCTAATCTGGCTATCACGCCTGAAGTGGCAAAATTCTGTGTCACTGCAATGTCCACAAGAAAAAAATTGGTTACCGAATTATAATATCAACTGGTGCCAATTTTTTGAGATCTATAACAATACATTTACCCACATACTTACAATCATGTAAATTAGGTTTGAGATCATGTATTTTTATAACAGAGATGTTATTCACAATTAATGTCAGAAGTAATTTTAATTCATTGTAAGTCTATTGCTGGTCGATGACCATAATAAAGTTTTATTCTAGTCTATTCTTCCTGTATATTGCTATTCTTCTTTTCTATTTCTTTTTCCTTCTTAATTTCTTTCCATTTCTCTTTTTTCCCCATCCCCTGTCAAATAAACAATTGTTTTGCTGGAGGGAGCAGCCCATAGAATTATATTCTCTTAAGGATTTTCCTATGATGAGGCAAGGAATTTGGAGCAAGCTCTTGGGGAAAAATATCTAGAATGAATAAGGCAATAATTCTACTGGTTCTTGGAGGATAAGAACATTGTTGATTTATTCTTTTGAGAATCACCAAAGAACTTCCCTATTGGCTTCTGAAATGACCTAATGGTCTCTGGAACAATGCTCCATTTCTCATTGAGATAGGCATATGGATCAAAATCTCTGCATTTCAAAAAAATCTAGAGGCTTGCAGCTCTTTTCTCTTCAAATATCTCTATTCACTGTCCCAGAAACCATGATATCAGTGCTAGACTTCTAGAGGTATTTCACTTTTAAAAAATTAGAGAAATGCCTAATCAGAGCTGTTGCATATTAACTGAGTGAGCATAGACTTCACTCAGGTATGCCAAACCGGCAGGAAAATACCCAAACCTCATTGGCCGAGCCACCTGACAGCTCCCTATAAAACAGGCAAGCTGTCAGACGAGCCAGTTGATGGGTTGCACCGATAATAAAGAGCTGTTGTTACTGTTGGAACCATGTCCTGTCTCTTCTATTGCCCAATCTAACACTGGCGACAAAGGTGAGATCGGAAGAACAAATAGACAAAAAGAGCTTTATTTAAGATTCCAGTCCCAGAGGAGGAAGGGACCTCTGGCAGGCATCAACAGGCTACCACCGCAGTGAAAGGAACTTGTATCATCCATCTCGATGACCGCCCACACCCTGCCAACTCCGTTCAACCCAGCCATGGACAATTGGGACTCATATATTATCAGATTCAAGTGTTTTATGTTGGCCAACGACTTCTTAGGAGGGTCAGATAATAGAAAGAGAGCGCTGTTTCTTAGCTATTGTGGATCTGAAATGTTCGATATGGCCAAGGCACTTGTTGTGCCATCAGCAGTGCAAATGGTGCTCTGGGCCAGACTTCAGAATGCACTTCAAGCACACTATGCTCCAGTGCAATCCAAGTTTGTGAGGCGGTGTGAATTCCACAGCAGAGTGCAGGAGGAAGGTGAAACAGTTAACCATTACATGGTGGCACTGAGAAAGACCTCAGCTTATTGTGAGTTTCAAGAACTGGAGGACGTGGTATTAGAACAACTCATCAGCAGAGTGAGGAACATTCGCTTGCAAAAGCAATTGTTGGCAAAGCCTAACCTCACTCTACAGACTGCGCTAGATGAGGCCAGAGCAACAGAGTCCTCACACAAATCAGCAGCAGCTCTACAGAAGGAGGGAAACTTGCCGACTAGATGCCAAACCGCCACAGTCCACCAGGAGAGCGCTGAGCTAATCGAGTCATCCGAAGATGAAAATGACATCTTCTGGCTACAATCGGAGAAAAAGAAAGCCTACCCAAATGTGAAAGAAAGACAGCCATTGTGTGCAGGGTGTGGGGGCAAACACCCCAGGGCAGTGTGCAGATACAAAGAGACTATCTGCCAGAAATGCAACCACAAAGGGCATCTCGCAAGAGTCTGCCATACTAACCAGCCCACCATATTCTGTGCATGACAGCCACCCAATGCCACCGTCCTAGCTGAGAGACAGAAACTGACATCCTGGAAGCCCAAGCGCAGAGAGGATCAACCAGCAGAGGAAAAGGACATCTATCAGACCAACATCAGGCAAAAAAGCTCCACAAAGGTGAAGAAAATACATGTCACCATCCAAATAGAAGGTTCACAATACAACATGAAAATTGACACGGGGTTGTACCTAATGATAGTATCCTGGGAGATGATCAGAAAGGCAGTACCTAGGATCAGGAAGAGACACCTAAGTCCCAAGTGAGTGCAACTAAAGGTCTACCAGGGAAACCGCATACCTGTCATAGGGAGTGGAACTTTCGGTGTCAAGTTTAGGGAGTTCTCTGGGCCCTAAAAATAACTGTGGTCAGTGGTGCATTACCAAGCCTGCTCGGCTTGGACTCGTTTGAGGTCCTAGGAATGGGAGTGACCGGAATCAACACCGTCCACGATGATGATGCAGACAACCTAATCTGGGAATTCAAGGACATGTTCAGCAATGGCCTGGGCAAGTATAAAGGAACGCCTATTTCTTTCACTCTAGACCCAAATATTGCCCCAATTAGAGTAAAACTGTGAAGGGTCCCTCTTACCCTTAAACCCAAAATTGATAAAGAATTGGCCAGGGAATCCTTGAACCAGTTGATCATGCCCATTGGGAGACCTCTATAGTGACGCCTATCAAGGCTGATGGCTCAGTCCGCATCTGCACAGACTATAAGTGTACAATCAATAAGGCCCTACAGCAGAGCGCCTATCCTATCATTCAATACTTACTCCATTCATTGGGAAAGGGAAACACATTTGCCAAGCTCGATCTGGCACAAGTTTAACAACAGTTGCCAGTCAATGATAGTACAACTGAGGCACAAATTATTGTCATGCCCAGAGGTGCGTTTAAGTGCCGCCAGTTACAATTCAGCTTGAGCGTGGCACCAGGACTGTTCCAAAATATCATAGAATGGTTATTACAGGGTATTCCTGGGGTAGTACCCTACCTTGATGTCTGCTGCCAACAAAACAGTACTACTCGACCATTTAAGAACTGTCCTAACAAGATTTAGAGAAGCCAGAGTTAAAGTCAAACATGAGAAGTGTCAAATAATGGTGCCAAAGGTAGAATTCCTGGGCTATTTGATTGATAGTTCAGGGATACACCCCACTAAAAATAAGATCATAGCAATTAGAGATGCCTCACCCCCAGAAATAAAATGGAATTGCAAGCATTCCTGGGTTTGCTGAATTTCTATAGCATGTTCCTACCACAGAAGGCAACCATTGCATAGGCTGCTAGGGAAAAAAGCTTCCTGGATCTGGGGTCAAGCCAAATCCACCGCTTTTGCAGCTGTGAAAAAACTCTTGTCATCAGACAGTATGCTAGTCCACTACAGTGAGACCCTACCCTGATGCTGACTTGCGATGCCTCCCCATTCGGGGGTCGGGACCGTCCTCAGCCACCAAATGCCCAATGGCCGCGAGGTACCTATTGCATATTACTCTAGAACATTGTCCGCCGCAGAGCGAAACTACAGCCAGCTGAACAGGGAAGCGCTGACTGCAGTCGCTGGGGTTCGGCGGTTTCTTGACTACCTTTATGGAAGAGACTTTGTGCTTGTCACTGATCATAAGCCATTACTGGGCTTATTGGCCAGAGACCGCCCCACTCCAACAATTTTGTCACCCCAAACGACCAGATGGACTACTTTTCTGGCAGCATAGAGTTACCAGCTGGTGCACTAGCCCGGAAAGTCTCTGGGCCATGTGGATGCTCTCAGCTGCTGCCCGCTGCCTACCCTGGTGGAAGATCCTGCCCCCATATGTCCAGTACTCCATATCGAGGATATTGCCACCGGACCAATTTCCGCAGCCGAAATTGCAAGACACTCGGCTAAAGATAAGGACTTGATGCAAATCATATTATATTGAAGGGAACTGCGCAACCATATTATGTGTGCTGAAATGAACTATCTGTACTGAAGGGGTGTCTGTTGTGGGGGGAGAGGGTTATAACCCCCCCCCCCGATTAAGACGTTTGGTGCTGGAAGTCTTACATGTGGGACATCCTGGAATAGTCAGGATGAAAACATTGGTGAGGAGCTATGTCTGGTGGCCTAATATGGACTGTGAGATAGTGGAATGGATCACCACCTGCACACCATGTCAGGAATCCAGACTGACACCCCTCTCTGCCCGGCTAAGGAATGGGAAGCCCCTAAAGGACCATGGTCCTGGAGGCATATTGACTTTGCGGGACTGGTAAAAGGACAAACATTCCTGATAGTGGTTGATGCGTTTTCCAAGTGGCTGGATATATTTTTGATGTCTACAACCACTGCCGAAGCAGTCATCCGAGTACTCCGGAGACTATTTGCCACACATGGCCTCCCCGATGTGTTGGTCTCAGAAAATGGGCCCCAATTTATGGCCAATCAATTTGAACTTTTCTGGCAGAGTAGGGAATCAGGCATGCCATCATCACCCCCTTTCATCCGTCCAGTAATGGGCAGGTTGAACGGATGGTGATATCCGCAAAAGAGGCATTGTCTAGAATGGGCTCAAGGGATTAGCAAGCACAAATCGATAAATTTCTATTAGTGCAACATATTACCCCCAGCGCCACGACAAATAAAAGCCCTTCGGAGCTCCTCATGGGAAGGAGAATCTGTTCACAATTAGATCACCTACACCCAAATTATATCACAGAAACTCCTCCCGACTCAACAGGAAAAATCTGGTCTTTAAACATAGGGGTTTATGCCCACAACTATGCTGGAGATGCCCTCTGGATTCCAGCCACAGTGGTAGAAATGCCCAGCCCTTGCTTGTTCAAAGTAGAGCTGGAGGATGGAAGATTGTGGCGACGGCACTTGGACCAACTCCAAAGCCATCTTGAAAGCTCACCGCTACGACAACAAGAAATAGTTCAAACTGACAAGAGGCTGATCCCTTCAGACTCTAGCCAACAAAATAAACAAATGTCTAATAGTGACTCAAACCCAATTGTACAGAGGCAACACCCACCTGAGGAACCGAGACTCCAGCGCAGACTCCTGGAAGGGTTGAGCCTAGAGACTCTGATCATGCCCCACGACGAAATCCAGACAATTCCATTGGCAAGTGCTGAACCAGCAACAGGTCCAACCACTCAGGCCAATGCCCAGGAACCAACTGAGCTGCTCAGGTCAACTAGAACTCGACAACGCCCTGCCTATCTACGTGACTACGTTTCGTAAATAAGTTAACTGATCGGATAATGTTTTATCCAGGAGGGGAGGGGTGTTGCATACTAAATAGGAGTGAGCATAGGCTTCACTCAGGTCTGCCAAATCAACGGGAAAATAGTCAAACCTCATTGGCCGACCTGCCTGAGAGCTCCCTATAAAAGGGCAAGCTGTTGGATGAGCCGGTTGCTGGGTTGCACCAATCTACTAATAAAGAGCTTTTGGAACAGTGTCCTGTCTCTTGCATAGCCCGATCTAACAGGAGCACATCTCTCAAAGCACCCAAAGAAGCCCAAAAATTGATGTACTTTTTGCTCCTGTGATGTTAGTGAGAATACAGGTAGTCCTTGACTTACAACTATTTTGTTTAGTGACAATTCAAAGTTACAAATGAAAAAAGTGACTTTTGACTATTTCTCATATTTATGTTCATTGCAGCATTATGTGATCAAAATTCAGATGCTTGGCAATTGATTCATATTTATGACAGTTGCAGGTCCCGGGGTCATGTGATCATCTTATGTGACCTGACATACAAAGTCAATGGGGAAGCCAGATTCCTTTAACAACCATTTGACTAACTTAACAACTGCAGTGATTCACTTAACAACTGTGGCAAGAAAGGTCATAAAATGGGGCAAAATTCACTTAACAAATGTTTCACTTAGCAACAGATAATTGGGGATCAGTTATGGTAGTAAGTTGAGGACTATCTGTAATAGTCCACTGTTTAATAGAAGACAGGTACTTCGTTTTTTAAATTTCTGCTGTTGCTAAGCAATATAAAAAATGGGGTCCTGAGTGAGATTCTTGGGTGAATAAAGGATTTCCCTAGTGCCCAGCTATGCAGACCCTCAATGATAGCCCTGCTATAGCAGTTGAATGTTTTTCTTTGCAGTACCAGTTTGTGTTACCTGAAAATCTTGCATGGAGTGATGAGTTCAAAATTACGGCCTTTAGCATCTCGGATAGTGGAGTGGTGCATCTCAATCAGACAGATGGCAATGCCCATTTTAAAGAACTGTGGATAAAATATGGACAGGAACTGCTTTATATGTATAGCAGAAAAATGTTATCTGAAATTTACAAGATTAATTTTTAAAATGTCCTCTCTTTTTGACAAAGGAAATAACAATAGAATAAATATTGATATTGTGAACTATGATCCAGTAATTTTTACTGCCAACAGCTTCAACTGTTCATAGGGACTGCTTTTGTCCTAGTCTGACATTACTGCTTGGGCCCACTTAAAGAAATATTCATTTGTCAATGTAGGGAAAACAACTACAATATATGAAATGTGTTTATAAAGAAATCATTTTTTAAAAAAAACTTCAGTCAGTTTCCTAAGACTGAAAGCTTTAGATGCTTACTTGCTCACTTTTGTACAGCCACATCTCACCCAGGATAAGAATTACAAACAGTTTGGATTTATAGCCTTTGAGTTCTAAATAACCACATTTTTGGAAATGAGTGCTGCTGCATGTTGGGGGACAAAGATTTTGCTTGTCAGTGACTTTCTGCTGAAGAGTGCTACACCATTCATTCCGCTGGGCTATAGAAATGATAACAAAAGATAAGGATATTACAAATATTTCTCAGAATTACTTCTGATATGCAAACCTTCAGAAAAAATCAGGTCTTTCTACATTTTCTCATTTCCAATGAAGAGGGAAGAATAAAAGAGAGTAATGAGAAATAGAAGCGCTGCCTGAAAAAGGAGAATAGGGAGCCACTATAGAGAAACAGAAGTAGCAAGAAGAGAAGAAAGACACTTTGAAATCAGGATGAGATTTCTTACCTTCACTTTCAGCTCGGAAGACAAAAATCCTGTATTTAGTGATGACTTGGAATTTGTTGTCCTTAGTGGAGCGCACCATGCCAATAATATAGAGAGGAATCAATCCTTTAGGATATGGTTCCTGCAACAGTCCAGGCAGTTAGTGATTTCTGCTTTCACATTCTTCTTCTAGAACTTTCTTCCTACTCAAAGTTAACCCAGTTTTTAAAAATATTTTTTCATTGAATATTTTAACAAAAATATATATAAAAAAGAAAATAAACAATGGATAAAAAAATAGAACTGGTGACTAAAAAAAGAAATTCCAAGTATTATAAAACTTATACTTTTAACAATATTTTATTAACTTTTTATTGACAACTGAATTTATTTGAGGTAGACTTTAACTTATGAGCAGTCATTTAGCGACAGTTAAAAGTTACCACAGCCCCTCCCCCAAAAGTTATTTATGAGTCAGTTCTGAAGTTCTGATGTCCACTTCCCTGATCATGTGATTGCATTTTGGGCATTCAGAAACTGACCCACATTTACAATCATTTGCAGTCATGTAATCATAATTTACTATGTTTTTTAATGCTTGTTTGATGTTTTTTCTGGAAACCAGTATACATTTCCAGTTCCTGGGGGGAAAAAACACCCTATAGCAGTGATGGCTAACCTTTTTGCTGTCGCGTGCCAAAAGTGGGGATCATGCAGGGGGGTCGTGCATGCGTGTGCCCATACCCATAATTCAATGTGCCCCACCCCCTGCACATGCGCGCGTGACACCCTCCCCCGCACTACCCCCACTTTTGGCATGCGATGGCACGGTGGGCCTGGTAGGCCTTTTTTTCACCCTTCCCAGGCTCCAGAGGCTTTCTTGGAGCCTGTGGAGGGTGAAAACTGCCTTTCCTCCCCCACCTGGGAGGCCCTCCAGAGGCCGGAAACAGCCCATTTCCCGACTTCAGGTGGGCCCGGAAGGCCCAAAAATTAGCTGGCCGGCGTGCATATGCGCGCTGGGGCTGAGTAGGGCAATGCTCGCGTGCCCACAGATATGGCTCCACGTGCCACCTGTGGCACCCATGCCATAGGTTTGCCATCACGGCCCTATAGTATACAATGGGTATGCTTAACAGCCACAGCCATTCACTGCCAAAAAGGTCACAAAATTAGGTCTAGTTGTGAGATGACCTGCTTTATGACCATCACAACTTGAGCGGGGCTCAATTATGGTTGTAATTCAAGGAGTAACTATATATTATTTTAAAATAATAATTGAAAATTGCTGTAAAACTCTAAGCAAAATTCAGTTATCAGGAATAGCGGATAGCACAATGTGAATCATAACAATGAATTGCAAATTACAATAAAGTCTGTCCATATTAGCATAAGACTATATCAATTTAATAAAATGCTAATTAAGAAATTATGTAAAGCTGATATATTAGAATTTTATGTAGAGATAAAGCTAAAATTGGATACCATAAATAAATATGGTAGAAATCTATGGTTTCCAAATTAAATGAAAATCTGTGTCAGATTTATTTTCAAGATATGAAGTTATTCTAGACATTGAAGCATATTGTCACAATCCAAGTTAATACCTATTCCATACTTGGTAAATGGAGTGAGTAATAAAAAGAGGAACACTTCAGAAAAGAAGCACACATCTAAGAAAATATAACATGTTGGAAAAGATAGCAGAACTGTAACTCACAACCTTGATTTAGATCAACTTTCCACTACAATTTCTCCAATCTACCTAAATTAGGATCAATCTTCTTTTTTCAGTAACCAGAATCTAATTATTTCCTACCTACTCCATGGAACACATGTAGTTGCTTAATATTAATTTCTGTTATACTGTTCCCACCTTCTCATTGTTAAAATACATGAGGTTTTTCCCATCAAATCTGACGAAACGTCGTTGGAAGACATAATTCCTATGGAAAATGAAAGGAGAATGTCTTAAATGCAGAACTGTTCACTAGGGACATGACAATATCTATTAAAGGACTGGTGGGGAGCTCAGTTATGCAGGTAGTCCTTGACTTACAACCTTAATTGAACCCAAAATGTCTGTTGCTACATGGGACATTCGTTAAGTGAGTTTTGCCCCATTTAATTACCTTTCTTGCCATAGTTGTTAATGAGTTACTGCCATTGTTAAGTTAACAACCATGGTTGTTAAGTGAATCAGGCTTCCCCATTGACTTTGCTTGTCAGAAGGTCACAAAAGGGGGGTCACATGACTCCGGGACACTGTGACCATCATAAATATGAACCAGTTGCCAAGTGTCCAGATTTTAATCATGTGACCATGAGGATGCTGTAATGGTCATAAGTGTGGAAAAACAATAAGTCACTTGTTCCATTGCTGTTGTAACTTTGAACGGACATTAAATGAACTGTTGTAAGTCAAGGATTGCCTATATCTGCTTTTAAAGCTATAAGTGAAGACGGTCAATTCTACAAATAGTATTTGTTTAATTACATGCAAATATACAGTATTAGCTTATTAAAAGGAATATTATTAATATCTCTGTATGTGTTTTTTTTAATATACCTGATATCTTTATTACCCTTAGATCAGAATTACAAACTTTATAATATGATGTATAATCAGTGGTGGGATTCATTTTTTTTAACAACCGGTTCTGTGGGCGTGGCTTAGTTGGGGGTGTGGCTTTGGTGGTCATGTGACTGGGTGGGCGTGGCTAGCTGGTCATGTGACCTGGTGGGCATGGCTATGTGCATAGGGACTACTCAGAGGGCTGAAAAAAGTCATTTCTGACCGGTCCTCGCACTTATGACCATCCTCACATTTATGCCCATTGCGGCATTCTTAACAACCGTGTCACTCATTTCACAACTGCTTCTCTTCACCATGGTGACAAGAGGGCAAAAACATAAAATGTGAGGACAGTCGTAAGTTCGAGGACTGGTCACAAGTGCGAGGACCAGTCAAAAATTACTTTTTCAGCCCTCTGAGTAGTCCATATGCACAAAAGGATACAGCAAGAGAGGGTTGAAGGAGTAGGAGTAGGAGTAGGAGTGAGGTTAAGAGAGGGAGGAAGAGAGGAGAAGAAGAAAGGAAGAGGAAGTAGGGAGGAGACAAAGAGGGGGGGAAGAGAAAGTAAGGAAAGAAAAGAGAGAGGTGGTAGGTTGGAGGAGAAAGAATAAAAAAAGATGAAAGGGAAGAAAGCCAAACCCAAACAAATATAAAAATATTAAGATAAAGAATGAATTGTTAAACTTTAAAGAATAAAGGAGAACAAATATGAATAAATAGCAATAATTAAAAACACACATACAAACATACAATGTATTTTCTTTGAACAGAGTATTTGGCCGGTTCACAAATTTAAACAGTGTTCAGTCATTTCACTTAAATTTACAATTTCTATATTTCCTTTTTGCCATATTTATTCCTCATCTATTTTTTAAAAAAACCAATATTACCCTTCATCCTCATCTCTAATCTTAATCAAATTCAATTTTTCCCTTCTATTCTATATTATACCCCTTCCCATTGTCATCTATTTTTATATCCATCCTCACATTGGTTAATTATGTAATATTGCAGTTGTTTAATACAAATTCAACATTTTAATATAAATCAATGAGTTATATAACTATCTTTTTTGTATATTAATCAATGTGAACATGAATATTCCAATTATTTCCATGCAATCCAATTTCTTACAAATCCATTAATTATATTTACCAATAATAATAAACCAAATAGTTTCCCCCATATATTCCTCCAAACCACAACTTAACCATTTCTGCTTTCAATACAATATACAATTAATAGTATCTCAATTATTACAATTCCCTAGTTAAATAGATAATTTTTTTCTTTTGTGTTTTAAAATCTTGAACTCTCCTCTTTTGAACTAAATTTCCCATTGTTTACACCTACCTTTTTTGGTGAGCAAAGAGAAAAAGAAATCTCTCTCCCTGCGTGTAGCAGAACCTGCTTTAGTTTCAGTTTCCTTTTAGCTAGGGAAAAAAATCACTCTTTGCAGTTAGGAAAGAGGTTTGAAAAGAAGAGCTTGCAAAAGAGCCTGCACAAAACAGCTGAGAGCGAATTAGAGTCGGGAGAGTCAGGAAGCAGATCTATTCAAGCCTAAACTAAAGCTGAAAGGAGTTTTTTCCTGCTGTTTGCTTGCAAGGAGATAACTGCTGCGAGGCACAGGCCAAAGGGTGGGGGCCACCCTCCTTGCCACATAGCCCCCCGTTGCCCTCTTTTGCATCTAGGGCCCCCCTTCTGCCCCGCCCCCCTAAGGCATCCCACGGCCCGCGGTACCGCCTCCTTTGGGAACCATTGGCTTAACTATTTAATTCCTTAACAACCGGTTCTACCGAAGTAGAATCCCACCACTGGGTCTACTCATTTGTTTTCTTTTGACACTGATCAGCTGTAGGGCGGTGCTTTGAAGCCCCGCGGCAGCTGCAAGGCCAATAAAATTACCAAAAAACACCAAACCGTTTGTTAAATTGCTGGCTCGCCCACCCCTCACCCAGTGGTGTGGAGGGGCGGGGCAAGGGGCGGGGCGAGCCAGCAATTTAACAAACGGTTTGGCCAAACTGCCTAGAACCGGAAGAATCCCACCACTGTGTATAATGTACACATAGCAATGGCTAATTTTCTTACAAAAAACATATTTAGGTGAGGCTAACTGAAAAGAAGAAGTTGGGAAGAAATAAAAGATAGGGTCTCTTCAGTCAGTCACCTACCCCTGTGGAGAGAGCTTGTCCAGCCAGCCATTGAGAACAAAGAACGGCTGCTCTGACACAGAGGTGTAGCAGGCATAGGGAGAGATGGTCAAATCATCTGAATTTTCAACAGAATATATAGGATCCGAGAGCCTGAATGGGGAACTGTTGAAACTTTTAAAGTCTGTTGGAGTTTCCAAGGTAGAGTAGCCCTCAGTCTCATTCTGAGCAATGCGTCTGATGGTACCAGTTTCCCTCTTAGCAGATGGACTCTTATCTTCTCTCCTGGGATTTCTGTCACTGAAAGATGAGTGTCAGATTTATTTAATTAATCAGAAACTGCTAGAAACAGGAGTCCCTCTCGTATTGTAACTTGAGGCCAGTAAAAGTACTCCCAGCAAAAAAGATAATTCCTAACTCTGAAGATACATACTTCTTAGAGTAGCAATAGAAACAAATATGAGAAAAATGAGAACCATTAGAAGTATACTAACTCCTTAGTGAATGGCTGCTTTCCATATAAAAACCTAGTGGAGTTGCCAAAAAGTGGGGGCACATGGTGATCTGGACTGTAATAGACTTATTCTTCAAGCAAGCACACTTCATACCCTGCAGCAGACTATCCTTAGCCCACCAGCTAGCCAAACTGTTCCTGAAGCACATCTACTGCCTGCATGTAGTACCATGAAGAATTATCTCAGACAGAGGGGTCCAGTTCATAGCTAAATTCTGGAGGGAATTCCTGCAGTCCATTGGATCATCCCAGGGCCTTAGCTCAGCCTTTCATCTGAGCACCAATGAAGTGGAGGGCAGAGAGACTGAATACCATGGCAGTACCAAAGGTGTTATGTGAACTATTAGCAGTCCAATTGGGCAGACCTCCTGCCTTTTGCTGAGGTCGCATACAATATTCACAGTAGCACAGGACTAACTCCGTTCAAAGTAGTGAACGGCATGGACTTTGTCCCAATGCCAGAATATCCAAGGGATCCCCACTCCTCAGTCAGCTTGACAGACTGGCTGTCAATGCTGAAAGCAACCTGGGAGAATGTCAAGAAAGCAGTAACTAAAGTGGCGCAGACCTATAAGAAACAGTCAGATAAACACTGAGTCCTGCAACAGCCATTCCAGCTGGGGGAGGTCTACCTCTCCATAAAGTATTTGAGGTTGAAACTCAACAGTAAGAATCTGGGACCAAAGTTTATGGGGTCATTCCCCATAGTGAAGATCATCAACCCAGTCACAGTGCAATTAAAATTGCCCTGACTGCTAGGGAAGATACACCCGGTATTCCATAGCAGCCTCTTAAAACCTGTGGTCAGATCAACCCTGAGGCCATTACCCTGTGAGTCCCTGAACCCCATGGTCATAGGGGGCCAAACCCATTATGAGGTGCAATGTATCCTCAACTCGAGGTGGCACAGGAGACAGCTCCAATACCTAATCAAGTGGAAGGGCTACCCCTTATCAAAGGCATCTTGGGTAAAGAGTAGGAATATCCAGGCTGATCATCTCACAGTTAAATTCCACGCTGACAACCCAAACAAGCATGGGGGGCAATTGCAACCCTAAAATCTATACCTGTACTCAACTTGTTTTTGCTTTGCACAGGTCGCCTTCAGGAAGTGAGGGGAGCCAAATGTCAACTCGCAAAGCATCCCTGATCTGCTCTCGAGTTGCCATAGGCAAGCGGGATGGGAAAATGAACTCTGTAGCTGCGGCGAGGCAGCACATCAATCAAAACTAAAGCACATTCCAGCCATATCTCTGTCAAGGCTGTCTCCACGTTTACCCACAGTAGCTGGAGGGGAGTGATCTCTACAACCCACGAAATTGCTTCATTGACTAATGTGACTGATGATACACCTTGGGGGGAGGGGGGAAACAGAGTGAGAGCTGGAATGTAAATTACATGGGGTCAGAGTTGGCTTCACTTGTAACGTGCCAACATGAAGCTCCTAATAAATAACAGGATTTCTTTTCAAGCTTGGCTTGAGGCTCCTGATTTAATTAAGGCATCGGTTGGAACCTGACAGCTTCAGTCCTCTGTGGGTGAGGCTGGGGAGTTTCAGGGGATGCCTGAGAGAACAGTGACTGGGGTGGACACTGCAGTGGTGGAGGAACCATCCACTCTGGAAGCCCCTTTGTCACAAGACAGGGCTGCTCACCTGGATGTGCACCCCAGGGAGCATCAGGACTCAGAACAAGTACCTGCCATCCAGGAGGATGTAGTGAGGGATGTTGGTCAGGCCCAGCAGGGGAGTGGTGGAAAAGCTCCTCAGTGGCTGCAGGTTCAGGGCCTCCATATAGGCAGAGAGCAGCCATTTGACGAGGTGGAGGGAGCGGCGCCTGACTGATGGGGACGAGGATGGGGAGTGGAGCTACTCCACCGCACTGAGCAGCCAACCTATGGACTTGTTGAGGGAAAGGTTTGGGGATGCCAGTTTCCATGACTTTAGGTCTGGCAACATGTGGACCCAGGAGCTGAGGGGCTGCCTACTAGGAAGGCCCAACCACAGTCAACCCAACAGCTGGTGGTTCCATCTGCTCACTTCTGCTTGGCTAGCCCAAAATTTCGACTTGATGGTGGTCATGGATGGGCCAGGGAGGACCAATCCCTGAGGAGACCACTGCCGGGTCCTTCTTTTGCTGGGAACAGTGTACACCCTGGCCACTTGCAAGGTGAGGCAATAAAAATTGGGATAGTGGGCATCCGTGGATACCCCCTAGGCTGATCAGTCTGCCACCAGCCCAGCAGTGGGCCAGAGAAACAGGGGCTGACTGTGGTTGGCCTGAGGGGTTCTGGCAAAAGCCCCTCCCTCCATGGGAGCCTCCAGCAATGTTTGATGGAGGTCCAGATAAGGTGACCCTCTTCTTAAGCCAGGTTATAAGCCACCTGGACCGATAAGCTCACCTCTACACCTCCCAATGGAGCATGGTTATGGCAGCGACGGCGGTGTTAAAAGGTGAGGCTGCTGACTAGGGGGCCGAGCTCTACAATGAATATTCCCAGGAATTGGGCAATGCAGGCCTGTTTTTGACTGCACTACATGAGCGATTCAAGGACCATACTAGATCCCAGAGAGTGGAAGGGGAGTTGTTGGCATTGTGGCAAAGGGACAGGCTGGTGGTGGAATACCTCTGTGATGTCTGACAGCTATATGATAAGTTGTGGGGCTGACCAGAGTGCTTACTAGTGCATCACTTTAAGACCGGCCTTGACTGCATGTTGCGCCAGGCTTGCACTTATCGGGGCTTGCCTCCCTGACTGGGCACCTGGCACTCAGCAGCTACTGAGTTGAATGCAGAGTTACGGGAGTGTAGACCAAAGGGGGATGTTCTGCTGAGACCACGGTGGTTCCCAGACCAACTGGTGAACAATGCCCCGCTGGCCCACCCACACAGGTGGTCCAACCAGAGAAGTCTGCATCTGCCAGGCCACCTATCCTGTCCTTTTTCTGTGGCCACCAGGCCACCAGGCAGTCAACTTCCCTGTCCCTACTCCACAAGTGAAGGCAGGGCCTTCAGGCATGTGAAAATCAAAGAAGATGCCCTGGAAAGACCCGGAGAAGTCCAGAGGGGCCCAGCAGAAGGAAATGGTGATCCTAGTGGGCAACAAGGATTACAGCTGAGTGATGGTGGAGGAAGGACCCCAGCTCACCAGCAGTGACAGCAACGATGGAGGGGATGGTGACCCAATGGTAAGCAATGCCATCTGCCTCTTCCTGCTCCCGGTGGTGCTTATGGCTCAGAAGCGAAATGCCTGTGAGACACTCATAGATATGGGTGCACATGATGCTTGTTCAGTCTGGTGACAGCTGCCAGGTTGGGGAGGCTGTCCTTCCCAACCTGGCAGCAAACCATGCAGTTTGAGCAGGTGGATGGTTCACTGCTGGGAGGGGCACCTGCCACACATGTTACGGAGCTGGTGAAGCTGGAGTTTGGCCAGCATTGGGAACTCATCCACTCCATCGTTGTCCAAAAATAACTGAGTATGTGATTTTGGGACTCGCATAGCTAGATAAGTGGGGGCCAACCATCTGGTGGGGGGGAGGTTGTAGGTACTTGTGTATAAGCAATGAGCCCATCCCACCACCAGATGATCAACTCCGGAAATGTGGTGTTAACGAATCTCCAGACCTGGGGCCTGGAGATACAGGAGCCAAAGCTGCAGGGGAGGTGATGGCCTTCCCGACAGTGTACAGCAACTTTGCAGAGGTTTTCAGCAAGAAGGAGTGTGATGTATTACTCCCTCACCGGCCAGCAGATTGTGCCATAGAGATACAGCCTGGGGTTAAATTGCTAAAGCCAAAAATGTATTTTATGATGCCAAAGGAAATGAAAGAGCTAAGGCAATATATATAGAAAAACTTAGCCAGAGGATTTATTCAGCCAGCCAGGTCCCCGATTGCTGCACCGGGACTGTTTAGAGAAAAGAAGGATGGGGTTTGCGATTCTGCATAGACTTCCGTGGGATTAATGTAGTGTGCATTGAGAACATGTATCCCTTCCCCCTTATGAAAGACATGCTAGCCCATTTGGCCAAGGGACGTAACTTCACCAAGCTGGATCTCAGGGAGGCATATTATTGGATATGGATCAGGGAAGGGGATGAGTGGAAGATGGCATTTAATTGCCCATTGGGTAGTTATCAGTTCAGTCCTTCGGACTGCAAGGGGCTCCGGCGGTGTTCATGCAATTGATAAATGAGGTTTTGCATGAACACCTGTATAAGGGGTGCTCATTTACCTGAATGATATCCTGATGTACACCAAGACCATGGACGAGCACGTCCAGTTGTGCGCCAGGTCCTGAAGAAACTTCTGGTGGCGCAGTTATATATAAAATCAACCAAATGTGAATTCCACCAGGCCCAGTTGGACTACCTAGGTTATCAGCAGTTATGCGAGGGGGTGGAGATAGTTCCAGTGAAGGTACAGGCTGTTCTGGACTGGAAAGCCCCGAAAACCCGAAAACAATTTTGCAAACTTTTTTTAAAAATAGTTTTTATTAATCATTTTTCACCTTTGAAAACAGAAAAAACAATTTTAAAAAAAGACAAACATAACAATATATCACATTTTTACAGCCTTCAGTGTCAGCATGTGTAATCTGCTTTTGTAATTTGCTCTTCTACTTTACCTTTCTATCCTTTATAACAACTATAACAATCATTTTAACCATACTAGTTACATATATTTACATTATACTTACATAATCTATAATTTAACTTTGACAGTAATTGATAACTTTAATTATTATCTAATTTCTGGATCGGGACACCTTGCATGCAGTCACTCATGCCCTTGTCACCTCCCGGTTGGACTACTGTAATGCTCTCTACATGGGGCTCCCCTTGAAGAGCACTTGGAGGCTCCAACTGGTCCAGAATGCGGCCGTGCAGGTGGTTATGGGCGCAACCCGATGTGCCCATGTGACACCCCTCCTGCGCAAGCTGCACTGGCTCCCAGTGGTCTTCCGGGTGCGATTCAAGGTGTTGGTTACCACCTTTAAAGCGCTCCATGGCATAGGACCTGGGTACCTTCGAGACCGACTTCTGTCACCAATAGCCTCCCACTGGCCAGTTCAGTCACACAGAGAGGGTCTCCTCAGGGTGCCATCAGCCAAGCTAGGGTTAGGCTGGTGACCCCCAGGGGGAGGGCCTTCTCTGTGGGAGCCCCAGCCCTGTGGAATGAACTGCCCCCGGAAATGCGTAAGATCTCCGACCTCCAGGTATTTCGCTATGCCCTTAAGACCCTGTTGTTCCGCCAGGCCAGGTTATCAATGTAATAATTTTAAATTGGGTGTTTTAAATTTTTGGGGTCTTAAACTGAGCCGAATTATTTAATAATTTTAATAATTTTAATTGATGTTTGTCTTGTGCTTTTAATAGGCTGTACACCGCCCTAAGTCCTTTGGGAGAAGGGCGATACAGAAATAAAATAATAATAATAATAATAATAATAATAATAATAATTATTATTATTATTATTATTATTATTATTATTATTATTTCAAACTCCTATTTCTTATTTAGGTTTCTATTTTCTAGCCACTTATACATTCTATTCCATACTTTGTAATAGTCTGAATCTTCTCTTTCCTTTAATTCCATAGTCATTTTGTCCATTTCTGTGCAATCAAGTATCTTTCTGATCACTATTTCCTCTGATGGTGTACTAGTCTGTTTCAATATTATGTGAGGGCAATCCTAGCTGCCGTTAATATGTGTAGTATTATGTATTGCAAGTTCTTTTCCATTCTTGATTCTAAAATTCCTAATAAAAAGAGCCCCGGTTTTAATTCTATCCTTTGTTGCATAATTTCTTCCAACTATCTATTAATTTTACACCAGTATTTTTTTATATTGGGGCGCACCCACCACATATGATAGTATGTTCCTAATTTATGGTTGCATTTTCAACATTCAGGAGATAAATTTGAAAACATTTTGGCCAAACTCGCTGGGGGCAAATGCCATCTATAAAACATTTTATAGAGATTTTCTTTATAGGCTACTGTCATCATAAATTTGTAATTCCTTTTCCATAATTTATCCCATTGGTCTAATTCTATATTATGTCCGAAATTTCTGGCCCAACTAATCATTGTCTCCTTTACTGTCTCTTCCATTTTGCATCTTAACAGAAAATTGTAATTTTCAGTTTACTTAACAGTAATTTTCAATTTACTTAACAGTAAATTTTAGTAATCATTTTTTCCTGGTTTCCTGTAGTAATTTGTCTGTTTCTGATTGTTCCTCATAAATACCATACTGTTCCCAGTCTTTTTTAAATCTTGTTTTAATTTGCAGATAAGGCCACCGTTCCATATTTATTCCTTGTGTTTTCAACTCTTTTTAAATTTTCAGCCGATTTTAATTCTCCTTTTTCATTTAATAATTCTGCATAGCTCACCATTTTACTCAAAGCTGTAGTATTTGGGTGTATAATTGCCTCCATCATTGATAACCAACTTGGGATTTTCTGATAATGATTTTTTAAAAATTTTTCCCAGACTTTTAACAGAGCATCTCTTAAAATGTGCCTCTGTAAGTATGAATGAAATTTATTTTTTCCCTCCCAGAGAAAGCCATGCCAGCCAAGCTGGAGGTTATGGCCTTCTATCGTTAATATTCATTTATTTTTTAGTTGAATCCAATCCTTGAGCCATATCAAAACTGCCGCCTGATAATAAAGCTCCCAATCTGGGAGACCAAAACCACCTTTATTTTTACTATCTTATAATAGTTTAAATTTAATATTTGGTTCTTTCCCTGACCAAATAATTTTTGATGTTATTTTATTTAATTGTTTAAAAAAAATCTAATTTTATCAGCACTGTTTGAAAGGGAATAGAGAGTAATTTGGGTAATACATTCATTTTAATTATTGAAATTCTACCAATTAGTAATATTTGTAGTTTAGTCCAATTGTCCAAATCTTTTTGTATTTGTTGTAGCAGTTCATCATAATTGTCTTTTTTATCATGATACACTTTGCCGATAACCATATTCCAAATATTTACATTTTTTTGCACTCAAGATCCCCAATTTCTCCTCTAGCTCTTCATTCTGTCTATTAGTTAGATTTTTAGTCAATATTATTGTTTTCTCTTTATTTATTTTGAGCCCCGCCACTTTGCCGAATTGGTTTATATCTTGTAATAATATTTGTCCAGATTCTAATAATAAATGTCAAATCGTCCACAAAGGCCTGGGCTTTTTATTCCTGTGTTTTAATTTTTAATCCCTTGATTTCCCAATTATATCTAATTTGTAACATTAGCATCTCTACTGAGAGAATGAATAACAGAGGAGATAAGGGGATCCTTGTCTTACTCCTTTAGCTATGTTGAAACCTTCCGTTTGTTCGCCATTTAGTATTATTTTTGCTCTCTGATTGGAATATATTGTTCTGATCATTTCTGTAAAATTATCTCCAAAGTTCATTGCAATTAATTGATTTATCAGAAAATCCTAATTTAGGTTATCAAAAGCTTTTTGTGCATCCAGGAATATCAATGCTACCTGTTTTTCCGGGTGTGTCTCATAGTATTCTAATACATTCATTATGGTTCATATGTTGTTTTTTATATATCAAAATCCATTTTGATCCAGGTGTATGATTTCATTTAATATTGGATTATGTCTTGGATTATGGGGAGATAGATCACTTCTCTTTGTTTGCATGATGCTGGTTTAGTCACCATGAGAGGGCAACCCTTTGAGACTTCTATCCCCACCTCCTTTTTTGGATGGACTTACTACAACCACAAGACTTCCCATTGTCATGAGAGGGCGATGATGTTCTGATGTAATGACACTTGTAACATACTGGTCTTCCTTTAACATCTATTCCCTCCCTTATTTTAATTTACCTGTCTTAACCATCTCTAACACTCTTAGAAGAAAATGATCCTGCATCTCCTTCAGCTCGCTCCTATCTTCGATGTATTCAACTGCGGAGCTTCTTGCACTGCAAGATTCTCCCCTCTCGCATGTCTGGCCCTCTCAGTTATCGAGGGCCGCCCTTGAGGACGGGTTTTGGAACCCCGAGAGGTGGTTTGCAAAAAACCGACGGCTTTGGGGGTTTTTAGATAAATTTTTAACTTCTATTTCAAGGGGTTCTGGGAGGGATTGTGGGAATGGATCTGGGGGGGATCCATAAATCCACTGAATGGGGTAATGGGTCTGATGATCATGGCGGGGAGGACGGGGACAGAAATTTGACAAGGATACAGGGGGACGAAATGATGGGCATTAGTATAATAAGTGGGAGGGACAGATATGACAGTAGCAGGGGGCCATATTATGTTTTGGGAGTGCGCACTCGCTGTTTGCGAGCGATTGCACACTCCGACCCCCAAAGCATTCCTCGTTCTCCAGGTTGTTCAGAGTCTCAGGCCCTGAGTCTACGGCTGATATTGTGTAATGCCAGGTCAGTGGTAAATAAAGCCCCCCTCATTCACGATCTTATTTTGGAGGGGGGTGCTGACCTGGCAGGGATTACGGAGACCTGGTTAGGCCAGGAGGGAGGAGTTCCCCTTGTGGAAATGTGCCTGCCAGGTTTCTGTGCATTCCATCAGCCAAGGACTCTGGGAAAGGGTGGGGGAGTGGCAGCAATTATTAGAGAAAGTCTTTGCCGGAGGGAGGCCACTGTTCCTCAGGTAGCCAGATGTGAGTCCCTCCTTGTGAAGTGGGATCAGGGGATACAGATGGGCCTACTGATCACGTACCTGGCTCCCTGCCACGTGACGGTGGTCCTGCCTGAGCTGCTTGACGTTATAGCCGGGGTGGCGGTGGAAACCCCCAGACTTATTGTTATGGGGGATTTTAACCTGCCATCTGCTGGTGAGATGTCGGAGGTGGCTTGGGAGTTCATGGCTTCCATGACGGCCATGGACCTGACCCAGGTAATTCAAGATCCCACCCACTTGGGGAATCACACTCTGGATTTGATTTTTGTCTCGAATCAGTGGCTGAATGATCTAAGAATAGGGGATCTAGACATCAAGCCCTTGTCATGGTCTGATCATTCTCTCCTTCACATGGACTTTCAGGTCACTTTCACCAACCGCAGGGAGACGGAACCAACCAAGTGGTTCCATCCCAGGCGCCTGATGGACCCCAAGAGGTTCCTGACGGAGTTTGGGCCATTTCCTGAGACTGGCTCACAACTCGACTGAGGACCCGGTGGTGGCCTGGGACAGGGCAGCTACTAGGGCCTTGGACCGCATCATGCCTTTGCGGCCTCTGACCCGATGCCGATCTCGACTAGCTCCTTGGTTTTCTGAGGAGCTGAGAGAGATGAAGTGTCGGAAAAGATGCCTGGAGAGTGATTGGAGGACAAGCTGATCTGAATCTGACCGAACACAGGTGAGATCTTATATTAAGACCTACCTAGTGGCGATAAAAGTGGCGAAGTCTAGCTACTTCTCTGCTCTTATTGCATCTGCAGAGAACCTCCCAGCCACGCTGTTTAGGGTGACTCGCTCACTACATCAGGTGGGGGTGCGTGAAGACCCCTTACAGGGCTGAGCTGAGGATTTTGTGCAATTCCTGCATGATAAAGTCGCTCAGATTCGGGAAGGCCTGGACTCCGATTGGGTAGATCCAGGGGAGGAGATGGGGGTAAGTCCTGAGAGTGTTATCTGGGAAGAGTTTGACTCTGTGGTTCCTGAGGATGTGGACAGGATTCTGGGCAAGCTTAGTGCTGTCACATGTTTATTGGCCAGTTGGTACTGGCCTCCCGGGAGGTTACACGAGGCTGGCTCCAGGGGATTATAAATGCTTCTCTGAGTGAGGGTGTCTTTCCCACCGCCTTGAAAGAGGCGGTTGTGAAGCCCCTCCTCAAGAAGCCTTCCCTGGACCCAGCTATATTATCAAATTATCATCCAGTCTCCAATCTTCGCTTCGTTGCGAAGGTTGTTGAGAGTGTGGTGGCACAACAACTACCCCAATACCTGGATGAAGCTGTCTATCTGGATCTCTACCAGTCGGGCTTCAGGCCACGATACAGCACAGAAACTGCATTGGTCGCATTGGTTGATGATCTCTGGAGGGCTCAGGACAGAGGTTGTTCCTCTGTCCTGGTCCTATTAAATCTCTCAGCGGCTCTTGATACCATTGACCATGGTATCTTACTGCACCGGCTGGAGAGGTTAGGAATAGGGGGCACTGTGCTTTGGTGGTTCTCCTCCTTCCTCTCTGACCGTTCACAGTTTGTGTTGGCTGGGGGGCAGAGGTCGACCTCGAGGCACCTTATTTGTGGGGTGCCACAAGGATCAGTCCTCTCACCCCTTTTGTTCAACATTTATGTAAAACCGCTAGGCGAGATCATCTGTGGTTTCGAGGTGAGTGTTCATCAGTATGGTGATGACACACAGCTATATATCTCCACCCCGGACCACCCCAATGATGCCCTTACTGTGATGTCCTGTTGCCTGGAGGCCGTGCGGATCTGGATGGGGAGAAACAAACTCAGACTCAACCCCTCCAAGACCGAGTGGCTGTGGCTTCCGGCATCCCGGTATAGTCAGCTGGTACCATCACTGACAATTGGGGATGAGACCTTACTTCCCACAGAGAGGGCTCGCAACTTAGGAGTCCTCCTGGATTCACGGCTATCTTTAGAAGAGCACATGACGGCTGTGGCCAGGGGGGCCTTTTATCAGGTTCGCCTGATCCGCCAGTTGCATCCCTTTCTGGATCAGGATGCCTTGCGTACAGTCACTCACGCCCTAGTCACCTCCCGTATGGACTACTGTAATGCTCTCTACATGGGGCTCCCCTTGAAGAGCACCTGCAGGCTCCAGCTGGTCCAGAATGTAGCCGCGCGGGTGATTATGGGCGCAACTCGTTACGCCCATGTAACACCTCTCCTGCGCGAGCTGCACTGGCTCCCAGTGGTCTTCCGGGTGCGATTCAAGGTGTTAGTCATCACCTTTAAAGCGCTCCATGGCTTAAGACCTGGGTACCTACGAGATCGTCTTTTGCCACCAATAGCCTCCCACCGACCAGTTCGTTCTCACAGGGAGGGACTACTCAGGGTACCGTCAGTCAAATCATGCCGACTGGTGACTCCTAGGGGGAGGGCCTTCTCTGTGAGGGCTCCAACCCTTTGGAATGAACTGCCCCCAGAGATACGGAATATCCCTGATCTCCGTGCTTTCCGCCGTGCCCTCAAGACCCTGATGTTCCAACAGGCGGGCTAAACATGAACATGTGAATGATCTTTTAAAATGTACACCGCCTTGAGTCCTACGGGAGAAAGGCGGTATATAAATATAATAAATAAATAAATAAATAAATAAATAAATAAATAAATAAATATGTTTTAAATTCTTTTTGCCATTATGGCCATAAATATCTTATAGTCAGCATTTAGCAGCAAGATTGGCCTATAGTTTTGAATCTTCTGTTTCTCCGTATTGTCTTTGGGGATGAGTATTATTAGTGCCTCTGTCCAGAATTTTGGTATCTTAGCTTTTTCTAATGCTTCATTGTATTTTTCTAATAATAAATTTTCTAATGGTTTTTAAATCTCTTTATAGAATTCTACTGGAATTCCATCTGGACCTGGAGTTTTGTTGTTTTTTTGCTTTTGGATTGCCCTCTTCAGTTCTGATATTGTAATCTTCTTGTTTAATAATTCCTTTGTAATAATTCTGGTAGAGTTGGGAGGTTCCTCTCTTGTAGGTATCACTTAATATTCTTCTTAATATCTATTTTCTCTTGACTATACAAGGTTTGAAAATAGCTTACTGCGACTTCCGGCTGAGCTGCCGGCATCGCCAGACGCTTCTTTGTGAAGCGCCAGCCCCAGACTCCGTAGAATCGCAAGAACAACGAAAATCAGCTGTCTTGCGGTTTGGAATCCTTCCCCCCAGGAAGAAGGGGGGAAGGAGAGCAGACGGGTGGGGTAGAGCTCCCTAAGAGCACCAGGTTTTGCCAATAATCTGGTGCTCGAAGATGAGAGCTCCCCGTGAAGCCTGTCAAAGCTCCGGACCTGGGATGCCTCTGACGGGGAACTTTTTCCCTGTCAGAACTAGATGCCGCGGCCACCCCATTAAACAACTTTAAACAAATACTTTTTGAACTAAGATGGCAGAGCACAAGTTGCACGAAGGAAACAGCAAGTATTTTTTTCTTTTTTTTTTTAACTCCAAGGATTTACTTTCTTTAAAAGATTTCTCTTAAGTGGAAAGTGAAAGCAAGATGGCGTTTGAGTTTCAACGGGGCGTGAAGAAATGAAAGTTAAAAGCAACTATTGATAAGCCCCTGTTTGAAACGTAAAACTCCTTTTTGAAAAGTGGATGAAATAATAATAATAATTCAAGCAGCAATATAAATTAAAAAGTTTTTTTTCCTTTTTTCTTCTTGAAATTCTTTTTTTTTCTTTCTTCTTCTTTTTTTCCCCGTCCTTCTGGAGGGGAAGGAAGAAGGGGGGCAAGATGGCTGGGCTTTTTGAAAACAAAGAAAGTAAAGGAGGGTTATTTAACCCTCAATGGTCTGACTTTGAGGAAGCTTTGAGCTCAATTACCTCTGCTTTATTGAAAAGAATTGATACTATATTTCAGGCTTCTCAAGCTGGAAACAATGAAATACATGGAAATACTGAGTTGCAATCTAGCAGTGGGGGATTGAATGAAGAGCTGGGAGAGGGAAAAAAACAAAAACAGACCATAGCCGATCTTATAGAAGAGAGAAAGATGAAGGCTGAGCAGGAGCAAGAAACTCTGGAAGTTGATGAAGAGCTGTTCCCAGAAGAAGCTACATTCCTGCAAAAAGTTTATAATATCCAATCCCAAAAACTGCAAAATTTTTCTGGAGTTAAAAAAGGCAGAGGGATCAAAGTTAAGAAGAAAGTTCGTAAAAAGGAAAAGAAGAAAGCCTGGAGAAATGGAAAATAACCCTGCTTGACGAGATGATGGTCCTTAAAAAGTATTGTTTAAATGTTTAAAGATTTTGAATTTGGGGGGGGGGAAGCAGACAGCAGTTTAATGCCAGTTAACCAAGTGATGAACGATGAGGAGGCAATTTATAGCTGTATTGGAATATTTTGAGAAGAATAAACAGATCACTGCAATGCTGGTGTGTTGGGCTGTGAAATATGCCCTGACTTGAAGGATTTGGAATATTTTATTAAGGACTGTGATAAATCTGGATCTAACTGTAAATGTAGAAGTTTTATTGAATATACTAAACTGGAGCTTCTTGCTTGATGGTAATAAATATAAGGCAAAAGGACTATGGATCTAGAGCAATTGCAGCTGATTTGGTGGTTTCCCTAATACGTTTGATGAATCTACTAATTTAACTTTTGACTGGATTTGATGGATATTATTACAAATATAATTATAAAGTCACTCGGGGGGGGTTATAAAGAAGCAGTTTTCTATTTAGGTGGGTAGACGTAAATGATGAAGATATTCTATACGCTGTTGGAAGATGTGAAGACAAGAAGATTAGCAACTGGTTTAATCTAGTATGATGAATTTAAATGTTTGATATAGTTACTAAATGATGTTTTATCTGTATTGATAAATTTATAAGAGGTTTGATTGTTATATTCTTTTTTTGACTAAAAAAAATATTATTATTGTTTTTTTTCATTAAGTGTTTTAATTATAATAGGACCTTGATGGTTTAAAAATGGAGGACAGAAGACTTTATATAGTATTTTATTTTAAATTTGGGGGGTTTTTTCTGATTGAGGGTTTCTTTATTTTTCTTTGTTGTTGGGGGTTCTTTTTTTCTCTGTTTTAAATGAAAGAAGTTATAAAATATCTTGTTAGATCGTATAGACTTAATAATTTGCTAAGTATTAATTAGTTATATTGAGTAATGATAGGTGTGATTACGTAATACTTAATTGTTTTATCAACTGCTGTAATTATAAATGGAGACATGGAGATTAATTCTGTTGAATTAGATGGAATAAGAAGAAAGAAGACTTGCTTTCCTTTTATCTACTTGTTTAATGATTAGGATTATGATAAGTGTGAAATGGAGTTTAACTTAGAGAATTTGAGCTGTATTTTATCTTGTAATTGTATTTGCTCTGGGAAGTCAGGGGGGTGGTTGGGGAGGGGGGAGAAAATGTATGTAAAATTTTTAAAACTTTTTCAATAAAAAAAAAGAAAATAGCTTACTGCTATACTTTTTTTTTCCTTCTGGAAGTGTATTGTCCCTTCTTCATCCTCTAATTTATTTATGTATTTATTTATGTATTTATTTATGTATTATTAGATTTATATACCACTCTACACCCGAAGGACTCAGGGCGGTGAACAGCCAAAAAGATAAAACACACAGACTATAAAATTTAAAAGACAATATAAAAACCCATTAAATAATTTGGCCCGGAACAGATTAAAACACCCCTAAAGTTTAAAACAAATTTACAATTTACAATTAAAAAGGGAAGTTAGGCCAGGCCAGCCTGTAGAAATAAAAAGGTCTTGAGGGCATGGCAGAAGGTTCGTAAATCCGGGATCCTCCGTATCTCCAGGGGGAGTTCATTCAGATAGCAGGTGCCCCCACAGAGAAGGCTCTCCCCCGGGGGCTGCCAGTCGACACTGTTTGGCTGACGGCACCCTGAGGAGACCCTCTCTATGAGAGCGTACTGGCTGGTGAGAGGCTACTGGTGGCAGCAAGCGGTCCCGTAAGTACCTAGGTCCTAAGCCATGGAGCGCTCTAAAGGTGGTAACCAAAACCTTGAAGCACACCCGGAAGACCACCGGGAGCCAGTGCAGCTCGCACAGGAGAGGTGTTACATGGGAACACCACATCGCTCCCATAACCACCTGCGCAGTTGGAGCCTCCGGGTGCTCCTCAAGGGGAACCCCATGTAGAGAGCATTAGAGTAGTCCAGGCGGGAAGTGACAAGGGCATGAGTGACCATGAGTAAGGAGTCCCGATCCAGAAAGGGATGCAACTGGCAGATCAGGCGAACCTGATAGAAAGTCCTCCCGGCCACAGCTGTCAAATGCTCTTCTAAAGACAGCTGTGAATCCAGGAGGACACCCAAGTTGCGAGCCCTTTCCGTGGGGGCCAACAACTTGCCCCCAATAGTCAGTGATGGCACCAGCTGACTATATCGGGATGCCGGAAACCACAGCCACTCAGTCTTGGATGGGTTGGGCCTGAGTCTGTTTCTCCCCATCCAGATCTGCACGACCTCCAGGCACAGGGACATCACTTCAAGGGCATCATTGGGGTGATCCAGGGTGGAGATGTACAGCTGAGTGTCATTAGCGTACTGATGGTACTTCACCCCGAAATCACGGATGATCTCGTCCAGCGGCTTCACATAAATGTTGAACAGAAGGGGCAAGAGGACCGACCCCTGTGGCACCCCACATATAAGGCACCTCGGGGTCAACCTCTGCCCCCCTGCCAACACAGACTGCGACTGGTCAGAGAGAAAGGAGGAGAACCACCGCAACACAGTGCCCCCCACCTCCAACTCTTCCAACTGGTGCAGCATGATACCATGGTCGATGGTATCAAAAGCCTCTGAGAGATCTAATAGGACCAGGACAGAGGAACAACCCCTGTCCTGAGCCCTCCAGAGATCATCAACCAATGTGACCAATGCCATTTCCGTGCTGTACCCAGGCCTGAAGCCCGACTGGAATGGATCCAGATAAACCGTTTCATCCACGTACTGGGGAAGCTGTCACGCAACCACACTCTCAACAACCTTCGCCACAAAGAAAAGGTTGGAGACTGGACAATAGTTTGCTAACACTGCCGGGACCAGGGAAGACTACTTGAAGAGAGGCCTCACCACCACCTCTTTCAAGGCAGCAGGAAAGTTACCCTCGCTCAGTGAAGCATTTATAATCCCCTGGAGCCAGCCTCATGTCACCTCCCGAGAAGCCAGCACCAACCAGGAGGGACACGGGTCCAGTAAACATGTGATTCATTCAGTCTACCCAGAATCCTGTCCACGTCTTTGGGAGTCATAGAGTCAAACTCTTCCCAGATAACATTCTCAAGATCTGCCTCCACCAACCCTCCTGAATCTACCCAGTCAGAGTACAAGTCTTCCTGAATCTGAGCAATTTTGTCATACAGATACTGCACAAAGTCCTCAGCCCTACCCTCCAAGGAGTCCTCCCACGCTCCCTGGTGGAGCAGGAAGCGGTCACTCTAAACAAGGCAGCTGGGTGATTACCTGATGATGCAATAAGAGCAGCAAAATAGTTGCATTTTGCTGCTTTTATCGCCACTAGGTAAGTCTTAATATGAGATCTTACCAGTGTTCAGTCAGTTTCAGAAAGGCTGGCCCTCCAACTGCTCCCCAGGTGTCTTTTCTGGCACTTCATCTCCCTCAGTTCCTCGGTGAACCAAGGAGACTGGTGCTGGGTCAGAGGCCACAAAGGCACAACCCGATCCAAAACTCCAGCGTCCGTCCTATCCCAGGCGGCCACTAGGTCTCCAGTCGAGGCGTGAGCCAGAGCCTCAGGGAATGGCCCAAGCTCTGTCTGGAACCTATCAGGCTCCATCAAGCACCTGGGGCAGAACCATCTCATCGGTTCCGCCTCCCTGTGGCGGGTGTGGCGGTTCAAAGGCCAAAGTGAAGAAAGGAGTGATCCGACCATGACAAGGGCTCAATCTCAAGATCACTCAACCACTGACCAGAGACAAAAACCAGGTCCAGCGTGTTTTCCCCCATGTGAGTAGGGCCATGAACTAACTGGGTCAGGTCCATAGCCATCATGGAAGCCATGAACTCCCGAGCTGCCTCAGACATCTCACCGACAGATGGCAAGTTAAAATCCCCCATGACCATAAGTCTGGGGGTATCAACCGCCACTGCGGCTATAACATTGAGCAGCTTGGGCAGGGCTGCTGCCATGTGGCAGGGAGCCAGGTACATGATCAGTAAGCCCATCTGTACCCCATGACCCCACTTCACAAGGAGGGACTCACATCCGGCAGTCTGAGGAACAGTGGTCTCCCTCAGCCTAAGACCTTTATTAATAACAACCCCCCACCCCTCCCCTGTGACCTCGGCTGATGAAATGCGCGAAAACCAGGTTGCACATTTCAATGAAGGGAACCCCCCTCCTGGCCCAACCAGGTCTCCGTAATACCCGCCAGGTCCACTCCCCCCTCCTGAATAAGATCGCAAATGAGGGGGGCTTTATTTACCATGGACCTGGCGTTGCATAACATCAACTGAAGGCTCAGGCACTGAGGATCTGTGCAATTCAGGGAACGAGCAGAGCATTGGGGGCCAGAGTGCGTCACTGCTCGAAGACAGCGAACGTGCGCTCCCACAACATGATATGGCCCCCTGCTCCCACCATATCTGCCCCTCCCACCCACAGTACTGATGGAAAGTCCATCATCGGAACAAGCTCTAACCCCCTCCTTGACCCTGAGTCCCACACCCCCCATGCTGCGCCCCCCAGCCAGACCAGGCCTCCTCCTTGGTGGGTTATCCCCCACAACCCTAGTTCTAATCCAACCCTCCCCCCCGAACCCCTTAAAAATTTTGCTAAAAATTTACATAAAAAACCCCTCAACCCCCTCTTTGCCTCATGCCACCTCTCGGGGTTTCAAAACCTGTCATCAAGGTAGGCCCTCAATAACATGGAGGGCCAGGCCTGCGAGAGGGGGGAGTCTCACAGTGCAAACAGCTCCGCTGCTGAATACATCCAGTGACACCAGGATGGGGAAAGCAGCTTGGTAGGGACCAAAAGTCCTGGGACAAAGAGAGTCTCCATAAAGTAGGTAGCATCCCGGACTCCACTGCCCTCTCACAGCAGTGGGAGGAGTTAGTTAGTTCAGTCACTCAGAGGGAAGTTTCCGGGCCACCTCTCACAGTGGCTGGCCAGATGTCCAAAGGCAAGGAATTCGATGATGTAATCTCCTTTGGTGATAGGTGGTTCATAACAACCAACTCCCTCCGGATTCATACAATGCTGTCCAAGTCCCCAACTGCCAGGGAATTCCGATGGAATAAATTCAATGGAGGCAGAGTACAGATAGAAATAGCATAGTGGTCCCACAGGAGGATAAGTGCACACAAAAAGTGGGGGGGGGAGATTCCAGCCGGATGCCGATCGAGGGGGGAGGCTGACCCGTAGGCTGATAACAGGGCCAAAAAGGGGGGAGGGGGAGGAGAGGCCACCCATGGCGACCCAATGCCTGAACCATCCACCGGCCTCTCCAACCCCAGGTCTTTCCACACATCCCCCCTCATCATGTCAGTCATGCATCCGTCAACCCCTGAGCACAATCGGGTTTAAACAGGACCCACAGCCTCCGTTGGCAGCCTCCGTTTCACCTCTCCACCAACAGCATGACTCCACCATTTTGATGACAAGCCTCGATGTTCCTCTCCTCCAACACCAACAGCTGATAGGCCTCCGGTGTTCCTTTCCTCCAACGCCAACAGCTGTCCGGTACCACCCACCATCAGCCATCACCACCCTCCACCTGGTTGTCGTGCAGCAGCTGCCATTGCTGCCGCAGCATCGTCATCAGCGCCAGCCACACCCAGACTCCCAGCATATCCCAGCGCATCCCCGGAATGTCCCAAAAACTCCAGGGGTATCCAGCGCCAGGAGGGAGCTCCCCGGGCACCATCACCGCCACCGCCACGCCACCGCCACCATTGCTCCGGCTGCCGCCGCCTCAGCAAGCAGAAAGGAAAATGGTGCAGCCGATGCAGCTAGGCTGTCAGCGTTCTTCCTCCCGCGGCGCCTCCCTCCACTCACTTCATCCCAGCCGCAGCATTCCAGAGGGCGGAAAAGCCCTCATCAGGCTGGGAAGAGGCTCCCCTAGCTGGGAATGGGGCTGCCAGTGTTCATAGCAGCCGCAAAAGACCCCTACTAGCCCCAAAAGACCCCTACCAGCCAGAAAGCTGACCATCCCTAGATGCGACCTAATTGATGTATTAGTTTCTTTTCTTTTTCTTTTTTTAATTTGTAAGCCAGCCATCTTCCTGGCTTATTTGCACTTTTGAAATAGTTTTGGAGGTGACGTCATGGTGGTATGGTGCAGATGAATGGGACTCTGTTCTTTCCACTTGATTTTTCATATCTGGAGGCTGGTAATGGCAATGTTGGACCTTGGAGAAGACAGTGATAGAAAGGGGATAATCCAGAAGTGACGGGGAGAAGAGTGATCCCCTATTACAGAGGGTGAAACCCCTGAAATCCAGTGTGGAAGAGACCAGCTGTCATGGCTAGGTCCAGATGCATGACGGCCTGACTGAATGGCGAGGAGGCAAAAATGTGAAAAGCAGCAAGAAGTATCGGCGGAGAGAATTAAAACAAAGTGAAATACTGAACTACTTCTCTGAGTTGGTGGGATCTACAAAGTGAGTCTCCAAAGTGGGAAAAGCAGTGCCTTAGTGACGGGAGAGGAAAAGAAAGATGAAGGAAATAGAATAGAACTAATAAAGAGAAAGCATTTGCGAGTGGCGATCTGAATGACTGTCGTGCTGGAAATAGGATAGATTGTTGATACTGAGACTGAGGTTGTGGGATATGTGTTGAGAGTTTGCAAAGTTGATGAACGGACTGGAAAAAGAAGAAAAGAAAGGGTCGTTTTAGTGACAGAGATGGAAAAAGTGAAGAGAAGGGACAGTGACTGAGCAAATTGGAGGAAGCTGCCATCTTTAAATGTGGAGAACAGGACGTAGCAGAGAAAATAGAAAGGAGAGAGATCGAGAAATAAAGAACTCTGATAATTTGAATGAAGAACTTTGGATTGGACTCATCAAACCAGCTGTGTATATTGATTAGTTAAATACTTTTAATAGTTTAAACATTCTTATATAATTTAGAGATATCCATCATTGCAAGATTTATATAGAAATTTTAACTCCATATATATATATATATATATATATATATATATATATATATATATATAATTTTATTCTCTTTTCGTAGGTCTTTATGTGTATTTTTGTTTCATCCAGGTTTTTCCTATGTAAATCAAGATCTTTATACAGCCATGGTTCACTGGGCAGCAGAGTGTTTGCTGGCTGCCAGGAAAAAAAAGCCTAGAAACTAGTGGATTGTGATTTCACTGAACTAGGGCTGCATAAAAATCTTGGTTTACATAGGAAGAACCTGGCTAAAGAGAAATACACATAAAGCCTATGAAAAGGAAAGAAAACAAATACTGTACCTTTACAGGGAGGATACATGGGATGAGGGTGTGGCTAACTGATGAGGACTTATAAGTCCGAAATAGATTTATCTTAGTCTGCTTAGTCTCCCAATGGGCAGCAGAGTGTTTGCTGGCTGCCAGAGAAAAAAAAAGCCTAGAAACTAATGGATTGTGATTTTACTGAACTAGGGCTGCATAAAAATCTTGGTTTACATAGGAAGAACCTGGCTAAAGAGAAATACACATAAAGCCTATGAAAAGGAAAGAAAAAACACACACGCACGCACGCACGCACACACGCGCACACACACACGTGTGTGTGTGTCTTCTCAAGTTTTTGCGGGTGTGTGTATCTCCAGGAGCCCTCAGGCAGTCACTTTCATGAAAACTATTTTGTGTTAAATTTATATTTATATTTCTTTGTCAGTATATATATATATTGATATATATATATATATATATATATATATATATATATATATATATGTATATCAATACAGACACACACACACACACACACATACACATATTTATATAAAGCATATTTACACTTTTTACATATTTATATTTTGTACATATATTTATTATTGATTTATATATACTTTATAAATACTTAAGAATAGATTAAAGTTACCTCTTTTGTTATCGCATATTTGAAAATATATCTAACTATATTATCGTATGTATTTATATAGACTCAATACATAGCAAAATAATAATAATAATAGTTAAGCCAAGTTAAGATATTGTATATTAAATAATATTAATTATAAATAGAATAATCTACAATAGTGATCCATATAAACAACTGTTCATAGAAAATATATATGATAAGTTGGACTAAATTGTTGAACTATATTATATTTCTATAGTGATTGTAATAATATCAAAATTGTTCTAGGGTTAACTACTAGATATTACTAGATACAAAAGAGATATAGACAGGGATAGCGACCAAGGAAAGGTTTATTAGAGTGGAAAACCAGACACCTATGGTATTGTGGAATAATCTTCTCCAAAAGTTAAAAATGTCAAACACATCTACAGTCACTAAAGCTGTAAAAAAGAAAATTCCAATGACAGCCTCCCCAGCAGGTCAGAAGTTAATAACAGACATGTCAAGTAGCGAAAAACCAGGATCTGCATTAACTTTACAAAACATGCAAGCTACATTGAATATGATCCAGGAAGTTATGATAAAAACGCAGGAATCCATAAACAATAACCATGAAGAAATGAAAGGTGAACTGTGTGAAGTGAAAGAAGATATAAAGAAATTAGATGATAGAATGGGGAAGATCCAAGAAACAATAGCCAAAAATGAGCAAAAGGTAAAAATAGTAGAGGCAAGAACAGAACGAACTAAAAAGAAACTTCAAGCAGTGGAGGAAAGACTGACAGCAGCAAATAGAGACTTGGAGAAGACAATAATTCATCTAGAAATGGAGAGATCTTCTTTCTATTTGAGATTCCAAAATATAGCAGAGAACAAAGATCTACCCAAGCTTATGATGAAATTGCTAGCAGATCCATTGCAAATGGATAAACATGAAACACAGAATAACATTGATGAAGTATACAGGGTACATACCAATCACGCACGACGACATAGGCTACCATGTGAAATACACATAATATTTGTAAAAAAATCAGTGAGATTAAATTTACAAAAGATCAAGGAATGACCAACTGAATTATTAAGGAAAGGAAATTATAATTCTTAAACAACTATCAGAAAGAATCTGAGACCAATGAAGGAGCTACCAATTTCTCTCTTCACAACTAATAAAAAACAGAATAATGGTCCGGTGGTTGATACCCGAAGGCATGCTAATATCCTGGCAGGATAAGAAAGTAAGAGTGGATACTATAGATAAAGCCCAGGAATTTTACGAGCACTGTCTAGGGAAGGAATCAGATACAGAGAGGAGTTAGAAACCAAAAGCCAAGAGGAGTAACAGAGGCAAAAGAACTAGATCAAGAAGTAAGAGAGAGGATAGACATGGAGAACCAGGAAAGGTTAGGAACAAGAACAAGACATCAAAGGGAAGTAAAACCAAGGAGAGGAACAAGAGTGACAACTAAGTAATAGAATGGAGGAGGAGGTGAAATTAATATTGGTCAATATAAATGGATTAAATTCATTTATTAAAAGAAGACAAATAATTTCTAAATTTCAAAAGTTAAATGTGGACATCATGTGCTTACAAGAGATGCATATCAAAAAAGAAAAAGGTGGTATTTTGGAATCTCTCAAATTAGGGAAATTGGCTGAAACTAAGAAAAGGGGAATTGCAGTGTATGTAAAGGAATGGCTAAAGCCTAAACAGGTATATGCAGATAAAGAGGGAAGGACATTATTAATAGAAGTGTCAATAAAACAAAAAAGAGTATTAATTGTACTTATATATGCACCATATACAAATCAGAAAGAGTATTACATGTTTTTAACTTGTGTACGCCGCCCTGAGACCTTCGGGAGAAAGGCGGCATATAAATACATGAAATAAATAAATAAATAAATATTACAGTAAGTTACACAAAGAGATTGCCGAATCAGAAATGGACAATATTTGCATACTAGGAGATTTCAATGCAGTGGTAGATCCAAAGAAAGATTATAAAACATGGGGTGGGGAGGGACCATGAAAGGAGAACACTACCAACTGCATTTTTTGAAATGGTCCAAGAATTAAACTTAAAAGATTTGTGGAGAAGTGTTGTTTTTTTTTTCCTTGCCTCCATTAATTCAATCATACTAATTGGCCTATTCAATATTTCTCTGTGTGTCTCTTCTAATTTCCTTAAATCTGATTTGTTTAAATATCATTTAATATCTTCTTTGAATATCTCCTCTTGCGCATATAGCTTTTGAAAAAAGATTTTTGCTATATTTTTTTTGTCTTCATTTCTATAATGCATCTCTCCTTTCTCGTCTTGTAATTGATAAATTGGTCTTTTCTCTTTTTCTTTTTCTTTTTTCAATTTATACGCCAACTATCGTCCCATTTTATTTGCGTGTTCAAAGTGGTTTTGCTTTGCTAACTTAATTTTCTGTGCTATCTCTATTTGTGTGGTCAAATTAAGTTTGTGTTTTATCAAATCTATTTTTCCTTTGATCATTTTATTTTGAGGTTCCTTCTGTAGGTCAGATTCGCAATCTTTGAGTTCTTTTAGCAGATTATCTCATTCTTGCTTTTTATTTGTTTTTCTTCGCTGTGTATGCAATTGTTAGACCCCTTATGTATGCCTTTGCCGTGTCCCATAAATTTTGAAGAGACGTTTCTTCTTTTTTGTTTATCCTAAAAAATATGTTCATTTCTTTTTCAATCATCGGGGCATATTCTTTATCTTTTAATATTTCTTTATTCATCATCCATCTTTTTCTTTTCCATTGATCTTTCCATGTTACTCTTACTGGATTAAGATCCGCCCACATATTTGTCATTATTTCCACTTCTACATCTTTTCTAAGTTCTGTCGTCATCCATACTATGTCTATCCTAGACCATGATTGATGTGGACTAGAATAGAATGTGTATTGTTTTTTTCCCTTGTTTTCCTCCCACCATGTATCTTGAAGACATAATTCCTGTATCATCTCATGGAATGAATCTGGTAATGTTTTTTTCTTAGTTTTATTTTTCTTGTTGCTCTCATAATCTTTTTTCACATCCGTGATCACGTTAAAATCGCCTATTATGCAGATGTTTTTGTACTCTAGTTCTTTTACCTTATTATGTATCTTTTTATAAAATTCATTTTGATTATTGTTTGGTGCATATATTGAAATTGGTAACTTTGTATTTCGATCATTAAGATCCTTCCCTCCTCGTCTATGTATATTTGTTTTGTTTTTAAATATTTTTTGATATCTACTGCTATTCCTTGCTTTTTTTGTTCTGCCAATAAAGTGTATAATTCACCTAATCTTGGGTGTTCTAAAATCTTTCTGTGTTGTTTCTTAATGTGTACTTCCTGTAAATTTATGATATCCATATCCAATTGTTGTAACTTCGTAAATGTTTGCATTCTTTTAGCTGGTGCATTTAAACAGTTTATGTTTATTGAAATCATTTTTATTTCTTCTCCCATCTTCATTCTTATTTGTTCGTTATTCTTAGTTTTCTCGTATTTCTCATTACTATTTGTGTTTTTCCCCTTGCTCCTTCTCTCTCTATTTGTTCTCTTTCCAATCTTCTTTTTTCCCCTTATTCTCCTTCATTTTCTTCTCTTACATATTCTTCCTGACTTTTACTCTCTGATTACTCCCTGCTTTCTTGAACTTCCTCCAGGGCAAAATGATGTTCCGCCACTAAATGGCTGGTTTCTTCCCTGCTGGAATTAGGAGGTTTCTCCTGAACCTTTGGGGAAATTGCCTTCCCCCCCCCCCCCAAGGTCCTTGAAGATTCCTCTTTTTTTTTTACCAATCTCTCCGGGATTGATAGTGCCTATTTATAATAAATAAATAGTATTTATTTATTATAAATAATAAAACTCCAGGCCCAGATGGTATCCCGGCAGAATTTTATAGGATATGTCAACAACCACTAGATGAAATCTTACTAGAAACTTTCAATGATGCACTTTTGAATGCCAAAATACCCAATTCATGGATCGAAGCCATTATTACACTTATTCCAAAAGAGGAGACAGACAAATCACAAATTAAAAATTATAGACCAATTTTGTTATTAAATGTAGACTACAAATTATTTACATTGATCATTGAGGAAAGACTAAAAAACATAATAAACGAATATATTCATTCTGACCAGAACAACTTTCTGCTAAAAAGACAAATAAAAAGTAATATGAGAATAATAATTGATATATTGGAATATTATGAAGCGAACCCAGATAAACAAATGGCATTAATATTCTTGGATGCACAAAAGGCCTTTGACAATTTAAATTGGAAATTCCTTACTGTACAATTAGAAAATGTGAAATTTGGCAATAAATTTGTAAATATGATAAAGAAAATATACTCAACCCAAACAGCAAAAATAACAATAAATGGAGATATGACTGAACAATTTATAATAACAAAAGGAGTGAGACAGGGATGCCCTTTATCCCCTTTATTGTTCATACTATCTCTCGAGATATTGTTAAATAAAATTAGAAGAGACAAGGAAATAAAAGGACTGAAAGTTAAAAAAGAGGAATACAAACTTCAAGCCTTTGCTGATGACTTTGTCTTCATCATAGAGCACCCAATATTGACAGGACCCAAATTGTTATCATGAATAGAAGAATATGGGAAGGTAACAGGACTCAAAATTAATAGGCAAAAAACAAAGGCACTAACAAAAAAGCTTACAAAACAACAAGAGAAAGAATTAGAAGACAGAATGGGTATACAAATGTCAAAAAAAATATATTTAGGAATATGGCTAACAAATAAAGGATCATCGATTAGAGAAGACAATTACAATAAACTAACAAGACAGATAAAGAAAGATTTAGAAATTTGGAGCAAATTACAGTTATCTTTTCTAGGGAAGATAGCCTCAAGCAAAATGAATCTGTTACCAAGAATGTTATTTTTATTCAAAGTGATACCTATAAAATTGAGGAAGAATTTTTAAAAAGATTTTAATAAACTTATAGTGAATTATATTTGGCAGGGGAAGAAAGCAAGGATCAAAATAAAATATTTACAAGACATTATGGAGAGGGGAGGATTAGCACTCCCAGACTGGGAAACCTATTATAAAGCAACTGCATTGATATGGATTAAGGATTGGATGGAACTGAAAAACAAAAGAATATTATCATTAGAGGGGTAGAATCTACAAAGAGGGTGGCATGCTTTCCTGTGGGAGGGGAAAAGTAGACAGCTTTTCCCCTCCCACAGATAGGGGTATCCCACAGATGGATATTTTCAAAGACATTTAATTAGGGAAGACATGGCAGGGGATAAAAAAGAACCATTATGATAAAATTCCGGAATGGCTAGCCACTATGGAGACACAAATTTACCCAAATGCTTTAGATATTGGTAAAATGAAAACTTACAAAGATCTGTTAAATAACCAAGGGGAATTAAGAACAAGACAGGAATTGAAAGAACAGGGTATAGACATTGATGGGTGGCTGTATATGCAAATAAAATCTAGATACAAGACAGATTTGGCACAATTTGGATTTCAAAAGGGAACATATGAATTAGATAAAATTCTCCGTGGAACAGAGGACAAAAATTTACAACTATTTATTAAGGTACAAATTGGAAGAAGAGGTAATCAAAGAAAATATGATAATTTGGATGAAAAACTTTGGATACAATATTGAATTAGATAAATGGGAGAAATTATGGAATATAAACTACAAACTAACAATGTCTGTACCCTATAAAGAAAATATATATAAAATGTTTTATAGGTGGCATCTCCCACCTGCCAGATTGGCAAAGATGTTTCCAAATACCTCCCCACTATGTTGGAAATGTAAACACCAAAAAGGAACTTATTATCACATGTGGTGGTCCTGCCATAAGGCGAAACAATTCTGGCAAATAATTAAAACACAAATAGAAGAAATTACAAATCAACAAATAAAAATGAAACTTTCCTACTGGGAATAATTACCAGGTCATATGAAAAATAAATAAGATACTTAATCATCCATATAATTATAGCAGCACGAATAGTTTTCGCCCCAAACTGGAAAAACAATGACATACCATTAGAAGATAATGTGATTAGAAAAATTATGGAGTGTGCAGAAATAGATAAGCTCATGAAGGAGATACAAGAAAAAGATGAAACAGAATATTATTTAGTTTGGGAGAAATGGTATAAATGGTTGGAGGAAAAAGGGGGGAAAAGGGGGACAAAAGAGGACTAAATAATGGTCAAATTAGGTGGAGAAATATAGAAACAAATGGAAAGAAACAAAAATTGTGAAAAGGAAATTAGGTATAATGTTTATGTCAAATGTAAATAAAATAATTAGAATAATAGAATATAGTATAATAGTATATATATATGATATATTAGAAATATATATATAAAAGATATATTAAGATAAGAAAGAGAAAATGGATAAATATGGATTACTGATGCGAGGATGTTGAAAAGAAGGCGTAAATATCTGTCTTTGTTTGTTTAAAAAAACCTGTTTAATAAAAATTATATATACTATAAAAAAAGATGCGTGGAGAGAAGTCAACCTGCAAAAGAACCAATACACTTTCTTTTCCAAACCCGCCCCCCCCACACACACACAATTCATGGTCCAGGATTGACATGGTGTGGATGGACCCAGAAACAAAGAAAGAAATAGCAGAAATAGAAATTGCACCAAATACCTGGGCAGACCATAACCCAATAATAATTAAGTGGAAGGGAATAATTAAGAAGGAAAGGGAGATGGATCATGAATCAAAGGGTGGTGAAAGAAAAGAATTATATCCAATATGTAGAAAAAGAATTAGTACTCTTCTTAAAGGAAAACTGGAATGAACATACAACCACTCAAAATTTATGGGATACTAAAGCCTATGTGTGGGGCATAACGATAGCATATACAATACAAAAAATAGAAACAAAAAGAGACAATACATAGTGCTCCAGGGGAAACTGGAGAAATTAGAAGTAAAACTGCAGAAAGAACCCCAAAATCAGGAAATCAAAGAAAAAGATATAATCAAACATAGACTACATCTAATTACGCAAGAAGAAGTGGTTCAAAAAATAAGATCAATTTTGGAAACTTTTATTGCCAGTTCATCCCATCATTCACCAAGGTGGCCCTCCCAATAACTGATCTCCTTAAGACTAAACACCTGACTGGGAGACCCCATCCTGACCAGTGTTTACAATGGACAATGGCATGTCAAAAGGTTTTCAAGGACCTGAAAGTGTTGTTCACTAGGGAGCCCATCCTACAACACCCTGATCCGAAGAGGGCCTTCATGGTCCAGGCTGATGCAAGCAACGTGTCAGTAGGGGTTGTCCTCCTTCAAGTCAATGAGCAAGGAAACCTGCAAACATGCACTTATACCTCGCACAAACTCACTAAGACCGAATGAAGGTGGGCAATATGGGAACAGGAGGCCTTCGCTGTCCGGTGGATCCTTATGATGTGGAGGGGGATTGTGTCCTATTCGAAGTGTGGACAGACCACAAAAACCTTGAGGCCCTCCAAACCCCATGCAAATTGTCTCCCAAGCAGGTCTGGTGGGTGCTTTATTTTAGGCATTTCAACTTTATTTAAAGTACATCCCTGGCGGGAAGAATTTCCTAGTGGATGCCCTATCTATGAAGTCACAGTATAACAGTAGCTGCAAGGACGTGGTACATGCAATGGTGCTGGTGCTACAATACATGGCTCAAGCTATCTCCAGGGGCCATGGGAGTCACCAAATGAAAGAGGAACTGGACAATATAACCCTCTCAATAAAGACAGCTCTGCTCACCGACCCGTGGTTCCAAGCAAACCACAGCTACTAAACAAAGAGACAGCCTGGCTTGGAAAGGTAACCAAATATATGTTCCCCACATTCAACGCATAGCTGTGCTGCGGCAGTGCTATGATGCCCACTCTGCTAGACATTTTGGGTTCCCGAAAATCTTCCATTTAGCGAACTAGCAGTTTTGGTGACCCAAGATGAAAAAGGACTTGGAGGACTATGTCTGGAGCTGTATAATCTGTGCAACAATGAAGAAGAGGCCAGGGAAACCCCCGGGCCTGCTGCAACCTGTGGCAAACCCCATCCAACCATGGGAAGAAATTGCATGGACTTCATTGTTGAGCTCCCAGAGAGTCATGGCAACACCATCATCTGGATGGTTATCAACCTCTTCTCTAAGCAAGCACATTTCATGACCTGTCCAAGCCTGCCATCAGCACGCAAACTGGCAAAGATGTTCTTTATCCATATTTACTGCCTCCAAGGAATGCCATGAAGGATTATCTCAGATCAGGGGTTACAATTCACAGCCAGGTTTTGGTGGGAGTTTCTGAGAATGATCAGGTCTTCCCAAGGATTGAGTTCAGCCTTCCACCCAGCTATCAACAGAGTGGTTGAAAGAACCAACGCTATGGTAGAGCAATACATCCACTGCTACATTAGTTACCAACAGACTGACTGGGCTACTCTCTTACCATTTACAGAGGTGGCCTATAATAACGTGGTGCATAGTAGCACAGGATTTCCCCCTTTAGGGTAGCAAATGGGACAGAATTTGTCCCCATATCAGAATGCCCTCAGGAAACCTCTGCAGCTGTTAGCCTGGTTGAGTGGCTAAATGACATGCAACGGGTGTGGGGAAATGTAAGAGGGGCATTTACAAAAGTGGCAGAGGCCCATAAGACTCAAGCCAACAAGAAGCACAGTCCCCAAGCCCCATTCCGAGTTGGTGAACAGGTGTATCTCTCCACCAACGGTTCAAGGTACCCTGCCATAAGTTAGCCCCCAAATTTCTGGACCCATTTCCCATTGTGGAAAGCTCCACCCAGCTGAAGCTCCCTCGGTTATTGGGTAACATACACCCAGTGTTCCACAAGTAGCTTGCTACAGTCTGTGAAGACCTCTGGTATATGCCCCCCCCCCGGGGCAGGCGCCTCACCCCGTTCAGGTAGGCGGGGAACTTCACTATGAATTCAAACAAATCCTAGACTCTGGTATATACAAGGGGGCACTACAGTATCTGGTATTATGGAAAGGGTATCCCCTGTCAGAGGCCTTGTGGGTAAGGAGCAGGGATGTAAGTACTCCTCAACTAGTGAAAAGATTCCACCGTAAGAATCCACACAAACCAGATGGAGAGAGCACCATGAGCTTGATAACTAATGGTGTCTTTTGCCTTCCAGATGTCATCTCCATGATAGGAGGGGGCTGCATGTCAGCCCCAAAATGGTCAGTTGCAAGTGAACCATCCCAGGGCTGCCATTCAGGGAGGGGAGGATTCACCATCGCCATGTGAGCCATCAGCTGAGAGGTGGAACAGCTGAGCACCAGGTGAATGCCCAGCTGAGGAGCGAAATGGCTGAGCACCAGGTGGACGTCAGGCCACTGCTTCGTTGGGCTGGGTGCTGCTGTGAATGCATCCAGACCTGCAATCAGCTGGGAAGTGGATAGCTGGCAATCAGCAGAAACAGCTGAGCACAAGCAACCTGAAGCCAGGAGATGGGGCATGTGCACATATGAAGCTTCTGCTGGACAAATTGTGGGCAGACACCAAGGGGTGGGGAAACCAAGGGGTGGGATAAATTCACATACTTAAGGGTGAAGGGATAAACTGCATTTAGCGCTGACTTTGTTTTGCTTCTTGCCTTGTTGGTCATTTCGTGCCAGGTTTCACACTTTCAAGGATAAACGCTTCAAACTAAACTGTGTTGTCTGTTTCTTAATGCTGAACTACGGAACGTGACATTTGGATTGTGATATCTGGATGATCTATAAAGTTTGCATTGCATTCTAAACAATTGCATTGTATATTAACATAGCATGTTAAAGGGAAGAAATCCTGCATAACATGTATAGGCAGAAAAGAAGACACACCACTTACATTGGTTCCTTGCTCTGGTTTGTTATATATTTTCGCACATCTTCATAGTCTTGGCATTCAGAAGTTGCTGAATTCTAGAATAGCAAATAATAGTTCAGTAGACACAGCAATGACCAATTTTTCTTAGCCAGATGCTCAACTCTGACTCTTTTTCTTTGTATATAAATTGATGCCAATGGAACTTTTTTACTGGAGTGTAAATTATCTTTATATTTCCATTTAAATTATCTTTATATTTCCATTTAAATTATCTTTATATTTCCATTAAAAAAAGCTAACCTTGGGCCTCAAGACACAGCCATTTCTTTTTTTAAAAAATAGGATTTTAAAAATTATATTTATTTTCAAATATACAAAGTTCAAACAGCTTGTTCAATTACATTTTGAAAACAAAATTCAATGTATGTTAAAAACCACTTCCAATTTACGAACCAATGTTGGTCAGGCAGAAAAATCTCAGAGCATTAATGAAGTGTTTCCCATCCAGCATCTAATCAAAGTCAGCATACATGATATCCTTGATGTACATTTTTGTCACTTTCAATTTGTTTTATTGTTCCCTTTCTCATTTAAAAAAAAGTTGTACTGGATTTTTATTTTTAAATTCATCAATATCAATACATGAACAGTGTGACCTCTGGGTATAATTCATTTTGATACAAACAGCAATGATGATGATGATGATGATGGTGATAATCATCATCATCATCATCATCCCCCCATGGGGTGCCGCCTTGTTGTGGGGGGGGGGCTTAACTGCTCCAATGAAGCTGAGAGCTGTGCTGGCGGTAGTGTAAACTACCAGCAGGTCTAACCATGTCAGAGAGGTCTAGGCTGAGGAGCAGAACTAAGTGCACCCAACAACCCATGCAATGAATCATGGTGAAACACAACCAAATGAAGCCTATACTGGCTCAGTTGTTGCCCGGGTTAACAAGGACTGCGTTGGGTGTTGGGGAACCTGGACATCCATCGACAAGTGGGCTACAGGCCATGGGTTCCATAGCTGAGCAACCAGGGCATGGGCCTGCAGAGCAACTGGAAGATGAACAACCTCAGAAGCGGCAGAAATGCACCATGTCAGAGAAATGCTATTACAAAGCAGAACCAGAAAAATGAGGCTACCAAAAAAGGATGTACCACTTATGGAAACAAGAATACCCAGACTCAAGGATAACTGAATTACGATTAGCCGATCAGCGACGATTCATCACTTTGTGCTCAGTGAAGTCGAACTTGAAGAAATATAGAAAAATTGTGAAACGGGAACACAGACTACTGAACAGCAGACTGCTGGAGTGGCAACAGAAAATACTCCAATAACATCTGGAGCACCTGAACAGCCTGAATTTGAAAAAAATGCAGATATTTTGCAAGAACAGGATCAGTAAGGGCCTGAAGTCATCATTGAAAGACCAGGAGTACTCAATGCTAGACAGCAAGAACTGAAAGCTTAAAAACTTGGCACATGCTGCAATAAATGCAGAAAGAAGAAGGCTTCCAACATTGAAGACTGTCCCTAGAAAACATTTGGCATCATTGCTGATAGATGCAAACTATGCACTTGCAGCAGTCCAGATAATATCAATTGAATAAGCAAATCAGCTTGCCTACAGTACAGCAGCCATAGTAATGGAAGAACTGGGGATTCAACAGCTGCAGGCCCCTAGAAAATGGACTGGAAAATCGCAATGGAAAATAAGGCTGGAGTTGAAAATAAAGAGCCTGAGAGCAGATGCAAGCAACCTGAAGAATTTGCAGGAGAAAAAGCTGAAGAACAGCAAGATCAAGAAACACCTGATAAAAAAATACGGGCTCAGCACAAGAAGAAATGACGAAGCATTGGAAATTGTGAAGCAGCACATAACAGCAACATCAAGAAAAATTGAAAGATACGAAGCCAGAGTCATCCAGTACAAACAAAATCAATTGTTTCAACCAGACCAAAGACAGTTCTATCAGAGTCTGAATCAGATGGGGGATACGAAAATTGAAAAATCTGAGAAAATGGCAACTACTCAGTTTTGGAAAGACCTGTGGGAGACTGAGAAATGTTACAACAAAATGCTGGTTGGATCAGAGACTTTGAGATGAAATTCTCCAAGAACAAAATAGACCAACTGAAAATAACTACTGAAATAATAAGCAACAGAGTGAAAAAAGTCAAGAACTGGACATTGCCGGGCAATGATCAATTGCATGGCTTTTGGCTCAAATACCTGACCACCCGGCATGGAAAAATGGCCAAACAATTCAATGAGATGCTGCAAACAGGAAACATCAGTGAATGGTTAACAGCTGGGAAAACCTACTTGATACAGAAGGATCCAGCAAAAGGGGCAATACCTGCAAATTACAGGCCAATAACGTGTCTGCCAACCATGTTCAAGCTGCTGATTGGCATTATAGCTGACAAGATCCAGGACTACCTAGAAGCAAGTAACATCTTGCCAGTAGAGCAGAAAGGAAACAAGCAAGGGAGCAGAGGCATGAAAGATCAGCTCCTGATCAACAAAATGATTCTAGAGAACTGCAAAAGCTGAAAAACAAATCTGCATACAACTTGGATTGACTACAAGAAAGCACTCGACTCAATACTGCACAGCTGGATCATCAAGTGCCTGGATGTCATTGGAATATGCAGGTGCACTAGTACTTTCATTGCAAATGCGATGAAGCACTGGAAAGTGGAACTGTTTATTGGAAGTGAAAGCTATGGACTGGTCAACATCAAAAGAGGAATTTTCCCGGGTGATTCTTTGTCACCTCTGCTGTTCATCATCGCCATGACCCCTCTGTCAACAATTTTACAGAAAACTAACCTGGGTTATCAAACTGCTAAAAATTCACAGAAAATCTCTCATCTGCTGTACATGGATGACCTGAAGTTATACGCAAAATCAGAAATTGAAATCAAGTCACTGACAGTTCGAATTTTCAGCACTGACATCAGTATGGAGTTCGGCTTGGACAAATGTGCCACAGTGGCACTGAAGAAAGGGAAGATCGCAGAAAGTGATGGAATTGAAGTCCCAATGGACAAACCATCAAGTGTCACCAACCCAAAGCCTACAAATACCTGGGCATACTGCAGCTGGACAATATCAAGCACGGGCAAGTGAAAATTGTGGTTAGCAAAGAATACACACAAAGGGTCAGGAAACTTATAAAAAGCAAACTAAATGGGGGTAACACTGTCAAGGCTATAAATACCTGGGCCATACCTGTCATCAGATATACTGCTGGGATCGTAAACTGAACACAGGCAGAACTGGATAGCCTGGATAGGAAAACAAGAAAACTGATGACCATACACTATGCGCTGCACCTGCGTAGTGACGTTGACAGGCTATATTTTCCCAGAAAAGCAGGCGGCAGAGGACTTCTGCAAATGAAGCAGACAGTTGAAGAAGAGAAATATGCTCTGGCAGACTTTGTGAAAGACAGTGTTGAACCAGCTTTGCTAGAGGTCAACCAGAGGAAGCTGCACAAACCAAGACTCAATATAGGAAAACAGTGATGCAAACTCGGGCTGACAGCTGGTGTAACAAAGCACTGTATGGACAGTTCCTTGAGAAGTTCCAGGGAAAAGTAGATAAGGAAAAGACCTGGTTATGGCTGACCAACGGAACACTGAAGAAAGAGATAGAAAGCTTGATTCTGGCAGCCCAGGATCAAGCCATCAGAACGAATGTAATCAAAGCCAGAATAGAAAAATCTGCTGATGACCCCAAATGCAAACTCTGCAAAGAAGCGGATGAAACCATTGATCATATACTGAGCGGTTGCAAGACAATAGCTCAGACTGACTACAAACAACGTCATAACAGTCGCTCAGATGGTCCACTGGAACTTGGGTCACAACTACCATCTGCCTGTAGCAAAGAACTGGTGGGATCATAAGCCTGAAAAATTGGTCAAAAATAAGCATGCAAAACTACTGTGGGACTTTTGAATACAGACTGACAAAGTTTTGGAATACCCCAGATATCACAATTGTGGAGAAGAAAAAAGTGTGGATTGTCGACATTGCCATACCTGGTGACAGCAGAATTGACGAGAAATAACTTGAAAAAGTCACCAGATTTCAGGACTTGAGAATCAAACTGCAGAGACTCTGGCATAAACCAATGCAGGTGGTTCCAGTGGTACTCAGCACACTGGGTGCTGTGCCTAAAGACCTAGGCAAGGACTTAAAAACTATTGGCGCTGACAAGATCACCATTGGTCAGCTGCAGAAGGCCACCTTACTGGGATCTGCTTGCATAATCCTCTGATATATCACGCAGTCCTAAATGCTTGGGAAGTGTTCGACTAGTGATTTGGGATACAAAATCCAGCATGGTCATCTCGTTTGCTGTGTATACTATCATATATAATAATAATAATAATAATAATAATAATAATAATAATAATAATAATAATAATA
>WNWU01000125.1:4204958-4329773 GCA_012654045.1 Ptyas mucosa
TAATAATAATAATAATAATAATAATAATAATAATAATAATAATAATAGTTGTTACATTAATCAGACTTGTATAATCCTAGTATTGATATACATGATTGTTTTAGAGTAGTTATTCAATATTTCAATATTCCATTTTAATGCCAATGATATTATTAAGCATACATAATAATACTCTTTCAAACTCTAATCTTTCCATCTAATTAATTACTTATTACTTATGTTCTATTATATAAAAATTATATCTGCTAATATTCCCCCTATTTCTTGTTTCTACCTCTATTCTAACTTCTAGTCAGGCCACCATTACTAATCCTAGTGTTAATACACTTTTTATATTAAGACTTAGTCCTTCATTATTTGGTTGCTCAAAGTCACAAGACGCCATTCAAGTACCAGTCATCCTATTATTTAAACATACCTAATAATATCATCTTTTAACTTTCAATCTTTCCATCTAACTATTGTTTTATATAAAGGTGTGCATTCTTATTTCTACCTCTATTCTAGTTTTTAATCAGGCCATCATTATATTAGAAAAAAGGGGGAAAAGGAATAATAATTCCTTTCTATCGATCATCTCTTGCCCATTTTAATATTTTAATTCTTATTCTTTTTTTGGCTTGCCTCCCATACTCCTCTCTTGGATCTTTGTTTCTATCAGCATCTGTGTCTTCACCATTCAGTCTGATCTCTATCCTCCTAAGCTGCCAGGTCTCCAGAGTGTCCACCCCAACCCCTATCTCCCTTTCAAAAGTATCTTCCAGGTTATTTGATTTCATTTTTAAATGAAAGTATCACCGTAGTCCTCCAGATAAATGTTGTTTATTTCTCTTATCAAAAATTTTCCTAGTCTTGTAGGTATGGTATATTTTCCATTCACCAATAGATGGCACCCTCAGCTTAGGTTTCAGCATTGTTTCAAATCTGATAAATTGATTAATCCAAATTTAGTTCAGTTTATGGAAGCAAAGTCAGCTATTCAAATATATTCAAGTAGATAGTTCCAGCATTTTATAATGCCTTTCCAAAACAATGCCTACCCAGTTAAAAAATCCAACTTTTTATGTTTTAAAAGTTCTTTAGCTTTTCTCCCCTTAGTTCCTTTCTTTCAGGTCTAGGATTTTTCACTCTATGGTATTTCGCCATTTTAAGAAATAGTTCTAAAAGTCTCTTTTCCTGGATTTTCCTTTTTTTTTTCCCTTTTAAGGTTAGGGTCTAAATAAAAAAAGGAATCTTCTCACCTAGCTCCAGTCACTGTTCATCTACATCACTCCTGCACATTTCTTTGTTGCCTCGGCTGTCCCAGCTTTTTGGCAGCCATGATGACTGCCTCTTCTCCTCGTGGTGGATGAGAGGGAAGAAGCCCTGGGTCAAGCAGGAGAGTTGCTGCTCTCTGCAACCTGCAGGGTGCCCCTCTTTTCTTCACCATCCCTACAAGGTGGCTTTAACTCCTTTTGGAGCCCTCCAACAGGGAGAACTCAACATGGGAACACAGAGACCAGTGGTGAAATCTGAAAATTTTCGCTAGCGATTTTTTGGGTGGGGCTCATGTGACCGGGTGGGCATGGCCAACTTGACATCACTCACTGTTAGAGCCAGGAGTTGCACATTCTGAAGCACATTCGGCCCTTCTGAAGCCCCCAATGCTTTGAGTTTCTCTCCGCCCATTTGGCTTGACTGCCCAAGCGAACCTGGAGCCTTCTCTTGCCCTGCTCTCCATTCCAGAGTGCTGTGCATCCCGCTGCCAATCCTCCATACAAACCACCCACATCATTTCTGCAAAGGCAGAAGCCCCCCCCCCTTGCAGGGTGATCCAAAGAGGGGAGGGGGATGCTGCAGAAAAGGCTGCCTTCCACCCATGCTGGCTCCGTGGGGCTAGGGACTCCAAAGTAGCCCACTGGATTGCCTGCTGGCGCCTCTCTGGGAACTTGGCCCCCAGAGTCCGGCACTCTGGAGGAAAGAGGCTCAGCGGTGGCATCGCTTCTTGACAGTGAAGAAGCATAGCAAGAGGGGCAGAAGCTGGTGGCAGTCAGCGGGGCGGCAGCCCCCGCATGGGGAGAGGGCCAGGCCTGGCCATGCCACCATGGAACTCATGGCACTTTCCCTTTAGCCTGGCCAGCGGCGCTTACCTGGGCGGGCCAGTGTGGGTATCTCTTCATCTTCCTGAAGAGCAGGTCACTGCACTTCTAGTCTCACGGCTGGCTGGAGAAGAACATGGCATGGGTGGAGAGGCATTTGCAGCCCTCGCCGAGGCCGCCCTGGCCAAGCGAGCACCGTGTCTCCTCAGCAACAGGCTTGCTGGGCCTTGCCCACCTTTGCCACCTCCGTACGCTGCACATGGAAGGGGCCACCGTTGCCACTCTTGTCAGCCTCCCTCACAGCCTGACTACAGATGTCCGCCTGCCTGAAGCAACCTCCCAAAGCAACCCACCGTCATTCACTTTCATTTCATGGTGGGAGAAGGAAGAAAGTGAAAAGTGGTGGTGCAGTGGTGCTCCGGGAGGGCAGGTGGGCCACGGACATGTGCAGCAACCCTGCCATGGTTTACTTTCATTTCTTGGTGAAAAAAGGAAGAAAGCGAAAGGCAGCGGCTCAGCAGTGTTCTGGGAGGGCAGACAGGCCGCAGATATGTGCATGTGCAGCAGCCCCGGGATGCCACACTGCCACCTTTCGCTTTCTTCCTTGTCCCACCATGAAACAAAAGCAAATGGTGGCGGGGTTGCTTTGGAAGGTTGCTTTGGGCAGGCAGACGTCTACAGTCAGGTGGTGAGGGAGGGTGGTGAGAACAGTGGTCCCTTCCAAGCACAGTGCACGGAAGCGGTGAAGGCGGGCAAGGTGGCCCTGGTGAGCTAGTTGCTGCGGAGGTGCGGCGATCACTTGGCCAGGTGGCTGCATATGCCTCTCCACCTGCTCCATGTTCTGCTCTGGCCAGCCACACAACTACAAGTGCAGTGACCTGCTCTTCAGGAAGATGAAGGGCTACTTGTGCTGGCCCACCCATGGAGCAGGTGTAAGTGCCGCTGCCCAGGCTGAAGGGAAAGCGCTGCAGGCTCTGTGGTGGTGAGGCAGGGCCTGGCCCTCTCCTTGCATGGTGGCTGCCCCCTGGCTGCTGCCGGCTTCTGCTCCTCTTGCTATTATCAGCATTCCAGAAAACCCCCTATTCCCAGTAAAGACGTGGAAGCAGGCATTTTCCAAAGTTCTCTTTACTAGAAATAGGTAATCTGGCACATCTGGGAAATCCCGAATCTGAAAAACCCGGGCTTTCCTTCAGTAAGTCAAAGCTCCCAAAACCACCCCCTTACTCCTCAATTGATCACATACTCCAATCATCGTCCGTTCCACCTCAAGCCAGCCCCTGACCACTCCTCCTCCAGATGCTGGCTCACCCTGACCTTGACCAATAGGAAGAACGCTATTATGTCTACTAACTCCTCTCTCCTAAATCCCCCCTCCTACTTTCCCACACATGAGGAGGTGGCAGCATTGAAGCTTCCGGCCTAATATGACTTCCAGTGCTGACAGGCATCCCCCCCTGCAGAAAGAACCACATCCTGAAAAATAAAAGAGCCTTGTTAGTACAGTGGTCTAAAGCACCCTGTTATTAACACCAGTTGCCTGCAATTATTGCAGGTTCGAATCTCACCAGGCTCAAGGTTGACTCAGCCTTCCATCCTTTCTAAAGTAGGTAAATTGAGGACCCAGTTTGTGGGGGCAATAAGCTGACTTTGTATAAATATACAAAAGTATGAAGGCTATTGCTTAGCGCCTTGTAAGTAGCCCTGAGTCTCCGGAGAAGGGCGGCATATAAATCAAATTTTAAAAAATAAAAAAATACAGATAAAATACAAAAGAAGGGGTTAATGCTTAGCACCAATCCCTTTAACCCCCCTCCCCCCCAGGAGGATCTTTCGGTTTGTCAGGAAATTTGTCATGAAACTGTTTCACGAGCGCATCAGCCTTCACATCCCAACTCTTAACCCAAGTAGCTTCAGTCAAAGGGTAACCTTTCCAGTGCACCAAATATTGTAATTGGCCTCTGTAGAATCTAGAGTCCAGGATTTTCTTCACCTCATAATGAGTCTCCCCTTGTATTACTAAAGGAGGGGGCGGAGCAGCTGGCAAAGGTCTGAGGATAGATTCTCTGACCAGTTTCAATAAACTGACCAGTTTGCTGTGGAAAATGGGGTGTATTTTCCCTAATATGCAAAGGAGCCTAAGTTGGACAGTCACTGGGTTAATCACTTTCACTATAGGAAAGGGACCTATGAATTTGGGTCCAAACTTCTTGCTGGGCACTCTCAATCTTAGGTCCTTGGTTGACAAATACACCTTATCACCTATTCGGAAAGGTGGTTGGAGACCCTGACATTTGTCAGCCTGAGCCTTATATTTTTCTGCTGACTCCGCTAAAGCTTTTTTTGTATTCTCCTAACCCTTTTTCAATGAGGTCACCAGTCCGTTAAGGACATGGAAGTGGGCGGCTCTCTAGGCAACTCAGGCATCAACACAAAAGCCATGCCCATAGTTATTTGAAAAGGGGTCAACCCAGTACTGCTGTGTACTGCATTATTATAAGCAACTTCTGCGAATTGTAGCAAGTCTGCCCAGTTCTCCTGTTAATAATTCACATAACACCTAATGTACTGTTCCACCATTGAGTTCAATTTTTCAGCTGATCCGTTAGTTGATGGGTGAAAAGCCGAGCTAAGTCCCTGGGATGACCCAATGGATCATAAAAATTCTCTCCAGAACTTAGCGGTGAACTGGATCCCGCGGTCCAATATTCTTCTTTTTGGAACTCCATGTAGCCTGTAGATGTGTTTCACAAACAGCTTTGTCAGTTTTTTAGCCAAGGGTAGTCTGCTGCAGGCAATGAAGTGGGCTTGCTTGGAGAATAAATCAATGATGGTCCAAATGACTCGGTTGCCCCCACTGTCAGGGAGCTCAACTATGAAGTCCATTGCAATCTCCTCCCAGGGCTTGGTGGGTTTGGCCACAGTCTGGAGAAGGCCAGGGGGCTTCCCTGGTTGGTATTTCATGGTGGCGCAGGTGGCAAATCTCCCCACATAGTCTTCCACTTCAGTTTTCATCTTTGGCCACCAGAATTGCCTCCTAGTCAAATGGAGGGTTTTTAAAAACCCAAAGTGGCCCCCTAGGCGAGAATCATGACTTCTCTTCAGTACCAGGAGCCGCAGGCTGCAGGGCACATAAAGTTTATTCCTCTTCCACACCAACCCGTCCCTTAGGGTGAGGTCCGCCTGGTGTTCTTTGAACCAGGAATCATTAGAGAGCGCCACTTTTAGCTCTGCTGTCAACTTGTCTTCAGGGAGGTTGGAACCCTGGCGCGTTTGTGCTCTGGTGCGGGCTTGGGCAGCTGGCTGCATCTCTGAAACCATGGCGTGGGCTATCTCTTCCTGTTGGCTGTCAAATTGGGGTTTGCAGGAGAGAGCGTCAGCCAGAATGTTCTTACCCCCTGGGATATATCTTAGGTTAAAGTTAAGTGTTTGAAATATTGAGCCCAACGAACCTGCTTTGGAGAAAGCTTCCTCGGGGTCTTCAGTGCCTCGAGATTCTTGTGGTCAGTCCAAACCTCAAAAGGCTCCTCCATCCCCTCCAGGAAGTGTCTCCCAGACAGGAGTGCCCATTGAATCACAAACGCCTCTTTTTCCATACCACCCATTTGTTCTCAGTGTCAGTTAACTTCCTTGATACATAAGCACATGGCATTAGATTGTTACGGGCATCCCTTTGTAGTAGATGAATTGTCTGTAAAAGTTTGCAAACCCCGGGAAGCTCTGGAGTTGCTTACGGGTGTGTGTGGGCTGCCAGTCCAGTACTGCCCTCACCTTTTCTGGGTCCATTTCGATCCCCTTGTTCAACACCATGTATCCCAAATAATCAAGGGCTTCCTTATGGAACTCACATTTGGACAATTTTGCACAAAGTTTGGCTGCTAAGAGTTTTTTCAGCACTTGTCTGACCAATTTGACATGGTCTTCCATGTTTTCGCTGAATATGAGAATGTCATCGAGATAAACAAGAACCCCCTGATATAAATGCTCATGCAAAACTTTGTTGATCAGTTGCATGAAGACCCCTGGGGCCTCCTGGAATCCAAAAGGCATGACCCGGAGTTGGAAGCTGCCCAAGGGGCAGTTAAAAGCAGTCTTCTATTCGTCTCCCTCCTTTATGCAAACTCAGTAGTAGGCTTCTCTTAGATCTAGCTTGGTTAAAATTTTTCCTTTTGATAGGTGGTTCAGTAAGTGTTTCATCAGTGGGAGGGGGTAGGTATTTTGTATGCAAATGCAGTTGACTGACCGAAAGTCGACCCATAATCTTAAAGAACCATCTTTTTTTTCTTTAAACAGTACAGGGGCGGCCATGTTGGATTTCGCAGGCTTGATGAACCCTCTGGCTAGATTGGTGTCAATGTACTTCCTCAATTCAGTCATCTCAGCAGGTGTCATGGAGTACATTCTAGGTTTTGGCAATTTAGCCCCTGGTTGTAATTCGATGGTGCAGTCTGTGGCCCGATGAGGGGGGAGGAGGTTACATTCTTCCTCACTGAAAGCTTCGGCCAAATCTGCATACACTTTAGGGATCTGGTGTTCACCTGGAGGTCTGTCTGAAGAAGCTGCTGCTGTCTCTGGCCACTGGCCATTATGGGTAGGTTGCTGTTTGGAGGGGTAGGGGTAGGGGGTGATGGGCCAACTGCTATTCTGATTTTTCAGTATCCATCTTCCCATGTGATGGTGGGGCCCCATTTGTCCAACCAAGCTGGGCCCAGTATGATAGATTCTGATATCTTTGGGATTACTATAAATCCTATAAGTTCATAATGTTTCCCCATCTCTAATTTAATCAGTTCAGTAATATGAGTGGCAGGGACTCCCCCAATCAATGTTCCATCCACCTGGTGAAATTTAATCAGGTGCTTTAAGGGTGTTGTTCTGATCCCCAGCTGTTCTACCACTTTAAGCCCGATTAAACATCTGGTACAGCCAGTATCTATTATTGCTGGGAGTTCTGCTTGATTCCGCATTTCCAGCAGCAGTAGTTTTACTTTAATTGAGAAGGGGAGATGGGTGCACTCACCATCGGGTCTTCATCTCCGGTAGCCCCATTGGGAGGGGCTTTTTTTGCTGGAGGTTCCTTGCTGTCTTCAGTGGGGAGGGGAATCTCCACAGCTTGTTTGGCAAATCGGCTGGTGTCTGGGGCTTTCCTTGGAGTCCTCCTGCCTCGTGCAGTTGTGGGGGGTCATTGTTGTGGAACTGGGGCAGGGGCCAGGCACTCAGAAGCTCGATGTCCTGTCTGTCCATAGCGATAGCACCTCATCACCCACCCCCGTTGAGGGGGAGTGCGATTTGTAGGTTTTGAAATGGGGTTGCTAGATAGCATTTTACGAGGCGGCTGCTGTGCTGGGGTTTGGCTGGGGGGGTGGACTTCTCTGTCTAGAGCAATGGACATGGTATACCAGTCATGGAGACGCTCAGGCACTCCCTGGATCCCACAGGCTTTTCTGACTTCTGGGTCAATAGCTTCTTTAAAGTAGTGCAGGAGTATGCCATCAGGCCAATGGCCTAGATTCCCTGCATCTAAAGTCCCATACAAAGTCTTTTATAGGTCGATTACCTTGCTTCATGACCTTTAGCATGGCTTCGTTTTCATTTATGCGGTCTGGGTCCTCAAATCGGGACCGGAGCAGTGTGATAAACCCATCGGCATCATTTAGTTCAGCAGCGCCCTCATTATGCAGCTGGGCTATCCATTCAGAAGCCTCCCCCTCATTCATTCCATCTGAAATTGCCAACACTAAGTCCTGTTCTGATTCGTATTGCTCCCCATACTGATCCAGATGACCCCGGACCCTGCTGAGGAAATAAGCTAGCTTGGCTGGCATCCCATCAAAGGTTGCTCTGAAGTGGGGTGGGGCTGGCCTCGCAGGTGGGGGTGCAGCAGCTGCAGCTGTTTGGGGTAGAACTTGCTGCGGGGCTGCTCCTGATTGTTGCATTCCAACAGGCTGCTGTAAAGTTTGCTGGTCTGGAGGGGGAGGCAATGGCATTGGCTGTTTGGGGGAGGGGGCCTGGCTGTTGAGCTTCTTGCTGTGGTGGAGGGGGGGCACTCCAGCCGGCTGCTGGATTAGTCCCCCCTGTGGAGCCAGGATCGTTTAGCCATAGGAGGGGGGCCAGGGGGATCCCGGGAAGTTTGGAACAGACGGCGTGGGATATCACTGGCCCTGGATCCATTCCTGGCCGGGACAAAAAGCCCATCTGGGTGGTACGCTCTCCGCAGGAGGTAATGCTAACCCGGGCTGGCGAGGGGCCCAAAAAGGGGTTTTTTGCCTTCCGTACGTCAGCTGAGCCTGATGCCCCATTGCTGCAGGACTGGAATGTTGTGGTAATCCTGTTGTTTGGCCTCTGGGTGGGTAAGGGGGGTCTGCATCCTACAAATCCCCCCCTCATGTCCCGGATTTGAGAGGGTGAACGTTGGTTTCGCTAGCCTCCAGCTCACCTCCAGAGGTTGGGAAAGGGGAGGCGAAGCTCCCCCCTCTCATCCAGTGGAACCTCTCCCAGGAATCTGATGCCTCGGCCCAAGCCCCAAGTCGAAGGGCTTCCTCTGCAGCCTCCATGGCTCATCCCCTCTCATCAGAAAAAGCAGGCAAGGGATTGGCAATTCCTTGAGCATCCAGGGCCCTGGCAGGCCTCCCTCCAATTTCTTCTTTCTCCTCCATCTTCACTGAGTCTTTGCATCACCCGGGGTTTTAGGTCAATGCTGGGGCTCAGTACCCCTGACAGCCCCCTTATGGGGTGCTGTTAGGTTTTTTAGGAGATTTGGGATAATGTCAGCATTCCAGAAAACCCCCAACTCACAGTAAAGACGTGGAAGCAGGCATTTTCCAAAGTTCTGTTTACTAGAAATAGGTAATCTGGCACATTTGGGAAATCCCAAATCCAAAAACCCTGGGCTTTCCTTCAGTAAGTCAAAGCTCCCAAAACCACCCCCTTACTCCTCAATCGATCAAATGCTCCAATCATCGTTCGTTCCACCTCAAGCCAGCCCCTGACCACTCCTCCTCCAGATGCTGGCTCATCCTGACTTTGACCGATAGGAAGAACGCTATTATGTCTACTAACTCCCCTCTCCTAAATTTCCCCTCCTACTTTCCCACACATGAAGAGGTGGCAGCATTGAAGCTTCCGGCCTACTATGGCTTCCAGTGCTGACAGTTATGCTTCTTCGCTGCCAGGAAGCGCTGCCACAGCTGAGCATCCTTCCCCTGGACTGCTGGACAATGCGGGTCAAGTTCCTGGAGAGGCACCGGCAGGCAGATGGCCAGGTGTGAATTCAGTGGGCTGTTTTGGAGCCCCAAGCCCCACGGAGCCAGCATGGGAGGCACGGTTGGAAGGCGGCCTTTTCTGTAGCATCCCCCTCCCCTCTTTGGATTGCCCTGAAAGGGCGCTCTGCCTTTGCAGAAATTGGGTGGGCACATGTGTAGCAGCCCAGGGATGTCCACTTGCCCTCCCAGAGCACTGCCGCTGCCCCTCTCAGTTCCAGTTCAGCATCTGTGTTTCCACCAAGGGCCAGCCGCCTGCCACCCACTGGCCGGGACAGACCTCAGAAGGTAAGCTGGGGTGGGAGACCACCAGGAAGGCAGTGTGGAAGGCAGGCAAGCATGGCAGGCTCCCTTCCCCACAGCTCTCTTGTCCACAGCCCTGCTATTCTTGCCTGCCTTCCACGTGGCCTTCCGCTTGCCTGCCTTCACAAGGTGGCCACAGGGATGCCGGGAAGGCCACATGGAAGGCAGGGAAGCATTGCAGGACTGCGGGCAATGGACTGGTTCGGGGGTGTGGCCAGCCAGCAATTGCTACTGGTTCGGCGAACCAGCCCCAATCTCTGCTACCGTTTCTCCTGAATCGGTCTGAACCAGTAGCATTTCACCCCTGACAGAGACCCACTCCTCATGTCTGATCTCACCACAACATCAGCCAGAAATGGACATAGCCATTCCCGTTATGGTAGTCGTATCTAATACTAATACCACTATACCACTTAGACTTATATACCTCTTCATAGTGCTTTTACAGCCCTCTCTAAGGGGTTTACAAATTTAGCATATTGCCCCCAACAATCTGGGTCCTCATTTTACCCACCTCAGAAGGATGGAAGGCTGAGTCAATCTTGAGCCAGTGAGATTCGATCTGCTGAACTGCAGCTAGCAATCAGCTGAAGTACTGCACTCTAACCACTGTGCCACCTTGGCTCTTGTAATGGCATAGATTATGTAATGACGGAGCTATGTAATGACATAGATTACATAGAACATACTGATCTTTACTTTTTTGATTCCTAATAATTACAAGTATTAAATTTTCATTACTATATGAGAAATCTCAGGTGACATTTTCTTTGTACTATCCATTAATTTCCAGCTTATCACCTGGCACTCACAGTATATCCCAATCTCATCAATTTATATAAAGTTAAGCCTCTGCTTCTCTCACTGCTTCCTCCTCCCAATCCCCACACACATACAAACTAATGCTGGGACAGGGAAATGTCTGGAAGAACACAGAAAAAGAGTGTAAGATTTCCATACCTGTCCCTGGGTGGGCCAGCAATGTCTAAACAGACTCTCACAATAGGGGCTGATGAAGTCATCAACAGCATCTGATGGTAAACAAAGTTGGAAAAGCAATCATGACTTCAAAAATAAAAAGTTATCAAAAAGATACTTCAGTGAAGTTAGCTTGAGTCTGATTTAAGTAGAACAAAACTGGAAAATGTGCCTGGCTCTTATGTACTTCTTGTTAGCAGAGATAACTTTGTGAAATGGATTGCTATAGGCACACAGAAAGGAGGGAAGTTTTGTTTTAGCAATTAGAAAAACTTTCTTGCTTCTAGTGCTGTTGTGTTTTTTTTAGATAAAATAAATTTTATTTATTTTAAATACAAGTAATGTAAACAACGTGAACATACAGATATACATCCAAATACAAAAAAAAAGAGAGAGAGAGAGACAAAGAGGAAAAAATACAAATAATATAGTGCACTCCCACCCATGGAGGCCATTCCCCCCTCCCCTTATATTTCTTCTTCCATAACAGCTAAAAGATATACAATATATTCTAATTGTGTCCTTATCCCCTCCAAAACAACATATATTCTTGAGTAGGTTTATTTCCTTTGCCTTCCACCAACACTGATTTTATAAAATCCCCCCATATTTCATTATAATTGTTTGCTTTAGTCATCCCTTTTTAAAATTTAATTTTTGTTGTTAATTTATAATTTGTTGCCATACTCCAAATTTCATTATAACATTCATTTCTTTGAATATCCCAATTTCGTCCCCAATATTTAGCCATCATTAATCTAGCTGCCATTATCAAATTTACAATCATTTCTTTTTTTGATTCATTTATATCCCGTTGTTCCACCAGCAACAATAATGCAATTCTCGGTGACATATCTACATTTACATTCAAAAGTGCTCTAATTTCTCTAAACACCATGTCCCATATTTTTTGTGCACTGTCACAATCTCACCATATGTGTTTACATGTTCCAACCTCTTTCTTGCACCTCCAACAAATATTTGTATATTTACCATCTATATGATTTAGTTTATGTGGTGTTAAGTACCACCTCCATATCACTTTATATCCATTTTCCTTAACCCTAACTGACATATTATTATATAATCTTCTATTCCAAATATTTTTCCAATCGTTATCATTTATTTCTCCTAAATATGATTCCCAAATTAATTTTAAACCTTTTGCCTGCTCTTCTAATTCAGTTAATATTCTATATATTTTCTCAATTCTTCCTTTATCTATATATTCTTCATTCACCTCACATTCTTTTATAATCATTTCAAATTTTGTTGACTGTCTATCTTTCTCCTCGAACCTTTCTTCCACTTTTATCTGTTGTTGTTTTTTTAAATTTGATTTATATGCCGCCCTTCTCCGGAGACTCAGGGCTACTTACAAGGCGCTAAGCAATAGCCTTCATACTTTTGTATATTTATACAAAGTCAGCTTATTGCCCCCACAAACTGGGTCCTCAATTTACCTACCTTAGAAAGGATGGAAGGCTGAGTCAACCTTGAGCCTTGGTGAGATTCGAACCTGCAATAATTGCAGGCAGCTGGTGTTAATAACAGGGTGCATTAGACCACTGTACTATCCAAGGCTCATTTTCTCTAATTGTATTTAATTCAACCAATTTAATTTAATATCTGCTAAAACATTATTTAATTGTGTTATATTCTTTATCTTGTTTTTCCAGTCTTCCCATTTATATATCTGATTTTCTTTTAGTTTACTAATCCATTCTTTCAATTCAATCTTGAGGAATTTTTCCATTTCCACCATCGGTGGAATGAAGGAGAAATTCCTGGCATTAGCCGGTATCTCCATTTATTCCATAATTCTATCAAATTTTTTTAAAAGGGATTTCGAATGCTCCTAGCAATTTTTAAAATATCCTTTTTAAACCAATATGTTTCTATAGGAAATTCTTTCAACTCTATATCCCTCCATATTAAATCTCTAGTTACTGCTATAATATCTGGCACTATCTTTAATTGATTAGCTACCCAATAATTTCTAACATTTGGAAGACCTAGCCCACCCATTTTTAATGGTTCATACCACAGTGCTTTGCTTATTCTTGCTCTCTTACCTCCATTACAATACAACCTCCAGCAACCTCTGTATTTGCTTTAATTCTTGATCCAAAAATTTAATTGGGATCATCCAAAACAAAAAATTAATTTTTGGTAAAACTTTCATTTTTTCATTGCAATTCTTCCGATCCATGATAATTTTACTTTCTCATATTTATCTATTTTATCTTTTATATCTTTCTTTAGCTTTTCATAATTTATTTTCTTTAACTCTTGAATATCTTTTGGGATGTCAATACCAAAATATTTAATACTATCTACTATTTTTAATCTATATTTTCCTTTCAATACATCCATGTCTTCTTTACTATGGTTATATAACATCATTTCTGATTTTCCCCAGTTTATTTGTAATCCACTATATTTCCCAAATTCATTCAGATATAAATATATCCTCTCTATATTAACTACAGGATTTTGAAATGTTAATATTATGTCATCTGCAAATAAATTTATTTTAGTTTTCTTCTGTATGCCAATTCCTTTGATTAATGAATCTTCCCTAATTGCATTTGCCAAAACCTCCATCAGTAATGCAAATAAAACGGGATAAAGGGCAACCCTGTTTCATCCCCTGGCTTAAGGTTATTGTCTCTGTAACACCATCATTTATAACTCCCGTATATACTCAAGTATAAGCCTAGGGTGGGAAATGCAGCGGCTACTGGTACATTTCAAAATAAAAATAGATACCAATAAAATTACATTAATTGAGGCATCAGTAGGTTAAATATTTTTTAATATTGATTTCAAAGAAAAACAGTAAACTAGCTCTGTAAGTGGAAAAGAGGATCAACAAAAACAAAAATCTTGTCACCATGGTGAAGAGAAACAGTTGTGAAATGAGTGACACGGTTGTTAAGAATGCTGCAATGGGCATAAATGATGACCAGTCATAAGTGTGAGGACCAGTCAAAAGTGCGAGGACCTGTCAGAAATCACATTTTTCAGCCCTCTGGATAGTCCTTTTGTGCATATGGACTACTCAGAGGGCTGAAAAAGTTATTTTTGACTGGTCCTCGCACTTTTGACCAGTCCTCGAACTTACGACTGTCCTCACATTTTACGTTTTTGATCTATCTTGTCACCATGGTGAAGAGAAGCAGTTGTGAAATGAGTGACACGGTTGTTAAGAATGCTACAATGGGCATAAATGATGACCAGTCATAAGTGCGAAGACCGGTCAAAAGTGCGAGGACCTAAGGGGTGTGGCCTGATGCCAGCGTAGTAACATCTCCAATATCTTGCTCTGGCATAGTAAAGTGAAAGCGATGAAGAACTTGAAATAGCACGGAAGAAGAAAGCTGAGAAGAAGTTTAAAAGTGAGCAGAGAGCGTTCTGATTCTAAGGACTGGTTTGGATTGCGTCTCGGTTCTTGGAAACCCTGCAAATTCTCCAGGGGGCTCAACTGTCTGGAGAGGAGTGGGGGAAGGGGATTGAGATAAACGCATAATCGGTAGTCTGAAGATACTAAAGTGGCAATAGCGATAGTTTTAAGCCAAGGGGGTCAGTCTTGTGGATTTGTGGAGCATGTAACACTCGAGGAGTAAGTAAAGCTTGGAATTGTTACAGCAAGCGCTCCAATTGTGGTTGTTAAAATGCTCGGGGGGAAAAAAGGACAGAAGGCTCAAATGAGGAATTTTTGAAACTCTGCTCAGTAAATAAACTTCCCTGACTGGAAAAAAGTAGAATTGAAAGATTAGGTGGAGGAGGTGGAAGAAGGAAAGATAAATTGTTGAAATTTTTTATTTATACAAGGATTTGTAAATAAAAATGGCGATAAAGTTGAAAGTGAAGGCGGACTGTAGCATGCTGTAATAAACTGATTGTGATTGGATACAGGAGGAAGCTACAGGAGAGAGTGGATTCTGTTTTTTAGTGGATGCTGCCATCGGATGGTTGAACAGAAATATTACATGACTGGGGAATTAAAAATAAGAAAAAAAATTTTTTTAATAAAAATTGTGGGTAAAAGTGGATGGAAGTGATTTGGAATCTCAGAATTTTTTTTTCCAGTATATATTTTAAGCCATCTCAGACTTTCTATACGAAATTGATTGGAAAGCAGCACATGGTTCCTTGTTAGACCCTCTAAGCAAATAAAATTTGATTATCGACTATTGACTATTGACCATATGAGTATAAATTATTATATATTGGATAACAATTTTTTGAAAAGACTTGTGAAGAGAATATAAAGAATTTTCCAAGGATTTTTTAAAGAATTTATAGAAAGTAAAATAACAAGTATGGACAAATTAAAGGAGGAAGTGACACTAAGTGTTCTTAAACAGAAATCTTCAGCCCAGATGACAACTGATATGGCACAAATAGTATTGGCTCTTAATAAAATTACTGAAAGATTAAATACAATGGATGAAGGATTAAATAAAAGAATGGAGGAGGAAAAGAAAGAAAGAGCTGAACAATTGGAACAAATTAAAGCTCAAAATGTAGAAACATATAAAAAATTTATGGGTGAAATTAATGATAATTTTGCAAAATATGATAAAAGTTATGATAAAAGATGATATTAATTTGTTATTGGTGGTGGGTTGGGGGAAGATTCACAGTAGGGAAGAGGAGGAAGAAGTGGAAAATATTGAATATAATGATGGGTGTGATTAAAATTATGTCATGGAATGTTAAAGGCACTGGGAATCAGATTAAAAGAAAACGTTTAGAATTAAAAAGGGGAAGAAAGTCACCTGATACAATCTTTTTGCAAGAGACTCATCAAAAGTCTGAGGAGTCAAATAAGATGTATATAAAAGGAATACAGTTTTATGAGAAAGCATTTGGAACCTCAAAATCAAGAGGGGTTGCAACTTTAATTTCAAGTAGAGTTCAGTTTGAAAAATTAAAAAGTGTAGTGGACTCTGAAGGTAGATATTTGATAATAGTTGGTAATATTAATGAAGAAACTGTAACATTGGTTAATATTTATGCACCTAATGAAAAACAAAATGAATTTCTGATGAGAATATCAAAAATATTGTGGAAAGAAAGTATGGGCAGACTGATTGTGGTGGGTGACTTCAATCTTATTCGAAGTAAATATGATACTACTAATGTAGCCCGGTATGGTGATAATGTTCAAATGAGTATATTAGATAATTGGATGATAGAAAACGGAATAATCGATACATGGAGGGAGATTAAAGGTCAAGAATGGGTTTATACTTTTTATTCTAAGGTATATAATACATATTCAAGGATTGATTATATTATGGTGTCAAGAGATTTATTAAATAGAGTTGGAAAAGTTGATGTAGGGATATTTAAAGAATCAGATCATGCAAATGTAATTATGGAGTTGAATGTATATATTGAGAAAAAGAAAATAATATGATGGTAAATTGTATAAAAATGAAGAAGACAAAAAAAGAATGATTGAAATTTGGGAGGAAAATTGGAAATGGAATGATAACGATGAAGTGAATTATAATGTGGTATGGGATACAATGAAGGTGATTTTTCGGGGTAAAAGTATAAAATTGTCATGTAAAAAATATAAAGATTATTTAAAAAAATGGAAATGGAAGGAAAAAGAATACAAGAATTAGAAATGAATTTTTAAGAACTAAAAATAAAAAAATTGGGGAAGAACTGAGACAATTAAAGAATAAGCAGGTAATCGAAGATATTGAAGTTGTTAAAAAGAATTTAATGTATTTGAAAAGAGAATTTTTTGAATTCGGTAATAAGAATTCTAAATTATTGGCAAGGATGGCTAAAGATAAGAAATGTAGAAGAGAAATTGGAATATTAATAGATGAAAAAGGTAAAAGATGTAATAAGACAAAAGATAAATGTGAGATTGTTAGAATTTTTTTTCAAAAACTTTATTCTAAAAAGGAAATAGATAGCAAGAAACTGAAGGATTTTTTGAAAAAATATGAATATAGAAAAATAGAAATGGAACATAAGGAAAAAATGGAGGGAAGTATAACCCAGCAAGAAATTATAGAAATGATCCAAAAATTAAAATTGGGGAAGGCACCAGGTGAGGATGGGTTGCCGGCAGAATTTTACAAGGAATTTAAAGGCATAATAGTGCCAAAATTAGAAAAATTGTATAACAAAATTTTGCATGGTGTAGATATTCCAGCGTCCTGGAATAGATCACTGATTTCTTTGATTCCCAAACCAGGAAAAGATTTAGAATTGGTAGAATCTTATAGACCTATTTCCCTAATAAATCAGGATGCAAAAATATTTACAGCTATTTTAGCGAATAGATTAAATAGCTTTATAGACAAATATATAAATGGTAATCAAGTAGGTTTTGTGAAAGGTAGATATATATCAGATATATAGTTAGGAGAGTTTTGAATATTATAAATATTGCAGAATATAATAAGGATAGAATAGGAATATTAGCGTTGGATATATTTAAAGCATTTGATTCAATTCAATGGGAAACGATTATAGAATTGATTAAGGCTTTTGGATTTGGAGATAAATTTACCCAAGTTATTTTAAAATTATATCAAAAGGGGGTTGCCAGAGTAAACGTGAATGGGATTTTAACCAAAGAGATAACTCTGGAAGCAGGTACAAGACAAGGGTGTCCTCTATCTCCAGTATTGTTTTTATTAGCCATGGAGATTTTAGCAGTAAAAATAGAAGAAGAAGAATATATTACTGGATATAAAGGTGTTAAAATTAATTTGTATGCTGATGACACCTTGATTGTAATGAAAAATCCAGAAAAAGATATTGAAAAGATTAAGATGCATTTAGAAGAATTTGAAGAGCTTACTGGATTATCTATAAATTGGGCTAAATCAGAAATGTTATTAAATTGGGGTATAAAAAAAGGAAAAGAGAAATTTAAGAATCAATTTGGAATAAAAGTTAAAGAAAATATAAGATATTTAGGAATAACATTATCAACAAAGACAAATGAAATGAAAAAGTTGAATTATGACAGACTGATAAGAGAAATTGATGAGAAAATTGGGAAGTATAAGAAATTAAGTTTCTCTTGGTTTGGGAGAGTTGCATTAAGTAAAATGATGTTATTACCGAAATTCAATTTCCTATTTGAAATGCTCTCAATATATATCTCTGAAAAGGATATGGAATTATATCAAAAGAAAATTGATAAACTTTGTAATGGTGATAAAAGGTCCAGGATAGTTAAAAAATCAAAAGGAAGGAGGTCTTGGGATTCCTAAATTGATTAATTATTATAGATCCTTTCAAGTGAGGACTGTAGTTAAAATAATTGTTGGTCGAAATGAATTATGGGGAAAATTGGAGTTGGGAGAAATTGAAAAATGGGGAAGAATATATTTTATAGAGAATATAGTGGGAAAAATTAAAGTTAGAAATGATTTGTTAAATAGTTTGTTGAAAACTTGGAGTAAATTTGATAGAAGATTGATCCCAGATAGATTACAATTGGGGAATTTGGAAGATGGGGATTTTCTCATAAATTTAAATAGGGAGAGGAAACAGGTGTTAAAGGAGGAAAATCTGGAAGGAATAAAAGAATGGATAAACGTAGTAAGAGATGATGTTAAAAAAGAGGAAATATATGAAAAGTGGAAATTGAATTGGTGGGAGAAGATATAGGTTAATAATTAGAATAAGAAATATAAGGATAGAATGAGGGTAGAAAGGTTAAAAACGGAATTTGAAGAAATAGTATCCCAATTAGGAATGGAAGAAATTGGAATTAAGGGATTGGTTAGTAAAGTATACAAAATTATTAATTCGGATAGTAATTTACAAATGGTGATGAAGGATAATTGGGTAAAAGATTTAGAAACAGATATTACAGAACAGGAATGGAATTTGAATTGGAATAGTAGAATAATGAGGATCTTATCAATATATAAAGGAGCATAGTTATAAAGTTATTTGGAAATGGTACCTGTTCCCAGTAAGATTATATAAAATGAATAAAGGTGCTAGCAAGTTATGTTGGAGATGTAAAGTGGAGAATGGGACATATGAACACATGTGGTATGGATGTCGCAAAGTGAAGAATTTCTGGTTATGAATAGAAGAAGAAATTAGTAAAATAATTAAAAAGAAGGTAAAGTTTGGAGTAGGTACCATCCTTATATTAAAGTTGAATGATAAGGTGTTAGCAATTGATGAAAGAGAGCTTGTAAGGATATTGGTCATTATGGGACGAATTGTGATTGCAAGATACTGGAAATTGAATATTTAATACAAAATAAATGAATGGTTCAGGGAAGTTTGGAAAATTGCTCTTAATGATAAGTTAACGTGTGATATAAAATTGAAAAAAGGACTATTGAAAGAAAATTTATTTTGGAAGACATGACAACCATATGTGGACTATGCAATCGGGAATTTGGAAGAAATATTGCCAGTGCCAATGCAAAGAGAATTTTGGAAGGCCTGAAGACGAAGAAAAAAATTCCTCTGCTTTTCCCTATTTTGTATTATACACTGGGCGTTGTTTTGTGTTTTGTCTTTAATTAAAAAAAAAAGTGCGAGGACCTGTCAGAAATCACATTTTTCAGCCCTCTGGGTAGTCCTTTTGTGCATATGGACTACTCAGAGGGCTGAAAATGTTATTTTTGACTGGTCCTCGCACTTTTGACCAGTCTTCGAACTTACGACTATCCTCACATTTTACATTTTTGATCTATCTTGTCACCATGGTGAAGAGAAGCAGTTGTGAAATGAGTGACACGGTTGTTAAGAATGCTACAATGGGCATAAATGATGACCAGTCATAAGTGTGAGGACCGGTCAAAAGTGCGAGGACCTGTCAGAAATGACTTTTTTCAGCCCTCTGAGTAGTCCCTATACACATATATCACATCACCAGCTAGCCATGCTCACCCAGTCACTGGCTTGATCTAATTTCAGACAAGTTCAAGTCTCTGTTAAGAGATACCTGCGTTCTCTCCCTCTCCCTCTCTCTCCCCTCCTTTTTCTTTTTCTTTTTCTTTCTTTCTTTGTCACTTTCTTTCTTCTCTCTCTCTCTCTCTCTCTCTTTCTTTCTTCCTCCCTTTCTCCTTCTCATCTGGCATTCTTAGAGCTCCACTATTGATTAGCTTAGCCCAGGGGTGGGCAAATGTGGCCCTTTTACAACCTGTGGATTTCAACTCCCAGAATTCCTGAGACAGCCAAGCTGGGAGAATTCTGGGAATCGAAGTCTGCAGGTTGTAAAAGGGTCACATTTACCCACTCCTGGCTTAGCCTGAGCAAGGATAGGTAGCAGCCAATTACAATAAGCTCTCAATTATAATAAGCTCTCAATTAAAAATAAGTTCTCAACTCAAGCTCACTGCACATGGGATCTCCCTAAACAATGAGGATTTCTTTTTTTCTTTCTCCCTTGAAGCCCCCCCCCCCCCCCCCCCCCCCCTTTTTCCTTCCCGGGGGCTGCCGGGGGTCTTGCTAGGCCCCCCCCCCCTGCCCCCCGCAAGCCTCCCTGCAGCCCCTGGGAGCCAAAAAGGGGCATGGGGGAGGGGCGCCGCACCCCCCACGCCCCATTTTGCCTTTAGCAAGCCTCCCTGCAACCCCTGGGAGCCAAAAAGGGGCACGTGAGAGGGGCGCCGCATCCCCCCATGCCCCATTTTGTCTTTAGCAAGCCTCCCTGCAGCCCCTGGGAGCCAAAAAGGGGCATGGGGAGGGGCGCCGCATCCCCCACGCCCCATTTTGCCTTTAGCAAGCCTCTCTGCAGCCCCTGGGAGCCAAAAAGGGGCATGGGGGAGAGGCACCGCATCCCCCATGCCCCATTTTGCCTTTAGCAAGCCTCCCTGCAGCCACTGGGAGCCAAAAAGGAGCATGGGGGAGGGCCACCGCACCCCCCACGCCCCATTTTGCCTTTAGCAAGCCACCCTGCAACCCCTGGGAGCCAAAACGGTTGCAGGGAAAAAAAGCATTGTTTTCCTCACTCAATTATAAGCCGAGGGGGGCTTTTTTCAGCATAAAAAATGTGCTGAAAAACTCAGCTTATACTCGAGTATATATGGTATACTCGTTTTATTCTTTGAATATAATTGATTTATCACTTGTCTAAAATTTTTTCCAAAACCTAACTTCTCCATTAATATCTTCAATATAGGCCATTCCACACAATCAAAGGCCTTAAATACATCTAATGCTAATACACCTGTCTTCAATTTTTGATTCTTTATATAGTAACCTATGTTTAATACCCTTCTTACTATATCTGACATTTATTGACCTCTTATAAATCCACACTGGTCATTTTTAATATAATTTTATATAAATATGTTCAATCTATTTGCTAATATTGCTGTAAAAATCTTAGTGTCCTGATTAATAAGGGATATTGGTCCATATCCAGGATGGTGAACCTATGGCACATGTGCTGGAAGTGGCATGCAGAGCCATCTCTCTGGGCTCACCAGCCATCACCTGTTGCTCTGTCTAGCTGATCTTCACACATGTGAGAGTGCTGGAAACTAGAAGAGCAGTTCCCCGGCATGCGTGTATGCGCTGGGAGGCTGAGCTTCTGGTTTCCAGCACATGCACGCACACCATTAAGCTGGTCTTTGCACGCACATGGGTGCCAGAATCCAAAAAACCAGCTTGCTAGTGCACATGTGCACACTGGAAACCGGAAGCATGTGCATGCCAGGGAGCTGCTCTTCCGGTTTCTGGTGCTCCACCTGTGAGCACACTCCCATTTCGGCACTTGGTGACAAAAAGGTTCACCAACATTGGTCTATATGATCCTGGGTTTGTATGATCTTTACCTGGTTTCTCTATCAGTATTATCAGAGATTGCTTCCAGGAACTTGGAATATTTTCCTCTTCCATTATTTTATTAAACATTATCTTTATCTTCGGCACCAATAGTCCTTTAAAATTTTTATAATATTCTATGCCTAGTCCATCTAACCCTGGTGCCTTACTTATTTTCCGCCGTGCCCTCAAGTCGCTTTTATTTCAACAAGCCGGGCTGGCCTAATTTTTAATCTTTTAATTTTTAACTTTTAAATTTTAAAACGGGTTGTTTTATTCTAATAGATATGGGCCAAATTATTTAATATTTCTTAAATTGTTTTTAAATTTTATATCGGTGTGTTTTATCTTGGCTGTACACCGCCCTGAGTTCTCCCTCCTGGGAGAAGGGCGGTATATAAATTAGATTAACAAAATAAATAAAATAAATAAAATTTCAATTTATTAATAACTTCCACTATTTCCTTTTCTTCTATTTGTGATTCCATTATCTTTATCATATTCTTGAATTTTACAATTTAAATTCATTCCTAAATATGCCCATTCATATTTATATCATTTCCCTTATATAACTTTTCAAAGAACTTCTGAAATATCAACAATTTTTATCGCATCATATTACATCTTTCCCCCTTATCATTTTTATTACTCAAATCAGACATTTTGCCTTTTTAGCTTGTGTGGCTCTAGCCAGCATTCTAGAATTTTTAGTACTATTTTCATAAAATTCCCTGTTTAGGTATATTAGATTTCTTTGAACCTGTTGTATCTCAATATTTTGCAACTCTTTTCTTTTAGCTGATAGTTCTAACATAATCCTATTCTCTCTACTTTCTATATATTTACTCTCCAGTTCCCTGATTTCCTCCTCCAACCATTTTATATGTTTCTTTTTTTGTTTTTTTTGTATTATAAGAATATTTTATCCCTAAACCTCTCACTATTGCTTTCATTGCATCCCATATTACACCTATATTACTGCCTCCCTCTTCATTTATAGTCCATATATTTTAAATTCCCTTTTCATTTTTTTCTAAAATCTCTTTATTTTTAAAAATCCTCAAATCCATTCTCTATCTACTTGCCTATTTATAATCACAATCTATTTCCATGTCCATAGTTACCATTGAGTGATCAGATATTTTAATTATTTTTATCTCTGTTCTCATTATTTTAGACAATATTTCTGGTGTTACAAATATATAATCTATTATTGTAAAATTTTTATATCTACCAGAAAAATATGTATAACTCTTTTGATTACCATGTAATTCTCTCCAAACATCTTTCAGTGTACTTCTATAAATAAGTTTTCTTAAATCTCTATTATTATACTTTATTTCCACTTTGATGGGTTGGATTTGTCAATTCCTCTATCCATAACCATATTATAATCACCTGCCATTATCACATACCTCTTCTTATAGAAATAGAAGATTTTATAACACTATTATAAAGAAATAAGAAATCTTCCCTTACTGTTCCTTCTTATGGCTTTTATCATGAATTCACATCTTTTAGCTACAATGATTGCTACCCTTCTTGCTTTTGATGTACCAAATGCCTTTTCATATACATCAGCCCAGTATAACTTAAGTTCATTCACCCCTTCTTTCTTTTGATGTGTTTCTTGTAAAAATACAGTATCTATTTTGTCTTTGTTAATTGATTTTTCAATTCTTGCTCATTTGTGTTTTCCCCCCAAGCCATGTACATTCCATATAGCTACCTTCAACGATTTCCCCATCTATTCCTCATATTGCATATTCCCTTTGGTCTCCATATGTGCTCTAACATAAATCTTACAAAACTAAAACTACACAGTATACATATTATCCCAAAATGTAAATAACCTCTTACCCACCCATAAACATATATAATGTCCCTCTTCCCTTCTTCAGGAGATCTTCCTCCTCTCCGTCGCATAGGGCCTCCGGGGGAGAAAAGAGGAGGCATCCATACATGGACTTCGGTCGCCCACTCCATCTCCCTTAACCATCTTTACCCTTACACATATCCTTAATACAACTATTACAAATATTTATGGGACTTCTGGTGGGATTGCGACATCGCCGGATGCTTCTTTTTGAAGCGCCAACCCAGGGCTCCATAGAACCGCAAGAACAGCGACTATCAGCTGTCTTGCGGTTTGGAAACTTTCCTCCTGGTAAGAGGGGGGAAAGTGAGTAGACGGGTGGGGTAGAGCTCCCTGAGAATGCCAGATTTTACCCATAATCTGGCGCTCGAAGATGAGAGCTCCCCACTAAGCCTGTCAGTACTCTGGACCCTGGATGTCTCTGCTTTGCAGAGCTAGATATCGTGACCATCCCAGCAACCAACTTTAAATAAATACTTTTTGAATCGAGCTGGCAGAGCATAAGCAGCAAGAATAAAACAGCAAGTATTTTCTTTTTTTTAACTCCAAAGATTTACCTTCTTTAAAAGATTTTCTTTAAGCAGAGAAAGTGAAAGCAAGATGGCATTTGAGTTTCAACGGGGCGTGAAGAAGTGAAAGTTAAAAGTAATTATTGACAAGCCCCTGTTTGAAACGTAAAACTCTTTTTTGAAAAGTGGATGAAACAAGAAAGGAAGTAATTATAATAATTGAAGCAGGAATATAAATTACAAATTGCAAAGGGTCTTTTTTTTTCTTTTTGATACTTTTTTCCCCCCTGTCCTTTTGGAAGGGAAGGAAGAAGGGGGGCAAGATGGCTGGTCTTTTTGAAAGCAAAGAAAGCAAAGAAGGGTTAATTAACCCTCAGATATGGTCTGATTTTGAGGAAGCTTGGAGCTCAATTACCTCTGCTTTATTGGAAAAAAATGATACTATATTTCAAGCTTCTCAAGCTGGAAACAATGAAATACATGGAAATACTGAGTTGCAATCTAGCAGTGGGGGATTGATTGAAGAGCTGGGAGAAGGAAAAGAACAACAACAACAGCCTATAGTAGTTTTTTTGGAGAGAAAGATGGATGCTTTGCAGAATAAGGAGCAAGAAATTTTGGGAGCTGATGAGACTTTGGCTACACAAATTTTTTGTTACAAAGTCCAACCTGCACTTAAAGAGTTGTTTTCAGAAGAAGTTATACTTCTGCAAAAATTTTATAATATGCAATCCCAAAAAATGCAAGATTATATTGGAGTTAAAAAAGGCAGAGGAATCAAAGTTAAGAAAAGAGTTCATAAAAAGGAAAAGAAGAAAGACTGGAGACAAGGAAAATAATCCTGCTTGATGAGATGATGGTCCTTAAAAAGTATTGTTTAAGTGTTTAAAGATTTTGAACTTTTGGAAGAAAACATCCAACAGCTTAATGCCAGTTAACTAAGCGATGAGCGACGATGAGGAGGTAACCTACAGCTGTATTGGAATATTTTGAGAAGAATAAACAGATCACTGCAATGCTGGTGTGTGGTTGTGAAATAAGCCTTGACCTGAATGATTTGGAATATTTTATTAAGGACCCTCCCCAACCACCCCCCCGACTTCCCAGAGCAAATACAAAATAAAATACAGCTCAAATTCTTTAAATTAAACTCCATTTCACACTTATCATAATCATGATCATTAAACAAGTAGATAAAAGGAAAGCAAGTCTTCTTTCTTCTTATTCCATCTAATTCAACAGAATTAGTCTCCATTTATAATTACAGCAGTTAATAAAACAATTAAGTATTACCTAATCAAACCTATCATTACTCAATTTAGCTAATTAATACTTAACAAATTATTAGGTCTATACAATTTAACAAGATATTTTATAACTTCTTTCATTTAAAACAAAGGAAAAAAAACCCAACAACAACAAAAGAAGAAGAAGAAAAAAGAAACCCTCATTCAAAAAAACCCAAATTTAAAATAAAATACTATATAAAGTCTTCCGTCCTCCACTTTTAAACCATCAAGGTCCAATTATAGTTAAAACACTTTAAAAAAAAATAATTGTTTTAATTAAGAAAAAATAACAATCAAAGCTCTTATTAATTTATCAATACAGATAAAACATCATTTAATAACTATATCAAACATTTAAATTCTTCATACTAGATTAAACCAGTTGCTAATCTTCTTGTCTTCACATCTTCCAACAGCATGTAGAATGTCTTCATTTGCGTCTACCCACCTAAATAAAAAATTGCTTCTTTATAAAAAAAAAAAACCCCGAGTGACTTTATAATTATATTTGAAATAGTATCCATCAAATCCAGTCAAAAATTAGATTAATAAATTCATCAGACGTATTAGGGAAACCACTAGATCACCTGCAATTGCCCTAGATCCATAATCCTTTTGCCTTATATTTATTACCATCAAACAGGAAACTCCAATTTACTATATTCAATAAAACTTCTGCAATTACAGTTAGATCCAAATTTATTACAGTCCTTAATAAAATATTCCGAATCATTCAAGTCAGGGCATATTTCACAGCCCAACACACCAGCATTGCTGTGATCTGTTTATTCTTCTCAAAATATTCCAATACAGCTGTAGGTTGCCTCCTCATCGTCGCTCATCACTTAGTTAACTGGCATTAGACTGCTGTCTGTTTTTTTTTCCCAAAAGTTCAAAATCCTTAAACAGTTAAACAATACTTTTTAAGGACCATCATCTCATCAAGCAGGGTTATTTTCCATCTCTCCAGTCTTTCTTCTTTTCCTTCTTACGAACTTTCTTCTTAACTTTGATCCCTCTGCCTTTTTTAACTCCAGTAAAATTTTGCGGTTTTTGGGATTGCATATTATAAAATTTTTGCAGAAATGTAGCTTCTTCTGGAAACAGCTCTTTAAATGCAGATTGAGTTTTATAAAAAAAAATTCGTGTAACCAAAATTTCATCAGCTTCCAAAATTTCTTGCTCCTTATTCTGCACAGCATTCATCTTTCTCTCCTCAGTAAAAACTGCTATGATCTGTTGTTGTTTTTTTACATCTCCCAACTCTTCATTCAATCCCCCACTGCTAGATTGCAACTCAGTATTTCTATGTATTTCATTGTTTCCAGCTTGAGAAGCTTGAAATATAGTATCAATTCTTTTCAATAAAGCAGAGGTAATTGAACTCCAAGCTTCCTCAAAATCAGACCATTGAGGGTTAATTAACCCTCCTTTGCTTTCTTTGCTTTCAAAAAGACCAGCCATCTTGCCCCGCTTCTTCCTTCCCTTCCAGAAGGACAGAAGAAAAAGGGGGGGGGGAAAGAGTTTCAAGAAGAAAAAAAAAGGGACCCTTTACAATTTGTAATTTGTATTCCTGCTTCAATTATTATTATTACATCCTTTCTTATTTCATCCACTTTTCAAAAAGGAGTTTTACGTTTCAAACAGGGGCTTGTCAGTAATTACTTTTAACTTTCACTTCTTCACGCCCCGTTGAAACTCAAACGCCATCTTGCTTTCACTTTCCAGTTAGGGAAAATCTTTTAAAGAAAGTAAATCTTTGGAGTTTAAAAAAAAAGAAAAAAATACTTGCTGTTTCATTCGTGCAGCTTGTGCTCCGCCAGCTTGATTCAAGAAGTATTTGTTTAAAATTGGTTGCTGGGATGGTAACGACATCTAGCTCTGCAAAGCAGAGACATCCAGGGTCCGGAGTACTGACAGGCTTAACGGGGAGCTCTCATCTTTGAGCGCCAGATTATGGGTAAAATCTGGCACTCTCAGGGAGCTCTACCCCACCCGTCTACTCACTTTCCCCCCTCATACCAGGGGGAAAGTTTCCAAACCGCAAGACAGCTGATAGTCGCTGTTCTTGCGGTTCTACGGAGCCCTGGGTAGGCGCTTCAAAAAGAAGCGTCCGGCGATGTCGCAGTCCCACCGGAAGTCTAAATTTGGGGTTTTGAATTTCACACTTTACGCATCAATTGTTCTTTTTTTGCATAAGACCAGAATCTTATCACAATGTCTCTGGGCAATTTTCTTCCCAATCTTTTTGGACTGACTATATATTGCATCAATATCATATCTTGTTAAGGGGACATCTGGGAGGATCAAGATAGCCCAGTCTAATACTTCTTGGAACAACTTTGCTTCATTTTCTTCACTTTTCTCTGGATATCCACATATCCATAAATTTGAACGGCGCTGAAAATCCTGTATCTCGATCAAATCCTTTTTCATCTGATGCATCACAGTCATCTGGCTTTTTAACATCCTATTATGTTCTCCCATCTGGGTCCACACTTCTGTAATATTTTGTGTCATATCCTGATTTTGTTTCACCAAATCTGTTATTCTTACATCCATACTATCCATTTTATCATTTATTTGCTTTAAATCCTTCTTTATATTTTTCTTCTTTTCTCTTACCTCTTGTAAGAGAAAATCAAATTTATCTGATTGAGTCAGTGATTTCTCAGGTGATTTTTTTCTTGCTTCCATTTCTAAGGCTTTTTCCACTTGAATTAGATGTAACTCTGAAGGTCTAAGGCCTACTTTGGGTCTTTGCCAAACACTTTCCACACTTTTGCTGCGTTTTGACATCTGACCATCCCCCCCCCAAAGAAAGCTCTTGACCTTGTAAGAGTTTTACAGCCTATAGTCCACAAATGTCACTTCCTCCTTTGTCTCGTCCTCATCAGCTTATCTACATAAATGCAACTTAATAAAACTAAATAAATCCAATAGCTACAGTTAACTTTATTACATACACCTTATCAAGGCTCTGTCTTACAAATATTTTGTTCTTTAGCCCTTCCACCTTCTCCAGGCCTCAACATGTTGACTAAAAGAAGGGAGTAACGGGCCTTCATGCTATACACTCATAAATCAGCTATTATATTCTCAGCTGTACTCCTTTAAACTCTTTTCAAGTTCTTTCTCAGTATTCAACCATAAAGCCCTTCCTCTCCCATCACCTTCAAAGGCCTCTCAAGACTCTTAAACAGGACTTCCGGTTTGGCATCGCAGCGAGACAGCCGCGAAAACCCCAGCTGCCGAACTGCTGCTGATGGGTCTTCGGACCGGAACCGTCCTGCAGGGATGGGGAAGAAAGAGGGGTACCTCGGACAACCAAGAGGAACAGGCAAGTTCCTCGGAGGTCAGAGGGAACCCTCTGTGAGTCAGCGGCGGTGGGGGGGGGGCGGCAGCCATGGCGGCTGCCACGAAGCTGGGACAACTGGGCTAAGAGATGTGCAGGAGGAAAGTGGATTGAAACGGAGCTCTTTGAAGCCGGATGAGTGACAACCAACCCAGGCTTGTAACAACGCTTAGAGCAATATTTTTAACCATAAGACCCCTAGCCATTAGACAGCGGCTGAACAACAAAGGGGCTATGGAAAGTTTAAAATGTAACCTTAAAGAGACAAAGACCTGATAAACAACTAATTTTTGAACAGAACCAATTGAAAAAACTAAATTTTGAGACATGGTGAAAAGACTGGATAGAGTTTTAAAATTTGAGCTGGATTTTAAAGAAGAAGGTGATTTGATATTTTTAAAATTAAAAGAAGAGTAATCAAGTTGGACTGTTATATAATTGAAATAAAATGGATACTTGCATGACTAATGGAAATTGTGGATTGTAGAGAGACACCTTCTGGTTCAAAAAGGAACAATGTAACTTGTTTTTTTTTTGTTATGGAAAATTGTGAACTCTACAGATAATAGCTGTGGGATTTTGTGGAGGAGGTTTTTCTTCTTGTCTGCAGGCAGCTTGACTTTTGTGAAAAAAAGGGAAACTATAACGGAACTCTCATAATTGGAATAATAAAAACTTAAAAAACTGGCACAGGAATAAGAGAAGGATTTGGCACAGGAACAAGAGAAGGAAGAACTTGATACATTTTATCTGGAATAAAAATAAGAAAAAGAATTAAAATGATACATAGAGGACAAAATTTGAAGACTTTGAAAATGAAACGAAATACATGCTAGCAGGCGAGAACATGAAGAAATAAGGTATACACAGCTGGAAAAAGGAAAAGAAGATTAAAACAAATGTGATTAAAAATGGAAAAACAATGTATAGGTGGATAATAATAATAAAAAGGAGGTACTTATAGATAAATATGGATGAATAGGAATATGAGAAGAATACGTTATAGATTAATAAAATTGAAATACTGATGGGAATTAGAATATAAAAGAAATATATTATGTTAAAAGAGATTCATAAATGCATACAAAATGTGTTTGAAGTAAGAACTATGTCTTAATGTTAAATTGTTATAAAAAGATAATGATAATATGATTAACTGGGAATAAGTAAAGTATAGATGGATGGTAACAACAAAAAGATGATTATGCTGGGATTAATAGTAAAATTAAGATGATTATGCTGGGATTAACAGCAAAAAATAAAAATGATTATGCTGGGTATGACAGCAAAAATAAGGAGGATTATGCTGGGGTTAACAGTAAAAATGAAATGATTATGCTGGGTTTAACAGCCAAAACAAAGATGATTACGTTGGGATGAACAGCAAAAAACAAAAATGATTATGCTGGGTATGACAACAAAAACAAGGAGGATTATGCTGGGATTAACACCAAAAATTAAATGATTATGCTGGGTTAAACAGTAAAAATAAAGATGATGAATATACTGGGATTAGCAGTAAAAGATGATGATTAAGATGAAGATGGTGTGTTGAGATAAACAGTTAAAATAAGATGATTGTGCTAGGATTAGCAGTAAAAATAAGATGATTATGTTGGAATTAATAATTAAAATTAGGATGATAATGTTGGGATAAATAGTAATGAAGATTGTTATATTGGGAGCAAAGCTAAAATATTGTTTAAAGGCTTATAATAATTGTGATGTTTTATATCTTTTAAAATACATTCATCTAAGTAAAAAGATAAAGAAAAATGAAATGATTAGGATTTAAAGATTTAAGTAATGGGTTTTTGGGACAATGGCATTGTTAAATAGACAGAATTTAGGGAAATAATTGAGTAAAATATTAAGTTGTGTTAATTGAAAATTAAGATTTGTTAGTGATTTGCATCAATTTATGACCGATCAGTGCTTCGTTTTGAAAATATGTATTTTATGTTTATGTTTTTTTTTAAAAAAATTTAAAAAAGACCCTTAAACAAATCTCCGAGCTCACAGCTTCTCTCAAAAATGTCCAAAAATGTCCAATTCCAAGTCAAATACAGTCAAGTCTTCAGGAGAAAACAAGGGAAATAACTCTAATCTCTTAAATTCCATAATCTTTAGTTGGGTGTTGTATTTTTTAAATCCATTCTCTGCGATGGCCTGGAGGAGACAGAGATTCAGCGTCTGTTATCCATTATGGCTAGCTCCACCCCCAGTGATATTGTTTCAAAAAAGAGCTGTTGCTGTTGCTCTTTTTCCCCAAGAAAAGTGAATTAGGTATTTTGAGCACTGTCACTGTGTTCTTGTATTTACCAGCTGAGCTCTCATCTTCTGGACTATTACACTTGCTGTATATGCTCACTCTTATCTCTCTAAGCTAACTGCGCATCCTCCACATTCTACATTCCTCCTTCATCTTACTTCCTTTGTTCTCCCTGCCAGAGAGGTCCGGCAGGAACGCTGCCAAGATGTAGCTAATTAGTTAGCAAGAATTATTTTTATTTTACTTTTACAATAAAATGAGTTTTCTTAGAAAATACTTCTTCGGGTTTGTTTTCTCAAAGTATACTTGCAAGGAGAAGCCATGGTCCAAACCTCTAACCAAGGTGTGATTGTCCCAGAGCCAGGATGGGATCAATCAGCGCCCTGACACCTGGTAGCAGTCGGACAGTTCAAAGTTATGGCTTTTTTCCTTGTTTGTTACTTCTGATAAGACCTCTAGGCTAGTTAGCTAGAATGATTAATTTGCGACTGCGGAACGCTAATTAATTATCTGCTAAGATGCCGAAGAAAAAAAAAGGCAAAATGAAATCAAGACCACTCTTTGTAAATGATTTGATTGATCTTTCCAATGAAGAGGAGGCAAAAAAAAAGATTTTCAAACTTCCAGCCACTTGCTACAGCTACACGCCTGGAACAAGAAGGGGCCGAAGAAACTGAAAAAGTGCTTTCGGAAAGGCATCAAGGGAGACATAACAGAACAGCTGCTTTTGAAGATAATGAACTATGACTGAGGTCAGTAGCTTTTTCTTCTTAATATGCGTGCCTCCAATCTGTCCTCCCACAGCCTTCAGATTTTGAAATGCTTGGTGTAAGGCCAAAGCATCCACAAATCGTGGAGCATTTTTCCTCCCACACAGAGAGAGAAATAATTTATTATTCTCCTCAAAGCCCCAAGCTTACTCGGCGTGAGAAAGCTATAAAGTTTTATCGTGATCATATAAGTTTTTATGAACATGAGCTGTCCCAGGCAAAAATGGATATGCTTATGTTTGAACAAGATAAGGAAGAGCCTCGTGACTTAAAAATCTCTAAAAGCGCCATTTTGGCTTCTTCTTCAGAGCCAAAGACACACCCCCTGGTGGATTCTGTGTCAGGCCAATTAAAACAGAGAGCAGTGCACACATCACATGAAATCCTCCTTGATCAAATTAAAAGTGCCATGCAAACAGAGCTGCCCAAAACTATAGGTGCAGCACCATCTGCTGGTGAAAGTAATTTACTAGAGGAAGCTGAAAGGCAACACAGTTTACATGAACATTTTGAACTGTTGCAGCACACGTTAGCAAACATGTCCTTGGCTCATTCAAATATTCAAGCTGAAATGCCACAAGTATCTCCACAGACCCGATCTTCTACACCCCCTGGTGGTGTTGGTGTCTCTATAGATGGAACACAAGAACGCTTAATGCAGCAAAGGCAAGTTCAAGCACAAATGGCAGCTGGAATGCAGCAGATTCCAATGCAACAGCCACAAATGCCTGCATATGTGCCTTCAGCCATGCAAACAGGACCAGCTCCTGGTCCACCTCCAATGGCACAACCAAGACCATTTTTGGGTCCACAACAAGCACAGAAAATACCACAAGTATTTCTGCCCGCACAGCCAGCATATCAAATGCATGTTCCTCACCAGGCATTTTCTGTTGCTCCACTAGCTGGTGAGTCCAAATTAAAAATGTCAGGACAGACTTATAAAGCCTGGGTCTGTGAGATTACACTATTGCTTCTCAGAGAAGGCACTCACTGTATGATTTTTAATCCTCCTGCACAGCCATGGACTTTTGCAATAAGAGACTTAGAGATCAGAACTTGCACAACATTATTGATGTCTGTGGATACTGAACTGCAGGTCACTTTTCTACTTAATACAACAGCCCTGCAAATTTGGGCCGAATTGGAAAATTGCTACAGGCCCATTTCAATTGAATCTTCATGTTTGCTCATGTCTGAGCTCCACGGTTCGAGATTGAAACCTGGTGATCAAATTGGAGGACATTTGACCAAACTGAAAGGAATCAGAACAGAATTGAGAGAAAGAGGTCATAATATTGATGATATTCAAATGATCAGCATTATCATTAACTCATCGAACTATGAATGGAAAGATGCTGTTACAAAAATTAACCAAGTCCCTATTGCTCAATGCACAGTGGGCAATGTATGTAGACTTTTAATTGAAGAAGAGACATTCATGTTAGCCAAGCCACATTTGAGAGGACCACCCGCATCAAGGGCTCCAGCGAGACCTCCTTTCCAAGGAAGGGCCTACGTTCCAAGGATGCCAAGATGCAACATCTGCAATTGTGTGGGACATGCTACCCCAGATTGTCCCCAATGAGCTCCAGCTCCTGTCTCATACCAGTCCAGAGGAACAGACTCCAGAGGCAGAGGCAGAGGTGGAAGACAAGGTCGTCGTGGTCCAAGGCATGATCCACAAGCTCCACTTGCTACATTGGCTTTAACCAATGATCCACAACCTCATCCAGAGTACGATAGATGGCTTTTGTGGACTTTGGACAGTGGTGCAGCATTGCATGTAACCTACAGAAAGGAACTTTTCACAGAGATGCACGAGCCTGAACCTGAACTACGTGAACTTTATTCTTTTTCCAATCATCCTTGTCAGGTCAAAGGAAAAGGAACTGTTTATGTTGAAGAGCTCGATACATTCATCCCTGATGTTTATTACATACCAACAGCAAATAGCAGTTTGCTTAGTCAGGCACACTTATCTAGAGTTTTAAAGTTCCAGGTTCACCACCTCGAGAAAGCAAGTTACATAGTTAAAAATGGAGATATTGTTGCCGAAACCATGTTGATTGGTGGTGTTTATTACTTAAAGCCAAAGCCTAAATCGCAAGCACAGGCAAGTATACAAACTCCAAAGAAGGAGAGCGCAGGCCCAGAGAGAGATGTTCCAGAGAGAGATCCTGTTGCTACTCCAAAGGCTCCTAAAGCCAACAAAAAGAAAATTAGAAAACAGTTTGCTCAGAGCAAGCCTGAGGTTCCTCATAAAACTGTTAATGTTGAAAACGCACTAACTGATAAACCTTTGCATTACAGGTGTATCCACAAGTGGCATAGAAGATCGGGGCATGCCAGTTTCCGTGTTCTTTAAAAAATGCCGGAGTTCGCAAAAGGTTTGGATCTAAAGGGGTGCAAGGTGTTTTTGGATTGTGCTGTCTGCAAGAAAGCCAAATCCAAAGCAGCAGCAATTCCCAAACGCGCTACACGCCTGTCAACATGCATTTTTGATTTGGTACACACTGACATAGTTGGTCCTTTTCCACCAACACTTGGTGGAAGAAAATATTTTCTAACAATTGTTGATAATTATTCTAGATATGGATATGTATGACCTATGAAAGAAAAATCTGAGACCTTTCAGATCTTTAAAGACTTTGCAGCCTTTGTTTCTACCCAACACCAAGTTTGCATCGCCAGAATCCAGAGTGATCGTGGTGCTGAATTCATGTCTCAGCGTTTCCAGGATTGGATGCGTAAGAATGGAATTATTCAGACTTCAGCTCCTTACACACCGGCTCATAATGGAGTCATAGAACAATGACAAGGGGTCCTGCAAACCATGATGCGTTGTCTCCTAGAAGACGCCAACCTTAGTATGCCATACTGGGGTGAAGCTATCAAATATGCAAATTACATTGTCAACCGTACTTGGAGCAGTGTAATAAATCAGACTCCTTTCTTCATGATGTATGGTTACAAGCCCGATCTCAAAAACCTCCATATTTTTGGTTCATATGCTATGGTGAACATTCCCTTAGCTCAAAGAAGAAAAGGAAGTCCAGTAGCAAAGAGACTGAGATTTATGGGTATTGATGATAATTCAAAATGGAGCAAATTTATTGACTCTAAACATGTAATTGTGATTTCCCAATCTGCTAATTTTGAGGAAGATGTTGACTGGTCCAGGATTCATTCCAATGATCCTGGAGTTTATTTTCCTAGAGATGATGTTGTTGATGCCACGCAGCCTGATGACCAAGATTCACAGGCGAAAGTTCCATCCACCAGTTCTTCTCAACCTGATGTTCCGTCTTTGCAAGCCGTGGATGCTGATGCTAGCGATGAATGTGAGGACGAGGACGAAGCAGAAGAAGAATGGACTGTTATTCCGAGACGTTCCAAGAGGGCCACAAAAGGAATCCCTCCACAGTGATTTTCATGGCAATTGACAAAAACACCCTTGCCTTTGATTTGCAATATTACACTTCCACCTGATACGTTCACACAAATCCAGTATCTTCCTGATTCAGAGCAAGAGAAGTGGTATGATGCAATGCAGGTTGAAATGGACAGTCTAAAGAAACTTAAGCTGTTTACTCCTGCAAAACCTCCAACAAACAAAAGAATCATTGGCCCTCGATGGGTCTACAGAATCAAAAAGAAGCCAAATGGTGAGTCATTGTACAAGGCCAGACTTGTAGCTCGGGGTTTCGCTCAACTGAGGGCTACACAAATACCTACTCACCGACAGTCAGAACTGAGAGTGTAAAAATTGCTTTAGTAACTGCAACTATCCTTGGTTTAGAAGTTTTTCAGTTCGATGTTGACACGGCTTATCTACATGCTGACCTAGATGAAGAGATCTATGTGAGAGGTCCTCCAGGTTTCCGACAGCAAGAAGGGGATACCTGGTTTCTACAAAAAAGTCTTTATGGTCTGAAACAGTCTGGTTTAATGTGGTACTTATGTCTTACTGACACACTAAATTCAATGGGCTTTATTAAGTCCGAAACTGATGAGTGCGTGTTCACAAAAAGATCTAACAATGCATATGAAATAGTTCTTGTGTATGTTGATGACATTGTTTATATTGGTCCAAATAAGCAGATGAGTGAAAGTTTTGCCAAAGCTTTGCAGAGATACTTCACATTGAAATCTTTAGGTCATGTTAGCACTTATTTAGGTGTTCAGATTGACAAAACACAGAAGGGGTTTAGTCTTTCACAAGAAGATAAAATTGAACAAATTTTGCATCATTGCAACATGAAGGATGCTAACACAACAAAGACACCCATGCAAACAGGTTTTCACAATTTGACACAAGAACCGAGTCCTGAGTTCGAGGATCAAACACTTTATCGTTCAGTCATTGGGTCACTGTTGTACATTAGTAGTTGGACCAGACCCGACATTGCACTTAGTGTTAATCTCTTGTCATGACACGTAGGTAAGGCAAAACAGTTTCATTGGACATGCGTTAAGAAATTATTGAGATACCTAAGGCACACAAAACACATGAAGTTATTGTTAGAACCAACACATACTGATTATGCAGAGTTATGTTGTTATGCAGATTCTGATTGGGCGAGTGATAAGAAATCACGCAAAGTACTTCAGGTTATATGATGTTCTTGAATGGATGTCCTGTTTATTGGCAAGTGCGTAAACAGAATTTTGTTTCTTGTTCATCTACTGAAGCTGAATATGCTTGTGTTTCAGATGCATGTAATTCTCTAACTTGGTTTGATGCTTTGGTCACAGATATCTGGACACGTCCAATTCGACCAATCACCGTGATGGAAGACAATGAATCAGTGGTTTATATTTCTGAATCACATTTTACAGGTTCTAGGTCCAGACACATTGATATCCGTTATCAGAACATAAAACAATTGGTGAAAAAAGGTTTTGTTAAAATGCAATATGTATCTACACATGATCAAATTGCAGACATCCTCAACAAACCACTCCCAGCAGCTCAACACGAGTATCTGCGTAAGAAGATGTTCCTTATTTGATGATGTACCTGATGTCCGCTCAACTGGCAAAGAAGGGGATTGTCAGTGCGTTCTTGTATTTACCAGCTGAGCTCTCATCTTCTGGACTATTACACTCGCTGTAGATGCTCACTCTTATCTCTCTAAGCTAACTGCGCATCCTCCACATTCCACATTCCTCCTTCATCTTATTTCCTTTGTTCTCCCTGCCAGAGAGGTCCAGCAGGAATGCTGCCAAGATGTAGCTAATTAGTTAGCAAGAATTATTTTTATTTTACTTTTACAATAAAATGAGTTTTCTTAGAAAATACTTCTTCGGGTTTGTTTTCTCAAAGTATACTTGCAAGGAGAAGCCACGGTCCAAACCTCTAACCAAGGTGTGATTGTCCCAGAGCCAGGATGGGATCAATCAACGCCCTGACAAGCACCATATATATTATATTATCTGATCATAAAGTTTTCTGAGGAAGGGAAAATGGAAAAAAGAACATCGCAAATTACATTGATGGGAAAGATTTGGTTCATAGGACCATGGTCTGAATTTCCTGGATGATGAAACAAGATGAATTGCATCTCACAACAAAAACATCTGCAGATTACATCAGAATGCCAGCATATTTTCAATGTGGTCCTATGTTTGTCGCATTATGACATCTGATATAATAGACAATGTTGTGGATTTTGCAACATAATGTAATGATGCAGATTTTATCATTTGCCTACTTTTATTACATTGCAGAGTAATGAGAACGGCTAAAATGCATTCAGACAAAGCATGGCAAACCTGAACAGCAGAACTAACAAGGGGACCCATTGTCTATGGAGCTTCTCAGTCATCCAGGTCATGGTTGTCCCAAAGGTGCTTTTTCAAGAGGCAACTGGACTTTCTGGTTTTTCTTTGAAGATGTTTCACATCTCATCCAAGAAGCTTCTTCAGCTCTGACTGGATGGTGGGGAATGGAAGGATTTATACTCCTTACAGACAGCTGGTCATTTGCATTCTTTTAGCAGGTCATTAAGGTTACCTGGAGGTTTATTTATGTCATCAGGGTCATCTGAGTGGTGCAAATTGGTGTGGAGCCTTCTTGGAACTGTTGAAAGGACTGTGTTGTAGATTGGAGATAGATGATGCCATATCCCTCCCCCTCTGTTGAGAAAGGGCTGTTCAATTTTGACATAAATGGCTTCTTTAACCCCTCTTTCATGAGGGTGAGGGTGAGGGATGAGAAGCGAAATGTCTTCAAAGAAAAACCAGAAAGTCCAATTGTCTCTTGAAAAAGCAGCCTTGGGACAAGGGGACCCATTAAACCAATGAAGATATAGAAAGGCTCTAAAGCAGTGCTGAAATCTAAATATCTTTCCTACCGGTTCTGTGGGTGTGGCTTGGTGGGGGGCTCATGTGACTGGGTGGGCATGGCTATGTAATCATGCCAACCCATGGGGAATCAAGAGACAGAAACTCACTAAGAATGTCCTGCTGGAGCAGGGTTGGACTAGATGACCTCCTGGTCCCTTCCAGCCCTGGATTATCCTCTGAAGCTGCATCTAGTGCCAGGTTTGTAGTCCTTCCTTCCTTCCTTCCTTCCTTCCTTCCTTCCTCCCTCCCTCCCTCCCTCCCTCCCTCCCTCCCTCCCACTCTCTCTCTCTCTCTCTTTCAAAAATTTATTTATTTATTTATTCGGCTTATATGCCGCCCTATCTCACAACGGACTCAGGGCATCTCACAACAATAAAACAAAGCCACAATATAAAATAAAGTCTAAAAATTTAAAAATTTAAAATTAACCCTTATGCACACACAAACCCGTTTTTTGCCTACAACCCCCCCCCCCACCCCCTATTTTTGGCCTAGCAGGCTTCAGGCTTCAGGCTTCAGGGAAGCCTGTTGGGAGCAAAAACGGACACCCCCCCCCCACCCCTGTAAAAAAAAGGTTCTGACGATCATGCACCACAGCTGTGATCCTCGGAGCCTTTTTTTACCTTTTAAAAGTGTTTTTTTACTACCGGCTCGGGCGAATAGCTAGTAAAAAAATGCTTTAAAAAAGGGAAAAATGACTCTGATGATCGCACGGCACAGCTGTGATCACTGGAGCCTTTCTTTTTTACTTTTTAAAAGCATTTTTAACTACCTATTTACCCAAGCCGGTATTAAAAAAATGCCTAAAAAGTTAAAAAAAAAAGTTCTGATGATCAGCTGAGCAATGTCAGAACTTTTTATTTTTTACTTTTTAAAGCATTTTTAACTACCAGTTCTGGCATGTACCTGTGCATGTGTAGAGGGTACAAAACATTACTTTCTGGTTAAAACCAGATAGTAACAACAACCAGGCGGGTGGGCAGAGCCTCGCGCCATGATTGCTACTGGTTCACTGAACCACCTGCCAGGATCGCTACCGGATCAGGTGATCAGTCCAAACCAAGAGCATTTTATCCCTGCTCTAAAGTTAATGGCCTTCGTTTTCTATATACAGAATAGAAAAATACACTACAGGAGCTTGAAGTCTCTGAATGTCAGAAAGATAAATATGATTTAATAGTATGTTGAATACATAGTGAAATGACTCCGATAATTGGAATATAGCAAATGAAAGATATAATTTATTCAAAAACACCTGAAACAATAGAAAGTGAAGACTTGGACAGAAGCTAACAGTCTGAGATCAGATTGCTTTTTACCTAAAGCAAGACACAAGTAGCTACTACTACTCCTACCTAAAGGCATGAGGCTCTCACAGCCCATTGAAACATACAGGCTATGAAAAGGGTACAAAAATTGACTCTTGCTTATGTTACAAATAGATTTTGAATTTTACACATTGTTGAATCACTAGAAAGCTTTGCATTCTAGTTTAGTATGGCAGAAGAGGAGATAAACTATACTTTAAAATATCTACTCTTGCTTAGATATCCAAAAGACTAACATTTAACAACCCACATTTTAGTTTAAATGTTTTAAATAAAAAATTCTTCTAATTTTTTGGGGAATTTTGAAAATGTTTGAAAATGTTTATTTTTAGATGAACTTCTAGAATTTTTTCGAAAATATCCTTTAAAATTTTTCAATTATAAAAAAAATTAAATTCTCAAATTTGAAATTTTGAGATGATTTAGACTTGGAAACCATCATTTAATAGTGTATTGAAGACATAGTGAAATGACTCCAATAACTGAAATACAGCAACAACAAAAAAAGGATATAAATTATTCAAGAAAACCTAAAACAATAGAAAGTGAAGATCTGGGGACTGCATCAGTCCTGGACAGAGCAAAACATAGGTAGCTACTGCTCCTCCTACCTAAAGGCATGAGGCTCTCAACCCATTGAAATGTACAGGATATAAGAAAAGTGCAAAAATTGAATCTTGCTTATATTACAAAAAGAGCTTGCATTTTATGCTTGCCAGATTTCTTCTTTAATGTCATACCTAATTCTTGCAATAAATCTATTTCATAAAAATGAACTAAAGTAAATTAACAATATCTACTCCTGCTTAGAAATCCATGTGAACTATACTTGGAAATACCATACAGAGTAAGAAGGTTAAAATAAGTAGTGGAACAAATACATAATATTTGGGGGTCTGCTACTACCTGCCTAATGAAGGAAAAGATATAGATGATTTTAACTTTTAAAAAGAATAAATGTTTGATCTGTTTTTAATTTTTGGAAAAAAGATTTACATTTTTGAACGTTCTGAAAACTGTTGAATTTTTTAATTTTTAAATGAACTAGTCATGAAAAGAAACATAGTCATGGAAAAAGAGACTGATGCTGTTGTGATTTGCAAAATATGTTCCATGTATATACTCATGCCCATAAAAGACCCAAATTACACATGTACCAAATGTAAACTGAATGAATTATTGAAGAAAAAGTAAAAGGTTTGGAGGCAACTCTAGCCACTCTGAGGCTCAACCTATAAAACAAGAAAATCCAACCAAAGGAAGAAGACTGTATCCAAACTGAACACAATAAAGAACTAACAACTATCAGAAGAAATGAAATTGTACATGAACCTTTAGAGACAGACCAATGGCAGCATGTCACTCAGAGAAGAAAACAAGAACCAAGAGCATTGTCCCTGCTGTCTAGTGCAGCCCAGTCTAGTGCAATCTCACTGGAATGGAGCAATCAATTTCACATCTTCCCCGTGAAAGAAAGCATGCTTCCAGTGGTGATGGGGCTCCATTATCCCTATCCAATTTCTCCTGCCTGGTGACCCTTAATGGGCATTGCGAACCCTGGAGAAGTTACAAAGGCAGAGGGGAAGCCTTAAAGACAGCAGGGAGAAAGGCAATCTCCTGCTAGAATGAAGGGAACCTCCTTAATGCTGGAGGGAGAGAAGTTGGCCAGCATGGCAGATCTGAAGTTGTGACAGCCAGGCAAGAATCAGAAAGACAAAATCAAGAAGCAATGTGATTACACTGGATGAGAGCTTTTTATTTTTAAAGCTTTGCAATAGACCTACCTTGACAAAAATAGAAGCGGTGAAAGTGGGACTCAAAAAGGTTGGAGCAGGATTTCTGCTCCATGAGAATAGCAGCGACTAAGTGGTTGGAGCCTTTGACAGATCTAGAGAAGAGCTGCAGGACATTTATAGAAAATGGTGACTAAGCTGGAGAAAAGTCCAGACTAAATATTTGGTAAAAACTTTTTAAAAAATATGCTTATTCTTATCCCCTTTTCTTTCTGACTGAGGCTGGAATTAAGACTTTGGAAAGAGCTTTTCTTTAATATTAAAGAGAGTAAGAGCGCCATCTAGGGATGAGAAGAGTGTGTCTGAAAGTAAAGTGACTGATTCTATAAGAATTCTATAACAATTACAGAAGGACTTCAGTGACATCTTATTACTTAAGATTGGAATGGAAGATTGAAAAAGAAGAGAAAATTCCTTGATGAACTTGGAAATTCTATAACCTCTAGGTACAGTTTGGGAAAACTTTAATGTTTTGATGAGATTCGGAGCCCTTATGGATTACAAACTTTAAGTCTGCCAAAAGAACTATAACAATAGTGGAGAAAAATCAGTGTGGATTATAAATTTGAGCGTCAAAGGGAAAAGAAGATTGAGGAAATGCATACACCGAAGGCTTTTGAATAATCTAAACAATTGATAGAAACATTAACTTTTACTGATTAGTAATTATTATGTAGTAATTGTTTAGCCTAATGTGTGTGTGTGTGTATGATAGATTCTATATATTCTATATATGTTACTGAGTTGTGAGTTGATTGTCATTGTTACAATAACAAGGTATTGAACGATATATATTAAGGAGTGCAGGGAAAAAACCCTAGAGGAAAGGGAAAAAAATAAAATTGGAGAAATACTTTTTGATTACTAGAGATGACAAGCATGTCAAATATCTCAAAAATAGGAAAGGAAGCCTTATCGATGCCCATATCTGCAACATCACCTTTGTCTAACCAGCGATCAATAGAAAGCATGTTAGGCATGGAGAAATCAAGCTCTATGTAGAATATGCAGACAATGCTTCTTGCGATACAAGAAACCATGACAAAGACCCAGGAAACCCAGGAAACAATATCTAGAAACCATGAGGAGATCAAAAGCAAAATGGGAGAAATGAAAGGGGACATTCGAAAGATGGATGATAAAATAGGGAGTATCCAACAAACAATAACCAAGAATGAGCAGAGAATACAGAATGTAGAAATAAGGGCTGAACATACAGGAAAAAAAGATGGAAAAAATGGAACAAAAATTAATCTCAGCTAATAAAGACTTAGAAGAGACAATAATTTTTCTTGAAATGGAAAAGGTGGCTTTCTACCTGAGATTTCAGAATATTGTTGAAGATAAAGAGGAGGACCTGGCTAAAGTGATGACAGACCTGCTGGCGGATGTATTACAGAAAAATAAACATGATATACAAGAAGAAATAGATGAAATTTTCAGAATCCATACAAATTACGCAAGGAGGCACAAATTACCAAAATAGGTGCATGTGAGGTTCACCAAAAAGACAGTGAGAGATGAAGTATACAAAAGAATGAGAGATGAATCCATAATGTACAAGGGAGAGAAATCTAAACCTTAAAACAAATGCCTAGGAGAGTCAAAGAACAGAGAAGACTGTATCAATTTTTGACCACACAATTGATTAAGTACAACATAATGTTCAGATGGTTGATACCTGACAGAATTCTGATCTCCTGGCAAAACAAGAAATTCAGGATAGATACATTAGACAAAGCACACGAATTTTTTGAGCATCAATTTACAATGGATGAAGATCAGGAGAATAGAGATGAGATAGAAAGTAAAAGCCAAGATGAACAGCAACCAGAAAAAAAGCTGTAGAATGAGAAGAAAGAGTGAGGGTGGAAAATGACGGGGTGGAACAAGAAGGCGCAAGAACAAAAATGCAGAGACAGAAAAAAACAACCAGAAGAGCGAGACCCATATATAAATAAAAAGATGGATGAGGAAGTTAAGATGCTATCTGTTAATATAAATGGATTGAACTCCCCAGCAAAAAGAAAACAAACCTTTACAAAATTACAAAGATTGAATTTGGACATAGTCTGCCTCCAAAAAGTCCATATCAAAAAACAACATGGCAACCTATTAGAATATCCTAAAATCAGGAAGCTGTATTTGTCTCTAGCATATCAAAAGAAGATAGGAATAGCACTGTACATCAGAAAATCATTAAAACCCAAACAAATATATGTGGATGAAGAACGAAGAATATTAATGATGGAGATATCAATAAACCAGAAAAAAATCCTTCTGATTGCAATATATGCTCCAAATAATAAGCAAGAAGAGTTCTATAAAATACTACATAAAAAGTTAATAGAAATGGACTATGAAAATATATGTTTAATAGGAGACTTTAACACAATTGTGGATGTAAAAAAAGTCTACAGAAGCAGTAAAAGAAATTTTAAAAAAAGAATATTTCCAAAAATATTCTAAGAGATGACACAGGAACTAGATCTACAGGATGCATGGAGAAAGCTAAATTTAAAAACAAATCAATATACATTTTATTCAAATACACATCAATCGTGGTCAAGAAAAGACATGGTGTGGATGACATCTGGAATGAGAACAGACATTCAAGAAGTAGACATAACAACAAACATATAGGCAGATCATAATCCCATAAAAGTTACATGGAGGGGACAAAAGAAGAAACTGAGATGGACAATGAACCAAAATATTTTAAAGAACAAGGAGTTTATACAAATGGTGGAAAAAGAAATGAAACTCTTTTTTAAAGAAAATAGAAAAGAAGAAACATCACTGCAAAACGTGTGGGATATGACAAAAGCATACATCCAAGGACTAGCAATAACATACATAGCAAGAAGAAACAAGAAAAAGAAACAACAGCAAAATATACTACAAGATGAGCTCAAAAGACTAGAGTTAGACCTACAGAAGGACCCGCAAAAAATAAAATAAAAGAGAAAAGGGACTTAATAAAACACAGATTGGATTTAATAATACAAGAGGAAATGGCACAAAAAGTTAAAATGGCGAAACAAAACTTTTTTGAAAGTGCAAATAAGCCAGGTAGATGGTTAGCGTATAAGTTAAAAAAAGAAAAAAAGAAGAAAGTAATACACCAATTGCAGGATGAAAAGGGAACTCTTTATCATCAGAACGAAGATAAAAAAAAATAATAACTAAGGAATTCTTCAGAAAACTGTATAGCCAAGAATATATACCAGAAGACATTACCAAACAATATTTGGAAAAAGCTGGTCTAACCAAAATAACTAACACAACGAGAATAATGTTAAACAAAAGAATAACAACAATGGAAATAACAGAGGCAATCAAGAGACAAAAAAGAATAAAACTCCTGGTCCATCCGGGCTTTCCACAGAACTGTACAAAAACGTACAAGAATTACTAAAACCTTCACTGCTGGAGGTCTATAACGATGCATTATTAAGGGCCAAACTACCCAAAACCTGGGCAGAGGCATACATTACACTAATACCGAAAGAAGACACAGATCACCAAACAGATAAAAAACTATAGACCAATTTCACTATTAAATATTGACTACAAAATATTTGCCTCCATAATCTCAGAAAGACTAAAAAGATTCTTAAATGAATTCATTCACTCCGATCAGAACAGTTTCCTACCCAAAAGACAACTGAAAAACAACATGAGGATTATTATAAATGCATTGGAATACTATGAAGCCCAACAAGAAAAGCATCTTCTTGGATGCACAAAAAGCCTTTGACAATATAAATTGGCAGTTTATGATATTACAACTGAAAAACATGAATTTTGGAGAAAACTTTATAAAGATGGTTCAAACAATATACTCCAACCAAACGGCGAATGTGTTAATAAATGGAGAAAAAAAAAACAAGAAAATTTAATATAAATAAAGGCGTAAGACAAGAATATCACCTCTACTATTCATATTAACTGTAGAAATTCTACTCAGACAGACCAGACAAAACCAGGAAATAAAAGATCTGAAGATAAAAAAAGAACAATATAAAGTACAAGCATTTGCTGATGATTTGGTATTTATTCTGGAGTAACCACTAGAAACAGGACTCAAATTAGTAAAAAGAAAAAAATAGGGTGACTTCCAATTGGGACCCGCGGCGTTGGGATGTCGAGAGAGTGACTGCTGCTCCTTAACACCTCCAAACGCTGTGCTTTGGGGATCCTTTCGGGGGCGCGGTGCCCGGAGAGCCCCGCAGACAAGAGGGCAAGCCAGGCGTGCGTGACAGCGGATCGCAACGCCGAACGCAACGATCGGGCGGCTCTGTCAAACCCAGCATAAGCGAGTCGGCCAGTAAATGGCTGACCTGAAGCCGCGGTAACCGACAACAAGAGAGGAAGCGACGGAGAGCGGAGGATATAGTGTCCAGCAGTTTAATACCTTTTTTCAGCCATCGAGAAATTGGCATCAGAGAGAGTTGCTGGTGGAGTCGGAGGAGAGGTGCTCAGAGAGAGGGAAAGCGGCGTGTCAAGAGAGGGAGCGGATTGGAGAGAGGAGTTGCCGACGAGCCGGCAGAGGAGATGTGGGAGACGAGGTGGCGAGAATACACGCGCAAGGGAAGACGGGCGAGAGGAGTTGAGAACCGTGACTCAGAACTTTAGATTTGCTGCAGATGAGCTATAGCTGGAAGAAGAACGTATAGAAGATTACGGATTCTTTCTCTTTGGAAACTTTGGGACCGGAAGTGCAGCCATCGCAGAGGCTTCTCTGAGGATAAGTGAAATAGCTGACTCATTGCCACATGGACAGTTCAGCATAGAGAAACTCCATAGAATATACTACCCAGCGAATGGCTATTTGTTTTCCTTTGCTACTCTACTGAAGTGAACGTGATATTTTGATATTTTTATTCTCTTATCTAATTCTCTAACTACGACAGTGTATCTAACTGTACCTATATTTATTACCCTATATTAATATATATACCCTATAGAACAAATATATTTATACTACCTTACATAGCTACTTGATTTACATATTATCGTAATTCTTATCTTTAATTAATTTATATTAGATTATATATTAACCTATATTAATTCATATTATATTAATAGTAGGCTGAGACTGTTTGAATAGAAAAAAAATGCTTCTTTTTTATAATTTAACACAATTAATAGAATTGATCTTGTATGTGATATATTTGTTTAGAATTAATTAAGGAATTTAAAATCAATTAAGAAAGACACTTGATTGTAGCACCTTATATACTTCCCTTAAGAATCTTAGAGCAGATAGTAACTATTATTGCAATTGCTAGAAAATATACACTTATACTGAAACTATTTTAAAAAATTGATACAATCCAATTGATATTAATAGAACATCTCCTGAATCCTTTCACAAAACTAAAGGAGACATAAGTCAGAAAAGGCTTAAGATTGGTTTAGAGGGAATAGATAGTGACGAGCTTCACTGGATAGTTATTTGGAAAAATATAGAGAGGATATTAAGGAAACAAAAGGCGACTTTAAAAGAAATGGCAAGTTTGACCTCTACTATTGCAAAAACAGGGGAAAAAGTCCCATCTAACCCAACGCTGTCAATGGTGTCCCCAGCTACTCAGAAATCACTAGATGGCCTACAGAAACTGGATAAGCCCCCTGTAACACCTACATTGCAAACAGTACAATCTTCCCTCCTATCTATACAAGAAACCATGTTAGCAATGCAGGAAAAACTACTAAATAGCCACTCTGAGCTGAAAATGGATATCCACGCGTTGGACTCAAAAATGAATGAGATCCAAACCTCCATTGTTAAGAATGAAAACAGAATCCAAAAAGTAGAGCAAAGGACGGAGAAAAACGAGAAGAAACTGGAAACAGTGGACCAAACCCTATTGGCACAGAAGAAGGAAACGGAGGATTCCTTGATCCAACTTGAGATGGATAGGGCCTCGTTCTATCTCCGTTTTCAGAACATCATAGAAGATAAAGAAGAGGACCTGGGAGATAAGATGGCCGAGCTGATAGCGGAGGCTCTCCAGCAAGACAAACAGGAAATAATCAGGGAAATCGATGAGGCTTATAGAGTCCAGACCAACTATGTGAGGAGAAACAGGCTGCCAAGAGAGGTCCACGTATGTTTTGCCAGGAAAAGGGTGAGAGATATATTATACAACATAGCACGGGAAGATCCAATTATTTATGGAGGGAAAGAGATAAATGTACTAAAACAGACCCCAAGAAGAGTGAGGGAAAGGAGAAAAAACTATAGATTTTTAACAAACCAGCTAAATAAGAGAAATATAATATTTCGCTGGCTTATACCAGAGGGAATGCTAATATCATGGCAGGGGAGAAAAATTAAAATCGATAGCTTAAGTACGGCTCAAGAATTCCTGGAACAACTAAGAGGAGGGGAAGAAGAACAATCTAGTAAGGAGGACATAGAAACGGCGAATACAGAGGAGGAAACATCTCAAGAACAGAGTACGAAGGAAGATATAGAAGACGAAAAGAAAAAAGAAGACATAGAAGATAAAGGGAAAAAAACTAGACCAGTAAGACAAGTAACCCTAAAAGCAAACAAAAACTAGGCACTAGACACTAACGCTCAGGATGGATGGTATTAAAATCTTATCGTTAAATGTCAATGGTTTAAATGAACCAAAAAAAAAGAAAACTAATTTTGACAAAACTAGTTAAACAAAACCCTGATATAATTTGTATGCAAGAAGTCCATGTAAAAAAAGAGGAAGTATATCATTTAGAATATCCCAAATTTGGCAAGATATTTACGTCATTAGCTGAAAAAAAGAAAAGGGGAGTAGCCATTTATGTTAAGAAAGGAATAGAAGCTGAATGTAAATATAAAGACGGAAAAGGGAGAATACTAATAGTAGAAATAACAAGAGGGCCCTCTAAAACGATAGTGGTTGGGGTATATGCCCCAAATAAAAAACAAGGGAAATTCTTTGAAAAACTACATGAACAACTTGCTAAATGGACACAGAATGAAATATGTTTGTTAGGGGATATGAATGGAATTGTAGACCCGAGCAAAGATTATAAAAGTGGCAAAACCAGGAAAAATAAAAGACTTCCCCTACCAAAAAGTGTTTTTGACTTAACTGAGGAAATCAACTTAATAGATATGTGGCGTACACTACATCCCCAAGAAAAACAATATACATTTTATTCAATTCCACAGAACTCTTGGTCCAGAATAGACATGGTATGGGTTACTAGGAAACTAGGCTTAGAAATTAAAAAAGTGGAAATGTGTACAAATACCTGGACAGATCATAAGCTGCTTGAAATCAATTGGCAATATAGGAATAAGAGGAAACAACCGAGATGGAGCCTTAGGACAAATCTGTTAAATGATAAAGAGCTTCTATCAAAACTAAACAAAGAAATTAAACATTTTTTTGTAGAAAACGGGGAACAAGGCACGGCAAGAGAAATTGTCTGGGACACTATGAAAGCTTATGTGAGGGGGATAGTCATTTCACACATGGCATTTAAAAACAAAGCAGAACGAAAGGCCAGGGAGGGTTACACTAAAACCTTAATAGAATCCGAAAAAGAATTACAACAAAATCCGGGAGATGAGGGGGCCAAACAGAGGTGGTTGATGGCGAGACATAGAATTAATTTGTTAGACCAGGACGAGATGGCACAAAAAATAAAGAGATCTAAACACTACTGTTTCGAAAATGCCAACAAGTCAGGAAGATGGCTCGCCTACAAACTAAAGAAAGAAAAGGAAAAGAATCAGATTTTGGTACTGGAAGATTCTAAAGGAAATCTCTTAATAAGGGAAGAGGAAAAATTAGAGTATGTGAGGGAATTCTATGAAAACCTGTATCAAGATGAGAAAATAGAACCAAATAAGGTAGAAAAATATCTGATGGACGCCAGCCTACCCCAAATTACGGAAAAAGAAAGAGAAATGCTGAACAGAAAAATTACAATAGAAGAACTAAAAGCAGCTTTCTCTAAAATAAAAAAGAATAAATCTCCAGGTCCAGACGGCCTCCCTGGGGAATTCTATGTAAAATTGGAAGAAGCATTAAGTCTAGAGCTATTAGAAATATTTAACAAAGCCCTAGTAGGTTCAACAATCCCGGACACCTGGAGGGAAGCATACTTAACGCTCATTTTGAAAGACGGTGCTGACCCAAAAAGATTAGTAAATTACAGGCCCATTTCTCTCTTAAACTCCGACTACAAATTGTTTATGAATATAATAGCCGAAAGAGTTAAAAAAATCTTAAACTCCTGGATACACAAAGATCAAAATGGATTCCTCCCGGGGAGGCAAATCAGAGACAACCTAAGAATAGTATTAAATACCATAGAATATTACGAACAGCACCCTGAAAAACAGCTTGCACTGATGTTTGTGGACGCCCAAAAGGCCTTTGATAATTTAAATTGGAATTTTATGATAAATCAAATAAATTTAATGGAATTCGGGACAAACTTTAGGAAAATGATCCAAAACATTTATTATAATCAGAGGGCCAATATATTGATGAATGGGGATAAGACCCAAATATTCCAGATACAAAAAGGAGTAAGGCAGGGATGTCCCCTATCCCCCTTACTTTATATTCTTGCACTAGAGGTGTTGCTGATAAAGATTAGAGCCACTAAAGAAATTAAAGGACCTAAGGTGAGGAAGGAAATCTATAAGATACAAGCCTTCGCAGATGACGTAGCCCTTATCATGGAAGACCCACTAGAAACTGGACCAAGAGTTTTATTAGAAATACAAAACTATGGCCAAGTGGCGGGCCTCAAACTTAACAAGGAAAAAACCAAAATAATAGCTAAAAACATGACAGACATACAAAAAAAGGAATTGGAAGCTCTATTAGGTTTTCAGGTAGTAAAAAAAATTAAATACCTAGGGATTTGGATTACTGCGAGATATTCATCTTTGAAAGAGGATAACTTCACTCCACTGTTACATAAAATACATCAGGAACTTAAAAGATGGGAAAAACTAAAATTATCTCTCACAGGAAAAATAGCCGCAATTAAAATGAGCATTTTACCAAAAATCCTATTTTTATTCCAAAATATTCCACTAAGTTTGGATAAAAAATTTTTCTTAGATCTGAATAGATATATTAGGAATTTTATATGGGAGGGGAAAAAATCGAGAATATCATTTAAAATATTACAGGGCAAGAGAAAAATGGGCGGATTTGGACTCCCGGATTGGGAAGTATATCAAAAAGCAGCGAAATTAATTTGGATCAAGGAATGGGTAACGCTACGTAACAAGAGAATATTGACGATAGAAGGACACGACTTACAAGAAGGTTGGCATGCCCACCTTTGGGATTTCAAAAAAAGAAAGAAAACCTATTTTCACAATCATAAAATCAGAGAAACATTTTTACAAACCTGGGAGGAAATCAGACAGAAAATTTACGTTAAGGCCCCAAATTGGCTCTCTATTATGGAAGCTTTGACTGCCCCAAACAAGATGGAAAGTGAAAAATTTGGCACATATAAAGATATTTTGGATGAAAACGGAAGGCTTAAACCTCTAGAAACCCTGAGAGAACACAGATTCAAGCTGGATTGGTGGAAATACTGGCAGTTGAATTCAAGATTCCAAAAAGATAGGGACCAATATGGTATTGAAAGGAAATATGTAGACTTCGACAAAATTATATGGGGAGTAGACAAGAAAATGTTAACAAAAATATACAATTTCATATTAGATGAGGATAAGGCAGAGGCCATAGCAAAAAACCAATTGAGTATTTGGGAAAAAAACTTTGGATATTGTGTTAATTTTAATGATTGGGAAGAGGCGTGGAACAGAAATTTTAAAATGACAAAAGCTGTAACATTCCGAGAGAACCACTATAAAATGTTACATAGATGGCATCTAGCGCCTGCTAGGTTAGCAAAAATGTTTCCAAATCTCTCACCCACGTGTTGGAAATGCGAGAAAGAGGTCGGCACGTACTACCATATGTGGTGGTCCTGCCCAGTAGCTAAAAGGTTCTGGACAAAAGTACGACAATGGCTTTGCAAAATGTTAGAGCAAGATGTAATCTTATCCCCAGAACTCTTCCTTTTAGGTATAGTGGGTGACGGCCTAAAAAATAATAAAACCCAGCTTATAACCCAAGTATTAACTGCGGCTAGATTGGTATTTGCGAAATCTTGGAAAAGTAAAACTCAACCCCCAGAAGAAATGTTAATAAACAAAATATTAGAGTGTGCAGAAATGGCAAAGTTAACGAGTCTGCTAATGGATGATGAGATATCTAAATATTATGAGGTATGGGAAAATTGGTACAACTGGCTAAATAATAGAAAAAAACGATGACCTGTTTTTTTTTGTGAATAGATACTGTGAAACACGACTATGTACTTATAGAATGTAAATATAATGATGGGAAAAAAGATAGCTTAGGACAAAGTAGATTAGATATATGATATTCAATTTATAAGAACACTGTACCTCCGGATAACAAAGAGACCTTGTAAATTTTTTAGTTTTCTTTTAATTTTGAAACTTAATAAAGTATTTGTAAAAAAAAAAAATAGAAGAGTTTGGTGCGGTGGCAGGACTTAAATAAACAAGGAAAAGACCAAGATATTGACAAAGAACTTTACAAATAAACAGAAATATGAATTGATGGAAAAGATGGACATGCAGATAAGTAAAAAAGTCAAATATTTGGGAATTTGGCTAACAGCAAATCAAGTTATCAAAGAAGATAACTATAGTAAATTGATGCAGCAAATAAAGATGGATTTGGACAAACAGAAAAATTTACAACTCTTGCTGATCGGAAGAATAGCCACAATTAAAATGAATATTCTACCGAAAATCTTATTCTTATTTCAAGTCATTCTGATAAAGTTAGGGGAAAACTTTTTTGAACATTTAAATAGATGAATAACAAAATTTATCTGTCAAGGAAAAAAAAAAACCAAGAATCAAATTAAAAATGCTACAGGACACTAAAAATAAGGAAGGATTTGGGTTACCAGACTGGGAGCTGTACTATCACGCTTCAGTGCTTACATGGCTAAAAGATGGATAAACCTAAAAAATAAAAGGATGTTGGTGATAGAGGGACATGACTTACAATTGGGATGGCATGCATTTATATGGGATGGGAAAAACAAAGCACACAGCTACTTCCAAAGACACCAGGTTAGAAATGCTCTGTTGGTAGTATGGGGAAAAATTAAACAGAATCATTATATGAAAATACCGGTCTTACTATCCACAATGGAAGCACTACATACCCTAACATGTTAGATCTGGATAAAATAGTAAGTTATAAAGATATATTAAATGAACAAGGAAAATTAAAAATAATCAGGAACTAAAAAAATCAGGAAATCGACTTGGACTGGTGGCCTTATATGCAAATACAGACGAGATATAAGAAGGATACAGATAAATATGGATTCTATAGTGAACCACAAGAATTGGATAAGATACTGCAGGGGACAGATGAAAAATTGATAAAGAATTTTTATAATTACCTATTGAGTTTAAAAATGGTAGAAGAATCAGTAAAGGAAATGATGATAACATGGGCAAAAAACTTTGGGTACTAGATAACTAGAATTAGATAACTGGCAAAAACTGTGGGAAAGAAATTATAGATTAACAATGTCAGCATCATATTTTATTTTATTAGTCATATTTCTATGCCACCCACTCTCCGAGGACTCTGGGTGGCTTATACCAAAGACAGTATACTAAATATCATATTGCCCCCAACAATCTGGGTCCTCATTTTACCCACCTTGGAAGGATGGAAGGCTGAGTCAACCTTGAGCTGGTGAGATTTGATCTGCTGATCTGCTGAACTAGCAGTCAGCTGAAGTAGCTGCAGTACTGCACTCTAACCACTGCACCACCTCGGCTCTTCAATACAGAGGAAAATCTGTACAAAATGTTCTATATATGGCATCTGTTGCCAGCAAGACTGGCAAAAATGTTTCCAAACATGTCACGAGAGTGTTGGATAAGGATAAGGATAATTTTATTTCTATACCGCCCCGCTCCCAAAGGACTCGGGGCGGTGTACAGCCAGGTAGAAACACAATACAAATATCACAATTTAAATTTTAAAAAATCTTAAAAGTATTACATTTAAGGCCAAAATTAGCTAAAAAACCCAAAAAATTTAAGAACTCCGAATTTAAAATCTCAATTATGAAGCTAGCCCTGCCTGTCGGAAGAGCAGGGTCTTAAGAGCACAGCGGAAAACTCGGAGGTCGGAGATCTTGCGTATGTCCAGTGGCAGTTCATTCCAAAGGGCAGGGGCTCCCACAGAGAAGGCTCTCCCCCTGGGTGTCGCCAGCCGACATAATTTGGCCAACAGCACCCTGAGGAGTCCCTCTCTGTGGGAGCGAACTGGCTGGTGGGAGGCTATCAGTGGCAAAAGGTGGTCTTGTAGGTACCCAGGTCCTGAGCCATGGAGCACTTTAAAAGTGGTAACCAACACCTTGAATCGCACCCGGAAGACAACTGGGAGCTAGTGCAGCTCACGCAGGAGAGGTGTTACATGGGCGCAACGAGTTGCACCCATAATTACCCGCGCGTTCTGGACCAGTTGGAGCCTCCAAGTGCTCTTCAAGGGGAGCCCCATGTAGAGAGCATTACAGTAGTCCAGCCAGGAGGTAACAAGGGCATGAGTGACTGTATGCAAGGCAGTCCAGAAAGGGACGCAACTGGTGAATCAGGTGGACCTGATATAAAGTCCCCCTGGCCACGGCTGTCATATGCTCTTCTAAAGACAGCCATGCATCCAGGAGGATGCCCAGATTGCGAGCCCTCTCTGTGGGGGGTAGAGATTCACCCCCTATGGACAGCAATGGCATCAGCTGACTATACCGGGATGCCGGTAGCCACAGCCACTCGGTCTTGGAAGGGTTGAGTCTGAGCCTATTTCTCCCCATCCAGACCCGTACGGCCTCCAGGCAGCGGGACATCACGTCAAGGGCATCATTAGGGTGGTCTGGGGTGGAGATGTACAGCTGAATGTCATCAGTGTACTGATGTACCCTCACCCCAAAACCACGGATGATCTCACCCAGCAGCTTCACATAAATGTTGAACAGAAGGGGCGAGAGCACTGACCCTTGCAGCATTCCCCAAGCAAGGCGCCTCAAGATCGACTTCTGCCCCCCTGCCAGCACAAACTGCGAGCAGTCAGAGAGGAAGGAGGAGAACCACCACAACATGGTGCCTCCTATTCCTAACCCCCTTAATCGCTGCAGCATGATACCATGGTCGATGGTATCAAAAGCCACTGAGAGATCTAATAGGACCAGAACAGAGGAACAACCTCTGTCCCAAGCCCTCCAGATATCATCCACCAATGCGACCAATGCCGTTTCCATGCTGTACCCCTGTCTGAAGCCCAACTGGTAAGGGTCCAGATAGACAGCTTCATCCAGGTACTGGGGGAGCTGTCGTGCCACCACACTCTCAACAACCTTCACCACAAAGCGAAGGTTGGAGACCGGATGGTAATTTGCTAATACAGCCAGGTCCAGGGAAGGCTTCTTGAGGAGGGTCCTCACCATGGCCTCTTTCAAAGCAGCAGGAAAGGTCCCCTCATTCAGAGAAGCATTTATAATCCCCTGGAGCCAGCCTCGTGTAACCTCCCAGGAGGTCAGTACCAACCAGGAGGGACACGGGTCCAATAAACATGTGGCAGCACTAAGCCTACCCAGAATCCTGTCCACGTCCTCGGGAGCTACAGGGTCAAACTCTTCCCAGATAATGTTCCCAAGTCCTACCCCCATCTCCCCCCCTGGACTCACCCAGTTGGAGTCCAAGCCTTCCCAAATCTGAGTGACTTTATCATGCAGGAACTGCACAAACTCCTCAGCTCGACCCTGCAAGGGGTCTTCCTGCGCTCTCCCCTGAAGAAGGGAAAGGGTCACCCTAAACTGAGCGGCTGGGCGGTTCTCTGCAGATGTGATAAGAGCGGAAAAATAGTTAGATTTTGCCACTTTTATCACCACTAGGTAGGTCTTGATATAAGACCTCACCAATGTTCGGTCAGATTCAAATTGACTAGTCCTCCAGACACTCTCTAGGCGTCTTTTCCGATGTTTCATTTCTCTCAGCTCCTTGGAGAACCAAGGAGCCAATTGAGATTGACATCGGGTCAGAGGCTGCAAAGGCAGGACGCAGTCTAAAGCCCTGGCGGCCGCCCTATCCCAGGCGGCCACCAGGTCTTCAGTCGAGTCATGTGCCAGAGTCTCAGGAAATGGCCCAAGCTCCGTCAGAAACCTATCAGGGTCCATCAAGTGCCTGGGATGGAACCACCTGGTCGGTTCCATCTCCCTGCGGTGAGGGGAAGTGGCTCGAAAGTCTAAGTGAAGGAGGGAATGATCTGTCCATGACAAGGGCTTAATATCTAAATCCACTATTCCTAGATCATTCAACCAGTGACCAGAGACAAAAGTCAAGTCCAGAGTGTGTCTTCCTGTGTGAGTGGAAATGCCAACAGACACAGGCAATATCACATGTGATGGATCTGTCCATTGGCGAAAAAATATTGAGCAACGATAAAAGAGTGGCTAGAGGAGATGGTAACACAACAAATAGACCTAAAACCAGAACTATTTTTATTAGGCATACTGATGGGGAAATACAACAAAAGAATTCAATATTTAATGTTACATGTAATAACAGCAGCTAGAATTACATATGCACAGAATTGGAAAAATGAAGTATACCTACAGGGGAAATAGTAATAAAGAAAATATTAGAATGCGCTGAAATGAACAGGTTAATGATGGAAATTAAAGATAAAGGAGAAACAGAGTATTTCTTAATATGGGAATACTCATATACCATACTATACTATGGTATAAATGGCTAAATAATAGATACAAAGGTTAGAAAATTAATGATGAAAGAGGATTAACAAGCTAGAAACAAATACAGCTATAAAGCTACATAGAAGATTATGTGTCAATGTTTCAGAAAAACCCAACTCCAATTAAAAACTCCAAGACAGGCATTTTCTCAAAGTTCCATTTATTAGAATAGGTATACTGGCACATATGGGAAAACCCGAATCTGAGACTTCTGGGTTTTTCCTCAGTAAATCAAAACCCCCAAATCCATCCCTTGCACCCATCAGTCCATCACATGGTCCAATCACCACCCATCTCAAGACATCACTCCAACCACTCCTTCTCCAGATGCAGGACTAGCATGACCTTGACCAAAAAGAAGAATGCTATTTTGTCTAACTACTTTCCCTCTACTAAATCTCCCCTCCTACTTTCCCACACACAAGAAGGTAGCATGGAAGCTTCCGGTGCTAATATGGCTTCCAAAGCTGACAGGCATCCCCCCCCCCAAAGAAAAAAAACACACCCTGGTAAATAAAACAGACAAAACACAAAATAAAGGGTTAACACATTGTACATCAAATTGCTTAACCCCCTCTCCCCACTCCAGGAGGACCCTTTGGCTTTTCAGGAAATTTATCATGAAACTGTTTTACTAGTCTATCAGCTTTCAATTCCAACTTTTTACCCAAGTAGCTTCTGACAAAGAGTATCCTTTCCAATGTACCAAACACTGTAATCTGGAGTCAAGGATCTTCTTAACTTCATAATGATTCCTTCCTTGTACTGCCATAGGTGGGAGGGAGCAGCTGGTAAGAGTCTTAAATTAGATCCTATTGCTGGTTTCAATAAACTGCTGTGAAACACTGAATGCACTTTCCCTAATATGCGAGGGAGGCTAAATTGGACAGTTACAGGATTAATCACTTTCACTATAGGAAAGGGACCGATGAATTTGGGTCCAAACTTCTTGCTAGGTAACCTCAATCTTAGGTACTTGGATGACAAATACACTTTATTTCCTATTCGTAAAGGTGATTGGAGAGATCTGTGCTTGTCTGCCTGGTTTTTATATTTCTCTGCTGCTTCCACTAAAGCTTTCTTAGTATTCTCCCACCCCTTTTGTAATTTATTTATTTATTAGTCGCATTTCTATGCCGCCCAACTCCCTAGGGCCATGATGGCGAACCTATGGCATGTGGGCCACAGGTGGCACACATAGCCATATCAGTGGGCATGCCAGCTCAGCTCTGGTGCACAGGCCAGCTGATTTTCGGGCCTTCTGGGCCCACCAGAAGCAGGGAAACAAGCTGTTTCCTGCCTCCAGAGGGGGCGGGGAAAGGCTCATTTTTCTTTCTCACCTGGCTCCAGATCCTCTCTATCGGGAGTTGGGAAATGGGCTGTTTCAAGCCTCCAGAGGGCCTTTGAGGGGGTGGGGAAGGCTGTTTTCGCCCTCCTGAGATGCATAGAGAGGATTTGGAGCCAGGTGAGAAAGAAAAACAGGCCTACCAGGCCATTGCTTGCCAGGAGCGGCGTGTGTGTGTGTGTGTGTTGCGCACACATGTGCAGGGCGGGGCGCATAGAATTATGGGTGTGGGCACGTGCATGAGTAAAGCTCCCCCGCCCCCCCTTCCTGGCACGTGATGGCAAAAAGATTAGCCATCACTGCCCTAGGGACTCTGGGTGCCTTACAGCAAAAAAACAATGCAAACAATATCCCTTAAGAAATTTTTAAAAGAAAACATTAAAAACCTATATACTCCATTCCATGGCCGGGTCTCATAAGATTGCCGTAGCAAGATCAACGGCCCCATGCCTGCCAGAAAAGCCAGATCTTCACCGCTTTCCGGAAGGCCAATAGGGTGGGGGCGGTCTGGACCTCAGGAGGTAATTGGTTCCAGAGAGCCGGGGCAGCCACAGAGAAGGCCCTCCCCCGCAGGCCCACCAACCAACATTGTTTAGCTGATGGGACACGAAAGAGACCAGCTCTGTGGGATCTTACCAGTCACTGGGAACTATGCAGTAGAAGGTGGTCTCGAAAATAGCCTGGCCCTGAGCCATGTAGGGCTTTAAAGGTAATAACCAACACCTTGAATTGCATCCAGAGACCGATAGGGAGCCAGTGCAGCTGGCGGAGAATTGGTGTAATGTGGGTGCATCTAGGTGCAGCCACAATAGCTCACGCAGCTGCATTCTGGACCAACTGTAATCTCCGAAAACTTTTCAAGGGTAGCCCCATGTAGAGCGTGTTGCAATAATCCAACCATGAGGTGACAAGGGCATGAGTGACTGTGAGGAGAGCCTCCTGATCCAAGTAGGGTCACAATTGGTGCACCAGGCGAACCTGTGCAAAGGTCCCCCTAGCCACAGTTGTCAGATGTTGTTCCAATCTCAGATGTGAGTCTAGGAGGACACCCAAATTGTGAGCCCATTCTGAGGGGGACAATTTCTCCCCCCCCCCCAGGGCCAAGGATGGACAATAGACATAGTCTTTAGGAGGCAGTACCCAGAGCCATTCGGTCTTGTCTGGGTTGATTCTGAGCCTGTTGACTCCCATCCAGGCCCTCACAGCCTCCAGGCACTGCACATCACATCCACTGCCTTACTGAACTGACGGGGGTGGAGATATACAGCTGGGTATCATCAGCATATGGCTGATATCCCACCCCGTATCGCCAGATGATTTCACCCAACGGTTTCATGTAGATGTTAAATAGGAGGGGAGAGAGGATCGAGTCCTGAGACACCCCGCAAACAAGGGGCTCAGGGGTCGATCTCTGTCCTCCTACCAACACCGACTGTGACTGACCAGAGAGATAGGAGGAGAACCACCAACACGGTGCCTCCCACTCCTCAACTCCCTTAGTCGTCCCAGAAGCTGCTGAGAGGTCAAGTAGCACCAAGATAGACGAATGACCCCCATCTGAAAAGGGTCCAGATAATCCATTTCATCCAATGATCGCAGGAGCTGAAGTGCCACCACTTTCTCTATAACCTTTCCCACAAAGGGTGGGTTGGAGACTGGCCGAAAGTTCTTTAATTCTGCTGGGTCCAGGGAAGGCTTCTTGAGGAGGGGCCTTACAACCGCTTCCTTTAATGGTTGCGGGAAGGACCCCTCCCTCAAGGACATGTTAACTAAAGCCTGGAGCCAGCCTCATGCCATCTCCTTGCTGGCCGAAACCAGCCAGGAGGGGCACGGGTCCAACAAACAAGTGGAGGAACTCATCGCACCTACAGCCTTGTCCACTTCATCAGGAGTCACTGGCTCAAACTCCTCCCACACAATAGGACTAAGACTCGCCCCCATCATCACGGTCAGTATTGCCCAATCAGAGTCCAGGTCCATCTGAATCTGAGTGATTTTATCCGACAGAAACTGCACAAATTCCTCAGCTCTACCCTGCAAGGGCTCCTCCGCTCCCCCTACATTAAAGAGGGAGCGAGTCACCTTAAATAGGGCAGCTGGGCGAGAATCAGCGGATGCAGTAAGTGCGGAAAAATGTGAGCACTTTGCTGCCCATATTGCCACTAAATAAGTCCTAATAAAGGCTCTCAAGAGTGTTCGGTCAGATTTGGATTTACTGTCCTCCAGCATCGCTCTAGACATCTCTTTTGGCGCTTCATCTCCCAGAGCTCCTCAGTAAACCAGGGAGCTTTCCTGGATCCACTGCCATTGAGAGGCCACAAAGGTACAATCCAGTCCAATGCCCCGGACGCCACCCTATTCCAGGCAGCCACTAGAGTCTCGGCTGGACTGTGGACAAGGGAGTCAGGTATCTCCTCAAGCTCCTTCTGAAACCCTTCAGGGTCCATTAGGCATCTGGGGCAGAACCACTTAATCGGCTCCATCTCCCTGCGATGGAGGAAGTCAAACCTCAACAGGAAATGATCTGACCACGACAAGGGAAAAACTTCTATACCTCTTAATTCCAGATCCTGTCTCCACTGCCCTGAGAGAAACACCAGGTCGAGTGTGTGTCCCCCCTCATGGGTCAGACCCCGAACTACTTGGGTCAGGTCCATGGTTGTCATCTGAGGATTCGCCAAGTGACAGCAGGTTGAAGTCCCCCAGTACCATAAGCCTGGGGAACTCTACTGCCAACCCGGCTGTTGCCTCTAGCAGCACAGGCAAGGCTGTTGTCACACAGCTGGGAGGCAGGTATGTCAACAACAAGCCCAACTGAACCCATGAGTCCAACCTCAAGAGGAGAGACTCACACCCAACAATCTCCGGGGTAGGGATCCTGCGAGAAGAAAGACTCTTCCGGACAATAGCTGCCACTCCTCCACCCCTTCCCTGGAGTCATGGCTGATACAATAACCCATCTGGGAACATCTCTGAGAGGGGCACCTCCCTCCTGGCCCAGCCATGTCTCAGTTATACATTCCAGGTCAGCCCCCTCCTCCAGGATTAAGCCTTGTTAACAACAGACCTGGCATTAAACAGCAACAGCCTGAGTAATGAGGTTATCCATTCTGTTAGGGACATGGAAGTGGGTGGCTCTCTAGGCAACTCAGGCATCAGCACAAAATACATGCCAGTAGTTATTTGAAAAGGAATCAACCCTGTACAACTATGTACTGCATTATTATAGGCCACTTCTGCAAATTGTAATAATTCCACCCAGTTCTCTTGTTGATAGTTTACATAACATCTGATGTATTGTTCCACCATGGCATTGGATCATTCTGCAGATCCATTGGTAGCTGGATGGAAAGCCGAACTAAATCCCTGGAATGACCCAATGGACCTCAGGAACTCCTTCCAGAACTTTGCAGTAAATTGGACCCCACGATCTGATATTATTCACCATGGGATGCCATAAAGCCTGTAGATGTGCTTCACGAAAAGTTTTGTCAGCTTTTTGGCAGGAGGTAGTCCGTTGCAGGCAGTAAAGTGTGTTTGCTTGGAGAATAAATCAACAACTGTCCAAATCACCATATTTCCCCCGCTTTCTGGGAGTTTGACAATAAAGTCCAATGCAATCTCTTCCCAGGGTTTTGTGGGTTCGGCCATGGGCTGGAGAAATCTGGGGGGGGGGGTTCCTGGTCTGGGTTTCATGGTGGCACAGATTGCACAGCTTTTTACGTAGTCCTCTACATCAGTTTTCATTATTGGCCACCAGAATTGTCTTCTAACCAAATGGAGGGTCTTTAAAAAATTCAAAGTGGCCCCCTAGTCGAGAATCATTATTATGCTTTAGCACCAGTAGTATCATGCAGCTGGGCACATAAATCTTACTCCCTTTCCAAGCCAATCCCTCCCTCAAAGTTTAGTCCATCTGGTTTTCCTTAAACCAAGTATTGTTTGAGAGCGCTGCTTCTAGCTCTGCTGCCAACTTGTCTTTGGGGAGGTTGGAACTGCACTGCGTTTGTGCTCTAGTGCATGTTTGGGCTGCTGGTTAGGCTTCAGAGTTCATGGCATGTACTATCTCTTCTTGCTGGCTATCAAACTGAGGTTTTCTGGACAAAGCATCAGCCAATAGATCCCTCCCCCAGGAACGTATTTAAGTTCAAAATTAAAAAATTTAAAATACTGAGCCCAGCAAACTTGTTTGGGGGAAAGCTTCCGAGGGGTCTTCAGCGCTTTGAGGTTTTTATGGTCAGACCAAACTTCGAAAGGCACCTTTACCCCCTCTAAAAAGTGTCTCCAGGATAAGAGAGCCCATCACACCACAAAAGCCTCTTTCTTCCATACCGCTCATCTGCATTCAGTATCCATTAACATTTTTGACACATAAGCACAAGGCATTAATTCATTTTGAGCATTCCTTTGCAGTAGAACAGCTGCTACCGCCACGTCACTAACATCGGCTTGGACTATAAACGGTTTATTTGGGTCAGGGTTCTGGAGGATCAGCTCCACCGTGAATAGGCATTTTAAATGTTCAAAGGATTTCTGACAGTCCATTGTCCAAGTGAGGGGTTGACTAGATTTTGGCTTGGTTGGAGACGGACAGGTTTTTAGTAGCTCAGTTACCATATTTTTTTGGAGTATAAGACGCAGCTTTCTCCCCCTAAAAAAGGGTGAAAATTTAGGTGCGTCTTATACACCAAATGTAGCCCTACCCACCCACTGGCCCCCACCTTTTGGCCTGTGCCTCGCAGCAGTTACCTCCTTGCAAGCAAACAGCAAGAAAAAACAGTTCCTTTCAGCTTCAGCATAGACTAATTTGCACAAGTTGATTAGATCGGCCTCCCGACTCTCATCTGATTTGCTCTCAACTGTTTTGCACAGGCCTCTGCTGCTTGCTTCAAGGAAGAAAATTGCTGGAGCAGATTTTTTTCCCCTTGTGCTAATCAAGCTATGCTGAAACTGAAACTGAAAGTAAAGCAGGCTATTTGCTGTTTGGTGCAACGAGGCAAAATTAGGCAGAGGGAGATTACTTTTTCTTCTTTTTCCTCACCAAAAAGGGTAGGTGCAAACAATGGGAAATTTAGGGCAAAAGAGGAGAGTTCAAGATTTTAAACACAAAAGAAAAAAAGGAGAAAGAAAAAGGCAAAAATAAAAATGGGAAGGGAGAAAAAGAAAAAGAAATGAAAGAGAAAAATGTTATACATATTTAGAATTGAAATATGAATAGTAGTAAGAAATAAATGGGAAATCATGATTGTAAAAATATTGGAATATTTGTCTTTGTATTTTTGAAATCTGGACAATGATAAGTTTTTCTTTTTCCTTTTTTTTAGAAATATGAATAAGTATAAACTGTAACAATTGAAATACTTTTAATGGTATATGGTGGTGAAAGTAAAAAGGATTAAATTATAACTTGGATAACAGCTAGAACAGTGATGGCTAACCTTTTTGCCATTGCATGCCAAAGCGAGGGGAGTGCAAGGGTATCATGCGCATGCGTGCCCATACCCATAATTCAATCTCCCCCGCCCCCCCACATGCACCTGTGACCCCCCCTATATGCAACCCTTGCTTTTGGCATGCAATGGCACAGTGGGCCCGATAGACCTGTTTTTCGCCCTCCCCAGGCTTCATAGGCTTTCTTGGGGCCTGGTGAGGGTGAAAACGGCCTTCCACATCCCCCCAGAGGCCCCCCAGAGACCGGAAACAGCCCATTTCCTGACTTCCAGTGGGCCCCAAAGGCCCAAAAATCAGCTGACCAGTGCACACATGTGGGCTGGAGCTGAGCTAGGGCAACGCTCGCGTGCCCACAGACATGGCTCCACATGCCACCTGTGGCACTTGTCCATAGGTTCGCCATCACGGAGCTAGAACATTTTAAAATTTAATTAGGGAAATTGTAATGATTGAAATATTTTTAATTATATATTGTGATGAAAGTAGAAATGATTAAATTGTGATTTGGAGGATTATATGGGCAAAACTATGTGGGTTATTGGGAGAGTTTAAGATGTGAAAATGAGTAACATAAGAGGGGAAAATTATTTGGTTTATTATTATTGGAAAATATAATTAATTGATTTGTAAGAAATTGGATTGCATGGAAATAATTGGAATATTCATGTTCATATTGATTAATATACAAAAAGATAGTTATATAACTAATTGATTTATATTAAAATGTTGAATTTGTATTAAACAATTGTAATATTACATAATTAACTAATGTGAGGATGGATATAAAAATAGATGACAATGAGAAGGGGTATAATATAGAATAGAAGGGAAAAATTGAATGTGATTAAGATTAGAAATGAGGATGAAGGGTAATATTGTTTTTTAAAAAAAAATAGATGAGGAATAAATATGGCAAAAAGGAAATATAGAAATTGTAAATTTAATTGAAATGACTAAACACTATTTAAATTTGTGAACCAGCCAAATACTCTGTTCAAAGAAAATACATTGTATGTTTGAATGTGTGTTTGTCTAAAAAATAAAAAAAACACTTTAAAAAAACACCAAAAAAGATAGGTGCGTCTTATACTCTGGTGCATCTTATACTCCGAAAAATACGGTAATCGGAGTGTGACCTCTGCAAATGAAGGGATTAATTGTCTATAAAAATTTCCAATACAAGGGATCGTAGAAGAAAGAATAAAAATGATGGAGCTAACAGAAGTGATTAAGAAACAAAAAAATGGGAAAGCACCAGGACTAACTATGGACTACCAGTGGAGCTATAGAAGAGGTGTTAAGAGGTGTTAAGCAATGTAATGCTGGAATTATTTAATGAACTTTTATTGAAAGCAAAAATGCCAGACTCATGGATAGAGGCCTATGTAACACTCATACCTAAAGAAGAATCAGATTTGAAATTAATAAAAAACTATAGACCAATTTCATTGTTAAATGTGGATTATAAGATTTTTGCTTCAATAATGGCAAACAGGCTAAAGAGACTATTAAATGAATTTATTCATATGGCTCAAAATGGGTTCTTACCTAAAAGGCAAATTAGAGATAATATGAGGATAATTTTGAATCCTCATATTGGAATATTATGAGACCCACTCAGAAAAACAAATGACGATATTTCTCGATGCACAGAAAGCTTTTGATAATGTGAACTGGCAGTTTATGATAAAGCAACACTAAATAATGGATTTTGGGGAGAGATTCATGAACACTATAAAAACAATATATAACAAACAATCAGCCAAGATAATGATGAATGGAGAGATGACAGAAAAACTTAAGATAACAAAAGGAACAAGGCAAGAATGTCTGCTATCCCCACTGTTATTTGTATTGACTTTAGAAGTGTTAAATAGAAATATAAGACAGAATGAAGAAATAAAAGGAATGAAAATTAAAAAAGAAGAATATAAATTACAAGCCTTTGCGGATGATTTAGTATTTATTCTGGAAGAACCACAAAAGACAGGACCTAAACTACTAGAAGAATATGGAGAGGTTGCAGGTTTAAAAATAAATATAGAAAAAATACAAAAATATTGGTGAAAAATACTACAGAAAAACAAAAAAGAGAATCAATGGAAAAATTAATACAAATTGTGAAAAAAGCAAGATATTTAAGAATACAACTAACTTCAAGATGTTGAATGATAAAAGAGGACAATTATTATAACTTAAAAAGAAAAATTGAAAAAGATTTGGAAAAATGGAAAACCTTGCAGTTATCACTCATGGGGAAGATTACAATATTCAAAATGAACATATTACTGAGATTATTGTTTTTATTCCAGACAATTCCAATAAAAATAGAAAAGACCTATTTTCAACACCTCAACAAAATAATAATAAGTGTTGGAAATGTCACCAATTGCCAGGATCATATTATCATATGTGGTGGTTGTGTAAAGAAGCAAAACATTACTGGGTGAAAATATAGGCATGGTTAGAAGGAATGTTGCAGCAACATATAGAGTTAAAACCAGAGATATTCTTATTGGGAATTTTACCAGAGAATTATAATAAAGAAGATACATATTTGATTATCCATATAATAACAGCGGCTAGAATTGTATTTGCACAAAATTGGAAAGCAGACAAAATCCCATTGGAAGGAGAAATTATAAAGAAAATTTTAGAATGTGCAGAAATGAATAGATTAACATTGAGAATAAAAGATAAAGAGGAATCGATGTATTTCAGGACATGGGATAAATTTTATGATTGGTTAGAAAGGAAATATGAATAAAGGTATAGAGATAAAATAGATAGAGAAAAGATGGAAGAAAATAATCAGAAAAATAGAAACCCAGATGATGCCTAGGTAAAGGGAGAAAGGGGAGGGGGTAAAAGGGAAGAAGTGAGATTATTATAAAAATGTACACAAATGATGAAATAGATATAATTATTAATCAAATAAGAAATTGAAATGAGAATAGAGATGAATAGAAAATTGGGGCTGCTCAAATACTATTCTAGATTGAACTGAAAAAGGAAACAACAAGAGAAAGGGGAAGGAGTAGAGAGAGAGGAAGAGAAAAGAGAGGAGAGGAGAGGGAGAGAAAGAAGAAAGGGAAAAGGAGAGAAAGAAAAGGGAGGGGAAAGAGGAGTAGCAGAGAAGGTTAGAAGGGGGAAGAAGAAAGGAGTGGGGGAAGGGAAGGGGAAATAGGAAAGAAAAGGAGAGGAAGAACAAAGAAAGTAAGAAGAGATAGAGGAAGGAAGAGAAGGGGAGAAGAAGAAGAAGAAAGGTGCTGGCAAAATAAAGAAGGGTAAATGGTAAAAGAGCAGCCCCGAATAATTAAAAATGAAAGTTAAAAGATAAGATGAATGAAAAATGGTGGATAAATGACTGTACATGTAAATATGTTTATGAGAAACAAAAATAAAAACTTTTTTGAAGAAAAACAAAATAATGAGGAAGTTTATCTGGCAGGGGGAAAAGGCGAGAATTAATATAAAGATGTTACAAAATGCAAGAATAAGAGGAGGTTTTGGACTGCCGGACTGGGAATTATATTATCAGGCAGCAGCATTGACTTGGATGAAGAAATGGATTGAATTAAGAAATACAACATTACTAATTTTGGAAGGACATGATTTACAATTGGGATGGCATGCATTCTTATGGTATGGCAGAAGTAAGACATACATATTCCCATAGACATTATGTAAGAAATGCATTGTTATTAGTGTGGAAGAAAGTTAGAGATAAATACTATTTGAAAATTCCAATATGGTTATCAACAATAGAAGCATTGATACACCCAAACTTGGTTAATTTTGGAAAGATTTTTAGATATAAAGATTTACTTACAGATAAGGGGGAACTGAAAGGGAAATAAGAACTGGAAGAACAAGGGATTGTGATAAGACTGGTATATGTATATGCAAATACAAGCAAGATATGAAAAAGGTCTAATATTATATGGCTTTTACTTAGAAATGATAGATTTGGATAGATTACTCACGGGAACAGAGGATAAAATAATTTAAAAAATTATAATTTTCTACTTAGTATGGAATTAGAAGAACAAATAAAGGAAACAATGATTGCTTGGACAAAAAATTGCGGATACTCAATTGAGCTCGATAGACGGCAACAGTTATGGGAAAGGAACTATAAACTAACAATGTCCACTGCATACAAAGAGAATCAATATAAAATGTTTTACAGAATGTTTTATAAAATGACAATACATATTATAAGTAATATTAGTACTAGACTGTACATAATAGTAAATCAAAATATATAGAATGATAAATGTATAAAGAATCATATTATAACCAAGGAAATAATAGATATAAGTATGTTGTATAATGTCAAGTCACTATTTTTTTTATGGACTATACTGCATGAATATGAGAAAACTGGTCGTAATTAGGATATATAACATCATGTACATTTAAAAAGGTGCTGATACAACTAGTATATCACTGTTGCAAAATTGGAATTGTGATGTAAAATGAAGGAAAATGTACAACAACAACAACAACAACAAGAAGAAGAAGAACAATATAGGATGCTGGCAGCAACCCATATCAATCATTGGCACCGGTCAATGGTATTTGTGAAGCATTTTTGAATGTTCAGTTGACTGAGTTTCATGTTCGATGAATAAAGATAATAATAATAATAAAAAAGAAAGCATGCAGACACCAGGAGAAGAGACATAATCAAGTGATCCTATGACTGGAAGAAAAGCAGGGGTGAAATCTAAAATTTGTTACTACCGGTTCTGTGGGCATGGCTTGGGGGGGGGGGGGGTAATGTCACTGGGTGGGTGTGGCCAACTTTTTTTTTAATTTTTAAAAGCATTTTTTCTACAACCTTAAGAGGTTGCAGGAAAAAAATCCTTTTAGAAGCCCCTGACGATCAGGCAAGTCAGCTGGGATCATCAGAGGCTTTTAAAGGCATTTTTTTTCCTACAACCTCTTCGGCCGAAGGGGTTGCAGAAAAAAATGCTTTGAAAAGCCTTTGATGATCCCAGCTGAGCCACGCAATCATCAGAGGCTTTTTTTTTAACTTTTAAAAGCATTTTTTCGGCCAAAGAGGTTGTAGAAAAAATGCTTTTAAAAGTAAAAAAAACCAGCCTCTGATGGTCGCGTAGCTCAGCTGGGTGAGGGGGTGCAGAGATTTTTGCTACTGGTTCTCTGAACCATGCGCCACCATCACTACCAGATCCGGCGATCCGGTCCGAACCGGAAGCATTTCAATCCTGAAGAAAAGTAGTCCAGACTTCCCAAGAAAAAAAAGGTGAGTGTTGGTGATAGGAGATTCGCTTCTCAAGAGAATGGAAACAGTAGTCTGTAGACCAGACAATCAATCTAGGGAGGTATGTTGTCTCTTTGGAGCAAAAATCAAAAATGTGGCTGAGAGCGTTACTAAAATAACCAAGCCCACAGATTGCTAACCTTACTATTGATTGATGTAACAATGAACCTGAAAAGAAGATCAAGAGAACATGAATAGCTCAGCAAGAAAGTTAAAGAGTTAGGAACATGTGGTATTTTCATCTGTACTTTGTCAACCCTGAAGCTGACTTGACTGAAGCCATTTTGAAGCTTCAGTATTGCCACACTGGAACTGAGGGATGGGGAGGGGGGAATAGAGATAGCTGGGATTTTGTAGCCAAAACAGAATACTTTCTCCTGGGAACCAAGGACATTCTCACACCTGGTCAGAGAGAGGAGGAGTGTTCTGTCCCCTCCCTGCTTCAGGAGCCCAGACAAGCACACACACAAACAGAAGTGTACAGAAGTCGTTTATTCACCATTCATAAACAACAAGCTGGCAGCAAGCCCGGGAGAGATAAAGACAGCTGTTATTTTGAGTTGCCACGGCCAGTCCCTGATAAGGCTCTCCGGCATGTCCAACAACAAACAGTCTTAAGATTAGCAAACACTTATCTGATGCAGTACTTCAGGACACAAGCAGCCAGGTTAATACTTTGTTCGTCACAAAAGCCAACAAGGTAAGGTCAGCTCCTTTTATACCTTGTGGGGCGTTGGCTTTGTGACTCATCACCTCGTGCTCGGCCCCACCCACTCCTTTGCTGAGCCCGTCTCTCTGATCGTCGCCACCTGGGATTAATCCACTCCCTCTCCTCATTAACGTCTGACTCAGAGGAGCTTTCTTCCTCAGGGCTTTCAGCTGGGGCCTGGGGTGGTGCCAAACCAGACGGGCCAGGAGAGGGGGGCCTTGCCTCCTCCTCCTCTTCACTTTCGGAGGATTCTTCCTCCGAAGGTCCGGGCTCGGGAGCCGAAGACACAACAAGGAGTGACATTATCGGGCAACTGGACGGCACCCTGATTGGACCACAAAACTGATTGTTTGGGAAAGGAGAAAAACTTTTACTTTTAATTAGGTGAAAACAGTGGGAACCTTCAGAGCCGGTTTTCACCAGAACTGTGCCAATATGAACTATTCTTTGAGGAAGCTACCTGCTTCAGAGTTTTGTTTACTTTGGGATTATTACTTGGAACCCTGACATTAAACTGACTCTGGGGCCTGCAACAACCACAGCCAAGCCAACCCTTAAATTGGACTTTAGAATACTAATGGGCATTTGAGGCACTGAAAGCCCTATTTGCCAAGGAGCCAATCCTCAGGCACCCTAATCCAAAATAGCCCTTCATAGTCCAAGCCAACGCCAGTGATGTGGCCATCACAGCAGTTCTTCTTCAGAAAAATGCCGATGGCAACTTGAAACCCTGCGCATACACCTCCAAAAAATTGATGGAGATTGAAAGGAGGTGGGCAATGTGGGAGAAGGAAGCCTATGCAGTCTGATGGGCACTATTGAACTGGAGACACTTTCTTGAGGGCAGCCATGTTTTGTTTGAAGTGTGGACTGATCCTAAGAATGTAGAGGCACTCAAGACCCCACAAAGGCTCTCCCCAAAGCAGGTTCATTGGGCACAATACTTCAAATGGTTCAACTTCAAGCTAAAATACATCTCGGGGGGGGGGGGAACTTCCTGGCAGATGCCCTATCATGCAAGGCACAGTATAATAGTAAACATGAAGAGGTGGTTCATGCTATGATTCCCCCCTCCCAACCTGCCTTGCAGGCCACAACCTGAGGACAAGCTAGATGACAACAAGCCACAGACAGAAGGGTGTGTGTGACCACAGATGGAGGGGGGGGTGAAACTAAGGGACGAGCTGCCAGCAGGCCCATGGCACAATGACAACAAAGAGGCACTGACCCTAAGAGATGGACTAGCCTGGAAAGGCTCAAAATTGTATGTGCCCAAGAGCCTGTGACTCCAAGTGCTCCAGTGGAGTCATGATTCCAAGCAGGCGGGACACTTCGGCTATTTGAAAACCCTACTTGGCCAGGAGGCAATTTTGGTGGCCAAGGATGAAAAGTGACATTAAGGACTATGTCAAAAGTTGTGCCACTTGTGCAGCCATGAAGAAGAGGCCAGGGAAGCCCCCAGGGCTGCTTCAATAGGGCTGCTTCAACCCATCCAGACCATGGGAAGAGATTGCCATGGATTTCATTGTTGAGCTCCCTGAGAGTGGGGAAAACACGGTCATTTGGACCATAATAGATTTGTTCTCGAAGCAAGCCCATTTCATAGCTTGCCCAGGGCTCCTGTCAGCAAAAAAACTGGCCAGTCTGTTTATAAGGCAGATCTATAGGGTGCGTGGTGTTCCCTGCAGGATCATCTCTGACAGGGGGGTCCAATTCACTGCTAAGTTCAGGAGGGAATCAAGATGAATATATTACCAATGTTATTGTTTTTCTTCCAAACAATTCCAATAAAATTGGAGATTTTTTTTTGGAAGATCTTAATAAAATAATAGTGAAATATATTTGGCAGGGGAAGAAAGCGAGAATTAATTTAAAAATGCTATAAGATACAAGAACTAGAGGAGGGTTTGGAATATCAAATTGGGAATTATACTATCAAGCAGCACTGTTAGCATGGATGAAGGAATGGATGACTTACAATTGGGTTGGCATGCCTTCTTATGGTATGGGAAAAGTAAGATACATGGTTACTTTCAAAGACACTATATAAGAAATGTTTTATTATTAGTATGGGAGAAAATCAAAGAACAACATTATTTGAAGATATCAGTTTGGTTTTCGATGATGGAAGCACTTATCCATCATATAAATATGGGAAATATTGTTAGGTATAAAGATATTTTGTCTGAAAAGGGGGAGCCCAAAACTAAACAAGAATTGGAAAAACAAGGGGTTGATATGGTTTGGATTGCAATTGCAATTGCAATTGTAATTGCAAATACAATCTAGATATGAAAAAGATGCTAAACTATATGGTTTTTATATGGAATTGACAGAATTGAATAAGATACTAACAGGAACAGAAGAGAGGGTGATAAAAAATTGTATAGTTACTTATTGCATATTAAATTAGAAGAAGAACAAGTAAAGGAAACAATGATAGAATGGGCAAAAAACTTATACGATAGAGTTAGATAAATGGCAGCAACTATGGGATAGAAACTATAAATTAACAATGCCAACTGCATACAAAGAGAACTTGTATAAGCTATTTTACAGATGGCATCTTCCACCGGAAAGATTGGCAAAAATGTTTAAAGATAAATCAGCTAAATGTTGGAAATATCACCAGCTACTGTGGTCGTATTATCATATGTGGTGGACATGTGTAGAAGCTAAGAAATACTGGACAAAAATTTGTATGTGGTTGGAGAAAATGATACAACAATATATTGATTTCAAACTTGAATTATTCTTGTTGGGGATTTTACCGGAAACTTATAGTAAAGAAAATGCGTATCTGATTATTCATGTAATAACTGCAGCTAGAATTGTGTTTGTGCAAAATTGGAAAAGTGAAGAGATCCCTATGGATGAGAATGTTATTAAGAAAATATTAGAATGTGCAGAAATGAATAGATTAACACTTGCAATTAAAGAAAAGGATGATTCTGACTATTATAGTATATGGGAGTTATTCTACAAATGGTTAGAGAACAAATATGAAAATTAGAAAGAAAAGAAAAGCAGAGAAGTGAAATATGGAAAATGTTTCAATAACGTTAAATAAGCTATGAAGAGGATTGTTATAATAGTAGGTATGTAAAGTATTGGTATTAAGTTCAGAATAAACAAAATATTAAATATGGTTGTAAATCTTAATTGTTATTGCACAAAATATTTGTATCCAGACAACACACTGTTTAGTGAAAGATGAAATGTTTGTTTCATCTTTATTTTAGTTAAAATAAACTAAAAAAATTATTTTAAAAAACATTCAGGATGGAGTTCATTAAATCATTGGGTCCTTGCAGGGGCTTAGCTCTGCATTTCATCCAGGTATATCTCTCAAAGAAGTACCTAAAGTTAAAACTCCCTTGCAAAAAACTAGGACCAAAATTTATAGAGCCTTTTCGTTTAGTGAAAATAATCAACCCTGTTACAGTACAGCTTAAACTCCCTCACTTGTTAAGGAAAGTGCATCCAGTCTTTCAAGCAGTTCATTAAAGCTGGGGGTAGGCTCCCAGATCAGACTGGTAGATCGGAAGCCTCAAAACAAATAGTTGTGCAGGGGCAGATGCATTATGAGGTGAAGAAGATTTTAGATTCAAGGCTGCAAAGGGCCAGTTGCAGTACCTTGTACATTGGAAGGGATACCTCTTCTCTGAAGCCACCTGGGTCAAGAGCTGGGATGTAAAGGCAGACAGGTTGATTAAACAGTTTCATGATGAATTCCCTCAAAAGCCTAAAGGGCCTCTGGGGGGAGGAGGATTTTACTTTACTGACAAGTAAAATCAATGGGGAAGTCAGATTCACTTATAACCATATTACTAACTTAACAACTGCAGTGTTTCACTTAACAACTGTGGCAAGAAAGGTCATAATTTGGGGCAAAATTAACTTAACAACTGCCTTGATTAGCAACTGAAATTTTGGGCTAAGTTGAGGACTATCTGTATAAAATTGTTCCTTATCTTCTGTCCTTAAAACAAAACTGATATATGTATGTATGTACATATCTACATAAACATACACATCCTAAACAAACACAAATCATCTTCATAAATAACTGAGTGTGAAATCAACAGCCATAACCAAAGAGAAATAAAACAAGGAAGAGAAAAAAAAGAGAGAAGGAGGTATAAAGTTATACTATTTCCTTAGCTAGCATTATTAAAATAAATATATATTAATTCTCCTTTTTTCCCCCACTGTGTTTGGATCATTTTATCACTTTCAGATGAGAAGGAAAGGATTTTCAAACAATAAAGTGACTGCATTTATTGTTACACACTGATTAATTTTTAGTTTGTTACGATGTTTTCTTCAGATTCCTCCTACAAAATGTTATGGATTTAATGAAATACTAACAAAAGTTAGCAAACATTTGGATTGTTTGATCATAGGGTTATATATTCCATTCAGCATTTGAGTTACGGCGATTGGTGATTGGCGGCAGTGGCAGTTGGAGATGGCAGCAGTGATCCCGCTGCCTAGAACAGCTGATCAGCGGTATTCTGGGAGGCCGATCCAATTGCTGATCAGCTGCTCGGCAGCGAAGGCTCCAGTGTTTCCTGGGATGACAGGCGGTGGTGGTGGTGACAAGCATCAGCAGTGAACGCCGCCGCCACACTAACCACCATCCCCCACACTGCACAGACATTTCCAACCACTTTTTGGGTGGGGGAAGTGCATCTTATAGTGTGAAAAATATGGCATTTATAAGCAATCATAATGCAAAATCCTCATTTCCACCCCATCCCAGAGCAAGGATAATACAAAATCCTCACTTCCACCCCATCCCAGAGCAAGGATAATGCAAAATCCTCACTTCCACTCCATCCAAGAGCAATGATAATGCAAAATCCTCACTTCCACCCCATCCCAAAGCAAAGGTAATGCAAAATCCTCAATTCCACCCCATTCCAGAACAACCACCATTCCCTCACTAACCTGCTTTCCAGCTTTGTTCTCCTGCATACAAGGCAACAAAAAGACCAAGTGACTACCAGTTTTTAAAAAGTTCAGATAGACCTTCCAACTTCTCAAGGGGGGAGGGGAGGGAGATCTTGTGAAGTTGGAAGGTCTGACTGAACTGACTGATTAGCCTCCCAGCTGATCCGCCCGGCTCCCAGTCATGCCTCTGCAGCCTCCCCATCCTGAATGGCAACCCTGGTGGGCTGGGTGGGGCCAGCCAGTGGTGGGAACAACTGGTTTGCTGAACTATGCAAAAAATTAGCAACAGGTTCAGCCGAACCAGTGCGAACCAGCTGAATCCCACCACTGAAATCATGGCTTCAATCTTTATCTTTCTCAGTCAGCATTTTTAAAAATTTTCCTTTTGCCCCGACTTCTTTATGTGGCTTGCCTTAGCAGCCTTCTTGTTCTTTAAGACAAAAAGAAATCCCTAAAATGGTGCAGATCTTCAAAAAGGTATAGTAAACTGTTGCTAGAAAGGGTCTCTTTTAAATTGACAAGATAGAATAATAGTCTTTGAAGGTGATTAAGATAAGGAAAGCATAACTTCCTGTCAGTTTTGACTTCTCTTCAGCCCCCGAACAGATTGCAGTCCCTCCCCTCCCAGCTTTTGGCAGGCAGACAGCTTTGGAGTTCAACTCCAAAAGTAATCTGCTGACTTACAGCTGTATTGAAGAGTCCTGAGGGGAGGTTCTTTGACACACCCTGACCGAGTGAGTCATAAAAACTGATGGGATATTAGTCTCTTCAGTTAAAAGACAGAAGAGCCACACTTCAGGGAGAAATTCTTCAGAGATCTCTCCCCATGCATGTGTTCAGTTAGCTATGTTCCCAGGAAGTCCCCCTGTCCTCCATTCCATTTGATGATATAAAATAATGGACTGAAGTTATAGGAAGCAAATTACAACTCAATTTTAGGGGGTGGGAAATTCCTAAGAGTAAAATTATGTACAAGTAATCCTTGATTTAGAATCATAATGGATTTGCTAATTATGGTCATACATCATGTCAGTGTACAGTGAGTTATCACAATATCAACCTGATTTTATTACTATTTTTGCAACATTAAGTGAACACCATGTTTGTTGAGGAAGTTCACTATGGGCCATTTTTGCCAAAAACTGGAAATAATGGCTAGTTTTCAGCAAAAATGTCATAAATCACAATCATATGATTGCAGAATGTTGCAAATGTCCATAAATGCAGTCATGCAGTCATATGACCATGAGGGAGCATGGCTGTCGAACTTTGGAACTGGGCCATAAGTACCTTTTGGGGGTAACTGCCACCAGTTGTTAAGTGACTGGTCAAACAGTGAGGGCTACCTGTAACCAATTAATCAAAGAAGTGCTTAGATTCCTCTTTGCTATATATGTATGGTCTTCAAATTATGACCACTCATTCTTCAACCATTTAAACTTATAACAGGCACTTATTATTGATCCTCAAAGTTCTAGCCATCACAACATCCCTACAGTCATATAATCATAATCTGAATGCTTGATACCCAGTTTGCAATTATATTGTTGCAGTAAGCTGTGATCAAATAATTTTAATTTCCAGAGCTCCCTGCTGGCTTCTATAACTGAAGTCAATAAGGAAATCGGAAGTTATGGCTACATGATGTTTTTGCTTAATGACATATGCATTCCTTGCTTAATAATGGTGCTACTTAATAATGTTACTTAATGGTAACATTAATAATAATGGTACTACCAGAATTGCCATTGCTAACCAATGCAGTTATGTCACATTGCACTTTACCACAGGAAGCTTGGGGACAATTCTATTCACAACTAGTAATCTGAGGATTAGTAATAGACTTGTATGCTCAAGCAAAAGCTAGATAATTCTTCTCTGGGATGATTTCTATGCATTTCTGCACTGAGCTCTGGGTTGACTTTAATAAACTCAACCTAGTTTCCTCTTTTAAGGAAATTTTCTGTATTTTTTGTACTTCTTTGTAGTTTTATGAAATGGCTTCCCAGGAGAATCTAGTTTTAGAAGACTTATAAAACATCCTTTTCTATCTGATCCCATTATTTTAGCTATTTTTGTGTTATATTAGCTAAGAAAAACAAGCACAGAGTTTACAATGTTACATGAAAAACTACTTCATCCTGCCCCTTCCCATTACTATCCAAGAGAACTACTATCTTCACTCACCTGAATTGCTGCGAGGTCCTTCAGATGAATGTTGTGAACACAAGCACAACTGTCCCAGGGAGCTATGAAAAGAGTGAGAAGATTTTATTTTAGGTTTATAGTCATTCTTTGCTGTTGGAATTATACAGGTAGTCCTCGATTTACAACAATTGATTTAGTGACTGTACAAAGTTACAATGGCACTGAAAAAAGTGACATGATTATTTTTCACACTTACAATCAGTGGTGGGATTCAACCAGTTCGCACTGGTTTGCTAGAACGGGTAGCTAACTGTTTGTTCAGTTCAGCGAACTGGCTGAAGCTTTGCCCCTCCCACTCCCAGCCACTTAGGCTTACAAGTTCATGTGAGCTCATCCAGACAGCAACAGACCATATATTCCCAATTGGTTACAGGTAGTCCTTGTTTACCAGGCACAATTGGGACTGGCAGCTTGGTTGTTAAATGAAGCAATTGCTAAGTGAAATATAATTTTACTTCAGCTCAGAAGATCATAAATGTAAGCATTGGTTGCAAAGTTACTTTTTCATCACCATTGCAATTACAAATGGTAATTTAACATGGCAACTATAAATGGTTATTAAACAAGTCCAATTGCCTTGTTTAATGACCATTTATAGTTGCAATGGTGATGAAAAAGTAACTGTAATGATTATTATACCTGTAATCAATCAGGAAAAGGAAGCAACTAAAATCTGGCTAAGAACAGAGAGTAAATAAATTACTGGATGATGTTTACTCTATGCTATGTTGAAGAATGGCTCCAGTACAGCTGCTGGTGGCCCATGGCAGTAGTCATGTGGCTCGGAACCCAAAAAGGAAAATGAAAGGCCAAACAGTGCAGGCTCAGAGAAAGGGAGCAAGCAAACCTCCCTGCTCCTGCTCTCCTCCCCTTTGGTGATGTCATGGTGCGAAGTGGCTCTAGTAAGCTCAGGCAAGCTGCCTGGTGAGGAAAGCCTAGGTGAGGTGAGGAGTGGCTGGGGAGGGGAAGGGTGAGGCTTCAGCTGGTTTGTCAAACTGAACAAAAAGTTAGCTACCGGTTCTATCAAACTGGTGCAAACCAGCTGAATCCTACCACTGCATATGGCATATATACATAGGATTAAATAGTGTATTTTGGATGTTCAGTAGTAGTAAATAAATAGAGAGGGAAATTGTATCTCGGTGAGGACTTTGAGGCGAGGGGCTGGGTGAGGCAAGCCGCCTGGTGAGGCAAGGCTGGTGTGACAAAGAGTGGCGGGGTGGGGCCAGATGAGGAGAGGTGAGGCACCCTTCGATGTGAGTGACGTTGAGTTGGCCATGCCCACCCAGTCACATGACCACCCAGCAGTGCCTACCTGGCTGGTCATTAGGTCAAAGAACTGGTTGTTAAATTATTTGAATCTACCACTGCTTACGAATGTTGCAGCATCCCCATGATCATGTGATCAAAATTCAGATGCTTGGCAACTGATTCATATTTATGACATTTGCAGTGTCCCAAGGTCATGTGAACAGCTTTTGTGACCTTCGGACAAGCAAAGTCAAAGGTGAAGCCAGATTCACTTAACAACCATGTAGTTAACTTAAGAACTGCAATGATTCACTTAACAACTGTGGCAAGAAAGGTCATAAAATGGGACAAACTCATTTAATAAATGTCTCACTTAGCAATAGATATTTTGGGCTCAATTGTGGTCATAAGATGAGGACTACCTGTATTCACTGAAGAACCATTTTTCTGAAAAGCAATTTTAGCTAACTTATACTTTCTTGCAAGGTGAACTAAATTTTAAATGTAAATTCAGGCAGCACACTATAGGCTTATTCAGCAGCTACACTGTCCTCCTGTCTATGAGATGACACAAAAAAATAGGTAATCCATTCTGATTCAATAACAAGTGATACTATTTTTACAATTTTAAAGTAAGACAAAATAAAAATTCACCACAAAAATTGGGCATACAGTAAAATTTTTATCAGGAGTTGTATAAACTTTGTCACCATATTGACTAAATACAAAATTAAGTAATATCAAACAAAGGCAGAATCATGAGAATGTGCATCTATTCTTAGCAAACCGTCTTTCAATATACAGTTGGGGGAATGTGAGGATGAGTCTTAACACATCATTCACAAAATAGCCATCCAATACTGATACTTACAGTTCTTCTGATATAAAACTTACAAAAATCTGTAAAGTATCAGTCTTTTCTACAAGTAGCATAAAACTAGCTAGGGTTCCATGTTAAATAGCCTAACCATGAGCCTAAAAGAAGCCAACATACCAGGTATGCTGCAGTCATAGAAGTCACACTTCCTAATTGTTACTTAAGTGCTGTGGAAGCTGTTATTCTCAAAATATGGAGAAACAAAAACCCTTTTGCTGCTGACCAGAGAAAGTTTTTGGCCAGAGAAACAAATATGCTTAAGTTTAAAGATTGCATTTGGCATTTATATGGAATATAGAAGAGAAGTCATATTTTTAAAAAGTATCATGGTAAAAATAATAGCATAAGAACAAAAAGTATATTTGGTTCAATGTCAATGTAATTAATATTATTTGAATCAAATTAATTGGATCATTTCTAATGTATTTTCCTCCTCTGTCACAATAAAAAATTGGCAGTAAACATTGGGGGAACTCTGAGACCAGAAGCAAGGCTTAGTGGAATTACATTATAAATCTCTGCCTTAAATGTGTGGAATTCTGAAGAAGCCCAGTTAACTGCAAGGTTGAACAGACACCCAATTAATAATTCTAAAGAAGGTAGGATGCAATAGTAAAAAAAACCCTTGAAATTATCAGCTCCATTCCTATTCTATTATTACTACTAATAGTTGGCATGTACATGTGTACATACATGTGTACACATATACACAGAATATCTTTCATAGTCTTCCTGTTGTCGCTGAGGCTTTTCTAATTGAAAGGAGTAAACTACACTGCTATGAAGAGCATACATACTTACCCAGCCTTCTTTTTGTTAAAATTTCCTTTTTGTAGCACTATTTCAGAATGCTGTGTGCTAGTTCCACCTCTCAGACTCTCCTTCATTTCTACACTTTTAGCTGGCAAAGGAAAAGTAACATCTGGTGCCATCTCTTTCTTATTCTCCAGGGAGGTTGACCGGATGAGGACAGAAGGAACTAATACAGTCTCTGCCTTTATTTTCTTAGCAGTTGAAATGGATGTGGTTGGACTGATGTCCACAGACTGGCCATTACATAGACTGGAAAATTTGGGAATAGAAAGAAAGGACAAAGTTTTAGACAAACACTTTCCTTCAGTATTCATTTCATTGATGTGAACAAAGGTCTGAATACCAGTTCCAGAATTATCTTCTGTTGCTTCTCTCTGAGAAGCTAGAGTATGAACTCTACCGTCTTTTGAGGTTGTATCAAAAGTCCGAGCATTTGTGGTACATTTTTCTTGGTCAAATCTCTCTTGAATATTATGTGCTCCTTGTGTAGAAGAAAAAATGGGTTTATGAACAGGTAGCAACATTGACAATGAGACTGGCTGTAGTTTGGCTGTTCCATGATCATGTGGGAATACAGTTCTGGGTTTAGGTACTGGCTTTCCTATAGGATAAGTGGACTCTTTATTAAGAAGTGAATGTTGGAGCTGACTGGCTAAATCATGATCAACCTCAGAATCAGAAATAGTTTTTGCCAACATTTCTTCATTTTTTATCACAGGTCTATCTGAAAAATATGTGCATTCAGTTGAATGGGAATCTTCTGCCATGTGCCCACTTTTGTTGTCCTCAAACAGATGAGTTTGCTGTACTAAATTCAGAATCCTTTTACAGTGGCCTGTCGCAGTGATGCCAAGTTTCTGTAGGTCCTCTTTACAGAGAGAGGTCACATCTCTCACTAAGACATAGCCGTGTTGTTTGAAGGTATCTTGATAGCTTTCCAGATGAATGATGGCAAGCCAGTCTGCAATATCAGAATCCATGTGACACAAAGGATGCATGCTACTTCAGCAAGGAAGTAGACTTCTCAGTCTACAATCTATGAGACACCAAAGAAAGAGTGAAAACTTTGGAGCTTAAAAATTTGCAACAGCAATGCTAAATCTGGTATCAGTGGAAAAGAATAAATACACTAGGTTTTCTAGTCAGAATTCTTATTTTTGACTTCAGTTGCCTGAGAAAAATAAACAGATGCTCAGTTCAAATAAAGAGTTCAAATTGCTGTTCCCTGATCTCAATATAGTTATTATGGCTAATAGTCTGTTTATGACAAACGATTCCTTTAAAAAACACCCTATTTTAAACAATAGGGACCTTCCATTCCCAGGAAAAGAGGGCTAACTAACTATTATAGAGCACTTTCAGCCATCCAGTCTTCAGTGAATCTAAGAAAGAATCTCTTATTTTTGTACAAAACCTGAACCTATTAGGAATTTGGCATGGATGTTCCTTACAAAGGTGTTGTGTTCCATCACAAATAAGTTTGTTTTATATTAAACAGATTTTAACGAGCATAACTCAGAATTTGTGTAACTATTTCTATATCTTTATCATCTGATAAACAATGACAATCCATTCTGTTGAAAAACTAAAGTTGTGTATATTTTTTTCTCATGGTAGCCTATGGGAGTTTAATGTTCACCTGTTTATTTATTATCAAATTTATGCTGCACATATCTATTTATTCCAGTGGTCAACATAGCTTACATCAATACAAATACAGTTTATGAGACATAAAATTAATGCAACAAAAATCAAAACTAAAATTAGAATCAGTCATTAAAATCATTAACAATTACATTCTTGGCAAAAGAAATTTGCTTTACCATCTTTCTAAATATTTTTCAACCCTTGCACTTCTTCTGGTCATGATTATCTATGAAGTAACCCAGAAGAGATAAAATTAATTTTGTGGTTGATAGCTTGCTGGCCATTAGTCATATTTACTACCTGACCTGGCAGGCAATTCAAACAATCAAAGTGTTATATGATGGAATCATAGTAATGACAGGATTTGAAGCAGGATTTTCTATTTATTTATTTAAAATATCTATATAAATACCCATTTTATACCAAATTGATCAGCTCTCAACCAATTTTAACAATTTCTTAGTCATGACATGTTATGAGGATTCTTTGGTAATCCCTGTCACTTCTTTCCTGCTATTTTGGAAACCTCCATCATTTTTCTCTATGCAAAAAAACTGGATCTTGACTACACTGATATGATATATTGATAAGAAACACTTACCTTTTATCCCACTCTTCACTAATAGTCATTACAGTTGGTTATGTAAGACAATAGTTGTAAGATATCCCTCAAATTCCTGTTTAGAGAACAGTTCAGATATGGATACCTTCCCACAAATGAAGCAGCTCCTGCTACTACTTGGCTGTTGTTCCCCCGCAAACAAACTCAATTCTTCCATTTCCTCCCATTGTTTAAGAGAGGTTTCCTTCCTGTTGCTTTTTCCCACCCTGCAAACAGAAATTATTCACTTTACTGTGAATGTGGCAATGATCCTCTACATGAGAATATTTTATATATGTTACATGTATACCTCATTGAGGTAATGATTCTATCTTTTGAATATAAGAATTTAAACTGTAATGGGAACATTGAATAATACTGATATTGAATACTTATATTGATCTATATCTTTTTGGAACAAGAAACTTTTAAGAATTGGCCCTAAATTTGTAGAGACTTATTTGGCTTATTTTCAAACACTATTCCTGGCCACTCCACCTCCATCAATATTATAGTTAAGCTAGCAAAATAAAACTCATAAAGTTTTATTTTAGTCCTGCAAACCTTTTCATTATCGTGCCAGTTAAAATTGTTAAATATAATAGAATCTTCATATGTAAGGTCCATAAATACATACTGAGGAAATGACAACTTCTGATTAATGTAGATTACAAATCTATGGGCCTGGCTCCCCATGTGGGGGGAGGACGCAGAGACCCTCCTCCCCAACCACGGTTTGTTTGAGGAGCATCCCACCCCACCAGCCAGAACTTTGGGGGAGCCTGCCCAGATAAGTCTCTGCTTTGGGAGGGTAAGTCCATTTCTCCCCTTCTCCTACCCCTCCCCTGTGAAAGCGAGATGGTTTGGGGGGAAAACAGGTGGGGAAGAGGCCAAGCTGCACTACTGGACAGGTTGCCGAATTTTAAGTTTCTTGTTTAAATCTTGCAGAATAAAGGCACTGTTTCCTTAGCTTCAACCCCCCCCCCCCCCCAAAAAAAATCTCTGGTGATTCTCTCAGACATCACAGCTTTTGCTCATGAGTTTGCTGTTAACCAGTTTATCCCTGGCCATCACCCTTTTTGTTTTATTTTTGTTTTATTACATTATTGATAGCCTCAGAGTCTTCTTTTGTTGGAGGTGTTACTTGGAACCCTGGCATTTTTATTGTGTTGGTTGTCCAGAGTTGTTTTGATAGATGGGCAGTCATAAACGAAATCAGTTAGCTGTGCCTGACCACACTTGTAAGTGGATCATAAGCTTTCCAACAGACAGGAAGCAGCAAGTGAAGCTGGGCAGAATCCCATTAGATACCTGTACAATTAACATATGAACCCCCCAGGGCTGTGTGCTCTTTCCACTTTTCTTCCCTCTATATAACAATGACTGTATCTCAAAGAATCCTTCTGTTAAAGTACTGAAGTTTGCAGATAATACAACAGTGATTGGTGTCACTCAAGATAACAGCGAATCTGCATACAGACAGGAGGTTAAACAACTAGCCCTGTGGTGCAACCAGAACAGTCTTGAACTGAACACACTTAAAATTGTAGAAATGATAGTAGATTTTAGGAGAAGCCCTCCTACACTACCACGACCCACAATACTAGATAACACAGTAGCAACAGTAGAGACCTTCAACTTTCTAGGTTCTATTATATCTCAAGACTTAACATGGACACCTAACATCAAAAATGCACAAGAAAGAATCTTCTTCCTGCCCCAACTCAGAAAGCTCAGGCTGCCCAGTGCCTGCTGATACAGTTCTACAGAGGCATTATTAAGTTTGTCATCTGCACCTCTATAACTGTCTGGTTTGGCACTACAACCACAAACACAGACTTCAATGGATAATTAGAACTGCAAAAAAAATTATTACCAATCTGCTTTCTGTTGAGGACCTGTATACTGCACGAGCCAGAAAGAGGGCTGTGAAAATATCTACAGGCCCCTCACATCCTGGACATAAACAGTTTCAACTTCTACCCTCAAAATGATGCTATAGGGCACTGCATGTCAGAACAACTAGACACAAGGACAGTTTCCCCCCTATTCCATCACTCTGCTAAACAACTAATTCCCACAACACTGTTAAACTATTTAAAAAGGCAGTATTACCATCATTATTCTCATCTTCCCTATTACCTATCTTCTTATCTTCTTATGACTATAACTTCATTTCTTATCACTATTGTTGTATGTACGTTGAGAGCTTATGCACTGGAAATAAATTCTTTGTGTATCTAATCATACTTGGCCAATGAAGAATTCTATTCTATTGTATTTTATCCTAAAATAAATTAAAAATTACAAAAGTAATAAGGACATCAGTAGAATGGAGACTATTCTGAAAAGGCTACCAAGATGATAAGCCAATTGGAAGCCAAGTCCTATGAAGAACTGTTGTAAATCAGAGGTCCAGGCTTTTGCTCTGTACGAAGATGTCTGTCTCGCTCTCACAGAGAGCTTTATTTTTTATACAGTTTTTACAGGCAGACAAAAAGGAAGGACAGCAGCAGTATCCTAATTGGTAGAAACTATTCACCCCCCCCTCAAGATGCCATCCTTTCTGAAGGTGAGATGAGATAATCCAGATCAGAGCCAAAATGAGATCATAGAAGCAGGCAAGACCCACAGCGCATGAGCTAAGGCAGTGTGCTGCTCAAAGCTTGGCACCATGACCTTTGATCTACCTCTACAAAGAACTGATTATGCTTAGTCTAGGGTTGTGAAAGCTCGTCAGTGGATGATCCAGTCTGGAACTAAGAAGAAATTTCCTGACAGTGAGAACAATTAGTCAATGGAACAGCTTGCCTACTGGATGGGTACTCCATCACTCAAGGTTTTCAAGGAATGATTGAACAACCATTTGTCTGAGATGGAATAAGGACTCCTGCCTTGGGCAGAGGGTTGGAGTAGAATATGTTTTAGGTTTCTTCCAGCCCTGTAATTCTATAATAGGAAATGTGATAGCTGTGCTCAAATATCTAAGGGACTGTTATATAGAAGAGGGAGAAGACTTGTTGGAGATCAGCAGGCCCAGAACCAATGTGTCACGCCTGGTAGCCATCTTTCTACCTTTGTGCCTTCAGGCTTCAGGCCTGCCACAAGCCCTGACATAATGAGTGTAGTGAAATGGTATATAGCAAGGATCCCCAAGCCCCAGGCCCTGGCCCATTCAGAACAGGGCCGCAAAATTGGTGGGCGAGCACAAGCATGCAGCTCCACTTGCATGTGCAGTGGGCAGGTGAGTACGCACACATAGCTCCATTTGATCCCTGGTTGATCTGATTTCCCTAATGCCTCCTTATGCCAAGAAATTTTTCCTATTCTAACCAATCAAGAAGCTTATAAAATAAGAAACATTCCTATAGTTTACTGGAAATACCAGGAGATGAATCAGGTGATATTTGGAAGAGACCATGCTATTATCTGTGACAAGATTTTATTATTCATGTTCTATTTATGCAATATTTAATAGGTAGAACTTCAGTACTGCATGTTATGCTTACAGTGTTTTATTACTTAGTCATTTTGTTACCCAGGCTCTCTCTTAATATACTCACTGCATTGAAGTAAACTGTTGTATGTTGTATGTAAAAGATCTTATTGATCTTTTAGATAATAGGCATTTTAATTATTTTCTTCGGACAATGTTTATTTTTTCTTGCGCCATGCCTTTTCATGCTTTTATTCTGTTAAAATTTACTGCTTAATTTTCTAGTTTGTAAACATAACAGAGATTATCTATGTGTCTACTTTCTTTTTATTTATAATATGCATAAAGAACACTTTTTAAAATTATTTTTGATATCTTTAACAAGCCTTAGTGATGGGCTGTCTGCTAAAATAAAGCCAGGTCATGGCACACACTTGAAAGTAAATCAGGAAGACTGTAATTGTGGAGTCTGTCTGGCAAGAACAAAGAATGCTTAACTACAGGAAATATGCATGTGTAAATCTTGTAACAATTCTGGGTAGTTAGAAAGCTGATAAAAGTAACAAGAGTTAGACAACTTGCATACATCAGCTAAAAGTTAGGAATAGAGATGGCCTGCAGCAAATAAAATGTATATTAGATAACTCCTGGGGCATTCATTAGCCAAGGCTTAGGAATAGGGACATCTGGAGACCAATAGAACAAATTGTAGAATTATTACTAAAATGTTAATTAGATGATATTTTTTATTATCCTGCCTTGTCCCGCCTTCTTCTTTAGTGAAAATGTATAAAGCTTTCTTAATCCTTTGTTCTTGGTTCTTGGCATTTTGGCCAGGAGCCCTTTTCCTTGGAGTACTCCAATAAAAAGCAATCAGAAAACCTGCACCTTGTGTCTGGCATCCATCAATGGCTTCGGCATCAGGCTCACATCCGAATTGAGGACAACATTAGCTCATTCTGTTTTAGTTTTTCTGAAAAAAATCCTACTGTTTTTGGAAGCTACTTTGTATTTTTCTTTGGTTATGTGTTCTTTTTTCATTCCTTAAATATGTTCCTTTTCTCTTAAGCATTTTAGAGCAACTATTTCCCTGTTTCTATACGATGTTATCTAATTTGGCATATTCCATCATTATTTATTTGAATCCGGCTGTTATTATTTTTATAAATAACTCAAGGCACACTATCCAACACACTTTCTCCTACTATTTTCCCCACAACAACAACCTGTGAGGTGGGTTGGGCTGAGAGAGAGTGACTGGCCCAAGGTCACCCATTACTGGCTTTCATGGCTAAGGCAGGACTAGGACTCCCATTTTTTAGTCTGGTGCTTTAACCACTAAACCAAAATACTGGTTATACAGTTATTATAGACTGTGTTAAATCTTCTAGTAGTAGAGTAATTCTGAAAGTCTTGGGACTATTGATCATAACCAGACATCAAAAGCTATTTTAATTGAAGAGATTGCTGTTCTGCACTTTTTGGCAATTTATTCTTACACTGCAACTTGCCACTTTCAAATTAAGAAAAATCACCATCTGATCCTATTAAATTATCTGACAAAACACTTCATACTCTGCCCAGATTTTTTAACAAGATGTTTGTTTAGCTATTTACAATGATGGCTTCTCACATTAATTAAATTTAAGCATTATTATAAGCATGAAATTAGAGTTGATTTTCATGTCACACGTCCATGTTAGCTTATAGTACACATAGAAATTTCATACTTACAAAAATTATCAGATTGTAATGATCTCCAACATATAATCGGGATTGTTAGGGTTTTTCTTAATGTAGTACATATCACAGAAATAAAGACGGCATTTGTTTTTTCCATAAAACTGATTGTACAAAATTTATTTTTATTTATTTTATTTGTATCCTGCCTTTATTATTTTTATAAATAATCCAAGACAGCCAACATATCCAATGCACCTTCCTCCTCCTATTTTCCCCACAACAATGCTGTGAGGTGAATTGGGCTGAGAGAGTGACTGGCTCAAAGTCACCCAGATGGCTTTCATACTTAAGGCAGAACTAGAACTAGAAGGCAGTTTTTTGCCTTCTCGCCTGGTCCTTAATCACTAGACCAAACTCCTTCTAAACCTAATGTTAATATTATGCTTGCTTTTATTTTCCTACCTTATCAACATCACCTATCTTATTCTACTGTCTTCCTATTACTATCCTATGTATTTAGAACTATTTCTAATTTATGTATGTTCTGTGTCTATGTTCCTATGTTTGTAGTGGTATGTTTTCTTATATTAACTATTTTGTAGCTCTTTAAATCCTTTCTTTGTCCCCAGAACTTCAACTCACATAGCCAGTCTCAGCCCATTTGCATGAGAAAACTCTTTTCATTCTCCATAAGCTTTCTCTCCCACTTCCCCACCTTGCCCTGCATCCTCCAGCTGTTACAGGCTTCTGTTCTTGGAGTTGGTTTTGTGGAGCTCTACACCTGCGCTGCTGCAGGCAATGGGGTTGCTTGGATTTGCAGACTCTTTTCTTACTCCATTTCTAGGGTCTGCCTTTGAATTAGTCTTGCAACTTCAAAAATTGTACCTTTTTTTTACTGTCTGAAGAATGTGACTGAGATGCTTATCTTTATGCAATATTGGAGGTTTCTCTTTCACACTTTCCTGTTGTCTCTCAAGCTTGACTCTTCTTGCCACACCCAAACCTATGCTTACTTTTTGTTCCATTTTATGGAACAAACTACCCAATTAAAAGAGGGTGGTGCTGTTTTTAACTCTTCTTCCCAGACAGCTCCCAAATTCTGGATCCTAGGAGAGAAAAGAAATACCTGCTCACTCTGCATGATAAGTTCACTCTTCCATAGGCAGTAATTTTTCAATTCAATTGGTATAAAAGCAAATTTAATTAATCCAAGAGGAAAAGAAAATATGTTTTATTATAAAAGTTAAATTTGTAGAATCACAGACTGATCAGTTGAAATTTCCTGAATAAAAATACAGGCAAACGTTTTTCCAAAAAAATCTCATAGAAGATGCATTCATTTCTGTAAATGTATTTAAATTATGTGTAAAGGGATGCCATTTTTAAAAAAGCTGGGACAAGTAACGGGAGCTCACCCCATTACGCAGCACAAGGGATTCGAACTACTGAACTGCTGAATTTAATCTAATCACCTGAGATATATCTCTAGAAACTTCAGTTTAAGATGTTATGAAAAGCACCACAGTTGATTTATGCAATATAGAATATGTTAAAGTCATCAGTTCAGAGTTGTGCTCCATAGCTGCTCATTAACTTTATCAAGTGTAGTGTAAAATAATTTTCTTAATAAATATCAACATCTCTACAAACAAGAATATGTTATATACTGTATCCTGTATTTGTTAAATAATCAATATCATTATTCTACCTAATGTGTTCATGGATTCCGAGTAATAGAAAATGAAGTAAAGTACTCTGGGGCTTTAGAATTCAAACAGACAAGCACATGCCACATACTATCCCAGACTTAACAACTGTCAATAAGGGACAAAAAAAAAGCTTGGTCATAGCAATACCTGGAAAAAGCAGCAATCCAAAATTACAAAGACCTACAAGTAGATATAGTATGACTGTGGCAAAAGAAACCAAAGTTGGAACTAATAGTAATAATCACCTTGGGTGCAGTCCCAACACATCTGAAGCACCACTTGAATACAATTGATATTGACAAAATCACCATTAATCAATTGCAAAAGGCAGCTTTACTTGGAATAAGTTATACCCTGTGATGATATCTTTAACACCATCAAACATCAACCTATGCCTATCCCATCTCCTTGGGAAGGACTTGATAGATGGATAAAAATGCCAAATTCAGTCTAAACAACTGACTAAGTGCGTGGACAACCATAATAATAGTAATAATAATCTATTTTAAGGCTACTTAAAATGAGGAGGTTTAGTAATATCCTCATATTGTCAGACTCTTAAATTAATACTGCTTCATGAGAGTGGATCAATTTAATAAAGAGCCCTGATGGTGCAGTGGTTAAAATGGACTATTGCAGTCTAACTCACATCTGAAGTTTGAGCCTGACTAGCTCAAAGTTAACTCAGCTTTCCATCCTTCTGAGATCAGTAAAATAAGGACCCAGATTATTGGAGGTAATATGTTGACACTGTAAACCACTTAGAGAGTGTTTAAAGAGTATGAAGTGGTATTTATTTATTTATTGGAATTTGTCAAACAAAAAGGAGAATGAGAATAAGAGAATAAAAATACAATGACAGGGACGATAGGCTCATTAGTGCATTTATGCACACCACCTCTACTGACCACTTAAGTAGGAAGTAAGGTCCACAGAAGTCAATTTGTGACTGAAACTGTGAAAATTTGTAGCTGAGACAATTGAATCAGGTAGGGCATTCCAGACTTTGACAACTCTATTACAGAAATTGTATTTTTTACAGTCAAGTTTAGAATGATTTACATTGAGTTTAAAGTGGTTGTTCACGGACATATTATTGCAATTAAAACAGAAAAAGTCATTTACAGGTAAAACATTACTAAATATAATTTTGTATGCAATACCTACCATATTTTTTGGAGTATAGGATGCACCGGAGTATAAGACACAGCTTAGTTTTTTTGGGGGGGGGAAATAGGGGTGGAAATCTGCCTATCAGGTATTCATCTGTTTAGCGCCCCTAGTCTGGTCAGCTTCAGCACATTAGTTTGCTGGTTTTGAGCATGCGCATGCATTTTTTATCCCCTGCTTGGGTATAAAAAACAGCTTCTAAAGCACAGCTGAAAGGGAGCAGCAATGAGAAAAGCAGGCATAGCATGGAGATTGTTTCACTCACTAGTGCCGCGTTAGGGCTGAAAAAAAGCTTCTAAAGCACATCTGAGAGTCAGAGGGAGCAGGCAAAGCTCAGAAGATTGCTTCACTCACTAGCGCCTCGTTAGGGCTGAAAAAAGCTTCTAAAGCACAGCTGAGAGTTGGAGGAAGCAGACAAAGCATGGAGATCGCTTCACTCACTAGCGCCTCATTAGGGCTGAAAATAGCTTCGAAAAAGCTACATTCAGAGTATAAGACGCACCCACATTTTCAGCCTCTTTTGTGTGGGGGGGAGGGGAAGTGTGTCTTATATTCCAAAAAATACAGTAGGTCTGACAGCAAGCGACACAGTTCTAAGTTATTCAAACTGAGAATTTCGAGCCTAGTAGCATAAGGAATTCTATTGTGTACAGAAGAGTGCAAGACTTTTCTCATGAAATACTTCTGAACCTGCTCGATTGTATTGATGTCAGATGGGGGTTCCAAACAGTTGAACAATACTCTAAAATTGGTCTAGCATACGTTTTATAAGCTCTAATTAGCAATACAATGTTTCCAGAAAAAAAGCTTTGCAAAATTAAGTTTACAACTCTTAATTTTAGCAACACTGTTACAGTGAGCTTTGGAACATAAATTGTCAGAGATAAATACACCTAGGTCTTTAACAAAGTGAGGGTCATCTGCTAGATCAATGCCACCTAGCTTATACTTGACATTTTGGTTACATTTACCAATATGTAAGACAGAGCATTTATTAATCGAAATTTGAAGTTGCCAAATAGATGACCATTCAGACACATAGTCGAGATCACTTTGCCAAACAACAGAATTATCTGTAGAATTGAATAATTTTATGTCATCGGCAAAAAGAACGCAATTGCTTTTAAGTTGATTACATAAATCATTGATATAGAGCAAAAAAAGTGTGGGACCTAAAACGCTGCCTAGTAGAACACCACTGTTAACTGATGCAGGATTAGACAGCAAGTTCCCTATTTTGACTTTCTGCAGTCTATTAGACAGGAAAGCAGCAATCTACTTGTGCAAAGGTCCAGAAATGCCATAAGAGTTTAATTTCAACAGCAGTTTATCATGTACTACTGTATCAAAAGTCTTACAAAAATCTATGTAAATTGCATCAACAGCTTTACCTTGATCAAGATATGTAGTCCAGATGTTTTTACAGTGGAAAAGTTGTAAATTACAGGATGAGTGCTTCCTAAACCCAAACTGTTTGTCAGATAGCAAATTATTTGTCTCTAAGTGGTGAATGATGGATTGGTTTATAATTGATTCCATAACTTTGCATGTAACACAACACAAAGAAATTGGTCTATAATTTTCGACTGAACTAGGGTCACCCTTTTAAAAAATTGGTATAACTATAGCTGATGACCGTAGATCAGGCAGGGAACTAGTTCAAAATGATACTTCAAAACTTGTACAGAAATGTTCAGCTAGGATGGTAGCAAGCTTTTTCAGGAAAAAAGCACATAATCCATCTGGTCCTGTGGATAGGGATGGCATAATGCTAATTCAACATTATCTACTGTAAATTTAATATCCAGCAATTTGCTACAACTATTTGTGATTCGACTTGTGAATGAGGGACTGCAACCATTTCTATCCACAAAAACTGAACATAAAAATGTATTGAAAAGATTGGCCTGACCAACATTATCATTACAATCAACCCCATTTTCCCCTTTTAAAGGTGGACTCACTTGCGAGTCTTTAAGTTTCGAGTTAACAAAGTTGTAAAAGACTTGTGTAGCGTTTGAATTTAACAGCTTTTCCTCTTGTTTACAGAAATAATTGGTGCATTCATCTTTAATTTGATGACATAAGGCTTTGTAGCAGCTTCTGAAGTTGGCTACATATAGTGTCTTGTTCTGCCAAAGAGATTTTTTCTTAGATTGTAGTTTTCTTATTGCCTTGGGTAATTTATTCTTTATAACTTTTTTGGTTTTTCTTGGTATGTATAAATTTATAGCTTGATTAATTTCAAGCAAAAAAATGTTATAAAAATCTTCTACATTTTTACAACCTGAGAACAGACTGTGCCAATTTAAAGATGCTAAATCAGCAGCTATTAAATCATAATTTGCTGTTTTAAAATTATAATTCAAAGAACAGTCATTAAGCTCCAGTTCAGGAGGATGCAGATTAATACAAAAGTCAATCATATTATGATCACTTTGTTAGAAAATGATTCTTTATCATGTAAGCCATGATGTCAGCTCCGGCGGGCCAGCTGGCATGGAGCTGCCATTCAGAAGCAGCTATGCGACCAATGTCCAGCACAGGCACCATCCCACCAAGCCCAGCCGAAACGTTGCCATGACATAGGGAGATGTAAGCTCTGTGGCCACGCCAAACCCCACCTGTGTCAGAAGCAACCGGAATCCAACTGGCCTGAGAAACCTTGCCGAACTGCTGGGATGCCACGAGGCTGCCAAACAGCTGAGGGGCATGGTGATGACATCACCCAGGAGGGCAGAGAGGGTGGAAAGAGGCCTGAAAGGCAGTGGGTGGAGGCGGGAGGAGGGAGAACCCAGCCGATTAAATAGGAGGTTTTGGCAAGCAGGCAAGCTGGGGGTATAACTGTTATGCTGTCTTAATGCCGAGAGCAATTACTCTGGGACATGTAGGAGGAAAGACACGTGTGATTGGGTGATGGGAGGGGTGGTGCTTATTGTATAAAAGGTGGCAGGGAGCATGGGCATGTAACCTTAACAAAAGATTCAACAGAGATTGTCAGTATGGGCCAGGAAGTTAATAAAATAAGGCAGCAACAGACCAGATTTGTGTCCTTTCTTTTGCATTCTGTTTGGAACCTGACACATGAATTAAATTTAAGCTATTACAAAAAATTGGATCTAGACAATTGTTGAGCCTGTGTTGTCAACAATTAATTCTCCAGCCCCAAGGTTGTAACAGCATTGTAAAAAGTTACATGTATCGGTTCATTAGCTGATTCATTTAAGGCCCAATTAATTAATGACAAATTAAAATCACCAAGAAGAACAAAAGGATGTGGGCAAAGAACCACCCAGATTAATAGTTCAATTAACTTATTCATATGGCCAGATCACAATCGGGGCCTCTGTAACATAACAAAAAGTGAACTCAGTGGTGGGATTCTGCTGGTTCTAGGCGGTTCGGCTGAACCGTTTGTTAAATTGCTGGCTCGCCCTGCCCCTTGCCCCGCCCCTCCGCACCACTGGGCGAGGGGTGGGCAAGCCAGCAATTTAACAAACGGTTCAGTGTTTTTTTGTAATTTTATTGGCCTTGCAGCTGCCACGGGGCTTCAAAGGGCCACCCTACAGCTGATCCGTGTCAAAAGAAAACAAATGAGTAGACCCCTGCCTGCAAAAATAAATGAGTAGACCCAGTGGTGGAATTCTACTTCGGTAGAACCGGTTGTTAAGGAGTTAAATAGTTAAGCCAGTGGTTGCCAAAGGGGGCGGTACCGGGGGGCGGTGGGATGCCTTAGGGGGATGGGACAGCAGGGGGGCGCTAGAGGCAAAAGGGGGCAACGGGGGGGCTAAGTGGCAAGGAGGGTGGCCCCCACCCTTTGGCCTGTGCCTCACAGCAGTTACCTCCTTGCAAGCAAACAGCAGGAAAAAACAACTTTCAGTTTTAGCTTAGGCTTGATTAGATCTGCCTCCTGACACTCAGCTGATTCGCTCTTAGCTGTTTTGCGCAGACTCTTTTGCAAGCTCTTGTTTTGCAAGCTCTTTGCTAGCTACAAACAGTGATTTTTTTCTCCCTAGCTAAAAGGAAACTGAAAGTAAAGCAGGCTCTGCTGCAATGTGACAAAATGAGGCAGGGAGAGAGATTTCTTTTTCTCTTTGCTCACCAAAAAAGGCAGGTGTAAACAATGGGAAATTTAGTTCAGAAGAGGAGAGTTCAAGATTTTAAAACACAAAAGAAAAAAAGCTCTATTTAACTAGGGAATTGTAATAATTGAGATACTATTAATTGTATATTGTATTGAAAGCAGAAATGGTTAAATTGTGGTTTGGAGGAATATATGGGGGAAACTATTTGGTTTATTATTATTGGTAAATATAATGGATTTCTAAGAAATTGGATTGCATGGAAATAATTGGAATATTCATTTTCATATTGATTAATATACAAAAAAGATAGTTATATAACTAATTGATTTATATTAAAATGTTGAATTTGTATTAAACAACTGCAATATTACATAATTAACCAATGTGAGGATGGATATAAAAATAGATGACAATGGGAAGGGGTATAATATAGAATAGAAGGGAAAAATTGAATTTGATTAAGATTAGAAATGAGGATGAAGGGTAATATTGGTTTTTTTTAAAAATAGATGAGGAATAAATATGGCAAAAAGGAAATATAGAAATTATAAATTTAAGTGAAATGACTAAACACTGTTTAAATTTGTGAACTGGCCAAATACTCTGTTCAAAGAAAATACATTGTATGTTTGTATGTGTGTTTCTAATTATTGCTATTTATTCATATTTGTTCTCTTTTACTCTTTAAAGTTTAACAATTCATTCTTTATCTTAATATTTTTATATTTGTTTGGGTTTAGCTTTCTTCCCTTTCATCTTTTTTATTGTACAGCAATCTTTCTCCTCCAACCTACCACCTCTCTCTTTTCTTTCCTTCTTACTTTCTCTCCCCCCTTCTTCTCCTCCCTACTTCCTCTTCCTTTTTCCTTCTCCTCCTCTCTTCCTCTCTCTCTTACCCTCACTCCTACTCTAATTTCCCTTCCCTTCCTTCATCCCTCTCTTGCTGTATCCTTTTATGCATATGGACTACTCAGAGGGCTGAAAAAGTTATTTTTGACTGGTCCTCACACTTTTGACCAGTCCTCGAACTTACGACTGTCCTCACATTTTACGTTTTTGCCCTATCTTGTCACCATGGTGAAGAGAAGCAGTTGTGAAACGAGTGACACAGTTGTTAAGAATGCTACAATGGGCATAAATGATGACCAGTCATAAGTGTGAAGACCGGTCAAAAATGTGAGGACCAGTCAGAAATGACTTTTTTCAGCCCTCTGAGTAGTCCCTATGTGCATATGGACTAGTCAGAAGACTGAAAAAGTTATTTTTGATCGGTCCTCGCACTTTTGACCAGTCCTTGAACTTACGACTATCCTCACATTTTACATTTTGTGCCCTATCTTGCCACCGTGGTGAAGAGAAGTAGTGGTCATAAATGGGCATAAATGTGAGAATGGTCATAAGCGCAAGGACCGGTCAAAAGTGTGAGGACCAGTCAAAAATGACTTTTTTCAGCCCTCTGAGTAGTCCCTATGCACATAGCCACGCCCACCCGGTCACATGACCAGCTAGCCATGCCCACCCGGTCACATGACCAGCTAGCCATGCCCACCCAGTCACATGACCACCAAGCCACACCCCCAACTAAGCCACGCCCACAGAACCGGTTGTTAAAAAAATTGAATCCCACCACTGAGCGAACTGTAGTATTTAGAGTCAGGTCACAAACACTGGACTCTGGGAAAGCAAGCTCAGGAGTAAGATTAATCTTTTTCAATCCTAGGGACTTTTTGTAAAAAATTGCAACACCACCTCTGCAATTTTCATGGTCAGACTGAAAAACATGATAATCACTTGTAAAAAAAAGTGTCTAGAAAAGACGCGTTCAATCAAGTCTTGCAAACAAAAATGAGGTCAAAAAGAGACATGTTCAGGAGCAAAAGGAATTCAGACATTTTGTTTGTGAGGCTTCTTGCATTAAATAGTTTACACATTAAACCAATAGGAGTGGACCTTAACAAGATGGAGGGCATGCATACCTAACATTGGTGAACAGAGGCACAAATGTTAGGGCATGGGCCAATGTTCTTACGTTTAATACAGTCAGCACGGTAGTCGACATATAGATCTGTTTCACCTTTGTCCAAATGTTCTTTAAACTCTGCAAGGAGCTCACAGGTGTAGATATGTTGTAGGACGGACAATTCAGGCCGCGAATGTAATTTCTTGTGGTTTACACTGCTTTTGGGAAATTTATTTATTTATTTATTTATTTATTTTTATTTTATTAGATTTTTATACCGCCCTTCTCCTACTGGACTCAGGGCGGTGAACAGCCAAGAATACAAACATCACATACAAAATTTAAAATGTTTAAAAGAATTAGACAAATTTTGGCCCAATAAGTTAAAACACCCCAACTAAAATCAATTTACAATTAAAAATATCTAAGGGGGGGAGGTTAAGCCAGCCCAGCTTGATGAAATAAAAAAGTTTAAAGGCACGGCGAAAAGCACGGAGATCTGGGATCCTACGTATCTCCGGGGGCAGGTCGTTCCAAAGGACAGGTGCTGCCACAGAGAAGACCCTCCCCCTGGGGGTCACCAGCTGACATTGGTTGGCCAACGGCACCCCGAGGAGTCCCTCTCTGTGGGAGCGTACTGGCTGGTGGGAGGCTATCGGTGGCAGAAGGCGGTCCCGTAAGTGTATTTATCATTGATATGAACTCCCGTTTACAGGCTTCACTCTTGCAAGCTACTTTGCAAAAACATGGCGCCACCGAGCCGTCATTATTCTTATACTCAGGCCTTCAAGGGAAACATCTATGATTTCATCGGGTGTAATGGTCGATGTCTGGAAACTGCTGATAATGCTGCATACCCTTGATGTCATCAAATTAATCAAAGTCATCCAATCTGAATAAAATCGCATTTGGTCATTTCTTTTCTCTTTCAATCGCATCTTTCATGAGGAGTGAGATGTCGTGCACAGGCTTAACAACATCCTGCGACTTAGGCTGGTGATTCAGATCAGAATTGCAGGAAATTGATGGTTCACTACTCCGTGTCCTTTCCATACTGTCAATTCATTCGAACAAAACTATGAGTTTGTCACGTTTAGGCTTACAAGAGGGGCAAAACAATGGAAATGCAAACTTGGAGTATTTTAGGTATGTTGAGTGTAAAAACTGGGCAACACCTTTGGTTAACCTCAAACATTTGTGATGAGCATGCAAGTCGCACAGGGAGCACTTCATAGCACTCTCGTCCTCCTCAAATTCTTCTGCACAGACGAAACACTTACAGGTATCATATGACTCGTCAGGAGCTGCCACCACCTTTTTAGAAGATGGCATAGTGGAAGTAGTTGACAAGCATTTAGTGGTCCTCTTCATTCTCCTCAGTTCTCCTTTCTCCCTTCCCAGTTACAAGGAGTTGGCCTTTTGGAAAGGAGGATTCTCAGCCTCCTTGGCTTCCTTTCTTCCCGACTCCAAAAATTAAGTGAAGGCAGGCAATCTGGCTGGGCCACGTGGGAGGCAACTAGGCTGGGATTCAGGTTCGCAGGCTCACCCAGGCAGATCAGGGCTGCTCAGTTCACTATGGCAGTTATCTTTCATAAAATATATGTAAGTGCTATCATACACTGTCTGGGACAGTGTGAAGTAAATGCGAGCTATGAATCAGCTGCTGCTTTGCTTGGCTTCAGATTGGGCCTAAAATATTGTTTTCCTCAGCATTAGGCACAGTTAGTTTGCCTACTGAGCTTCTGTTCCACACAGAAGTTAATGAGAGAGAGCAGCCATATCATACAGTATATGAGTATATAAGTCTAAGTACTATTGCTATTGATATAATAATAATAACCAAGCAACCGATGAGCCATTGGGTCATCCTTTCAGAGTTATTTCCTTACCAATTCCTCAGTGCCTTCAATAATGACAGAACTTAATGTATGCCTTCGCTGGAAAAGTTGGGATACATTCAGAGCTGTATATGCTGTGAAAATAGCCAATGTTGAACTGACTATCATAGTCAAATAGCCAAGGAAATGATTTATGACATTTTGTATTATGCCATAAACTGTTTTTTAATAATTTTATGTCATGAAATATTTTATAAAATTTGCCAAATTTCAATTCAATTCATAGGTCCCAGATTTTGGATATATACTTTTAAGTTACCGGTAGTCCACTGTAGACATATACTGTAAATTAGCCCATCTGAGATACCTTATTCAAAAATTGTTGCCATATGATACATGGTTTCACTAGTTAGAGATTATGGGAATAAGAGTTTGATAATATAGGTAGTCCTCAATTTATAACCTCAATTGAGCCCAAAATTTCTGTGGCTGAGCAAGACATTTGTTAAATGAATTTTGCCCCATTTTATGACCTTTCCAATCACAGTTATTAAGTGTATAACTGCAGTTGCTAAACTGCAGTTGCTAACATAATTGCTAAATGAATCTGGCTTCCCCACTGACTTTGCTTGTCAGAAGGTCACAAAATATGGTCACATGACCCCAGGACATTGCAACCGTCATAAATATGAGTCAGTTCCCAAGCATCTGAATTTTGATCACATGACAATGGGGATGTAGCAACATTTATAAGTGTGAAAAATGGTCATAAGTCACTTTTTTCAGTGCTGTTGTAACTTTGAACAGTCAGTAAATGAACTGTTGTAAATCGGGGACCTACAACAGATAAATCTTGCATGCCATCTAATTCGCAATGTCTCTGGGCAGTTCATATCAATCAAAAAAATTAATAGATAAAAATAAAAGATAAAACATATATAGTGTGTGTATATGTGTACTGTGTAATCTTTATTTGGTTTGGGGATTGGAGAAATTTAATTAAGACAAACTGGTAAATTATCATATTCAAATATGTTTAAGTAAAAAAAAGTAGAAATAAAATATCATTGTTGTATGCAATTCTTTAAGTGCACACATTTAGGCCAGACACTTTCTACCCCTGAGTTGAGCTATTAATCTTATTTTTAAGGTTTTTTCCTTCTGGTGATGCTGGATGGGCAGGGTTTGGGAAATTGCTCAGCTGAATTCTGAACTAAGTGATGATGCTTTGGACTAAATCTATGGTTGTACAAAACAGAGTTCAACCTTTGCTTCAGTTTCCCTCGCGTCAGTAAAGAAGCAAGCTCAGAAACAGTATCTTCTGCTTCTGACACCTCAGATATAAGTGGCTTTGAAGGAGACCTAAAGAATGAAACTGGGTCTGAATTTGAAAGTGTTAAGAATTTGGCTGCTCACTGGTAATTAAACTGAAACAAGTGGTACATGTCCTGCACTAATCTGTAATAGAGCAGCAGCTTCCTATTTCCTTTCCAAAATACTGGGAGGCGCCCCATATTACAATCAAACAGGAAACTTGTCCAGCTATATTCAGATGAACTGCTCCATACATCCACAGGCCATCCAATTTCCTGGACACCAACTTCTGTACTGAATCTCTAAAATAAGACACATTTTTGTTTTGCTTATTCCCCAATGAATGCTATCACAAAATCCTTGTGGCCCAACAGTTTTTTTTTGTTAAAATTTGTAATTTTATTATAACATATATATGACATTCACATAACATACAATATGTACATACCTTATCTCTTTTAAACATTGTTTCTTTGTGGTCTTCTTTCTGTTATTTTATCTTTCCTCCTCTATGTCTTCATTTCTTCTCCCCCCATTGTCCTTCCCCCCCCTTTGATTACAATGTTTTTTAGCTTTAACAAGCTTAACTTTATACATTTCTCTACAATTATTATATACATATTTTAATTATATCTTTAATATTATACATTTCTATATTCTTGTTATATTATAGTTAAAAGTAATATTAGCATTAATGTGGGTTCAGATAGATGACCATTGAAGGGCCCTCTTCACTCAAAGTATTGTAAGCAAGAAAATGTGTTTAAATACATCCGACTGGAAAAGACCAACACATTCAGCTGGACTCCTTCCTTGCAAGGACAAACATCATAAAGAGGCCCCCATATGTCACAAGATAGGAACAAACAGTGACATATAGCTAAGAGAGGGCCAGGTCAAGGGGATCTACATCTCTGGGAGTTCCCTCTTTAAACAAGAGATAATTTGACTGTCTATGCTCTAATCATCTACAGAAATTATGATTGTTCTGGTCAGGATATTGTAAAACTTTTGTAATTAGGAAATGTCAAATGAATAACAAATGTATCTCTGTAACAAGAACTGCTGTGTTAGCAGAATCCTTTGTTTAGAAGGGTATAAGGACTGGGGTCTCATAATGCATAGGTTGTGCAGATTTTGAGGTAGCCAAATACCTATCTGTTCCCTTATTGCGCAATAAGAATAAACTGACTCTGTCTGCCCCGAAGGGATGTCGCTCAATTCCTTTCTTCCATAACAATTCTATAAACATTTTCTTTTTTATTTATACTGTTTGTTTTTATCTGTTTCAATACATTTTTATTCCGCTCCATACATTTGTTACGTATATATTTTATAGTTCTATTTTTTTCCCCTGATAGGTATTATTTTTTATTTCTCGCCTTAAGCCATTTATACCATTTATTCCATATTCTATAGTAATCTGTCTTTTCTTTTTCTTTAATTTCTTTTGTTAATTTATCCATCTCAGCACATTCTTCCTCAGTTGGAGTTCTGTTTCCAATTTTTTGCATATACTATTCGTGCTGCTGTTAATATGTGTAGCATCAAATATTTTATTTCCTTGGTATATGGTCTTGTAAAAATTCCTAACAGGAATGTTTCTGGTTTTCTTTCTATTTGTTGATCTATTATTTGTTCTATCCACTTCTTAATTTTTGCCCAAAATTTTTTTGCTGCCAGGCACGTCCACATGGTAATATGTTCCTTGGGATTTCTTGCATTTCCAACATGTTGAGCTATTGTTCGGGTACATCTTTGCAAGTCTTGTTGGTGGCAGATGCCATCTATAAAACATCTTCAACTGGTTGTATTTGTATATCACCGATAATGTTAGTTTGCATTTACTTGCCACATTGTTTCCCATCTCTCCAGATCTATTGTATAATTAAAGTTTTGTGCCCATTTAATCAGTGTATTCTTCACTATCCCTTCCTCCATTTTATATTGTAATAGAAATTTATAAAGTTTGCTAATTAGCTTCTCTTCTGATCCTAATATAATTTTGTCAAATTCGTGTTGCTCTCTTTGTATTTCGTACGTTTTTGTGTCTTCCTTATATTTAGATTGGATTTGTGCGTACTTCCACCAATCAATATCTCTGTTTAGGTCCATTTCCAATTTCTTGTTTTGATTTCAATTTTCCTTGTTGTTCTATTAGATCTTTATACATTATTATTTTATTTAATTCCATTGAATTTGGATGTCTTACTGCTTCTATTGGTGAGAGCCAGATCGGTATTTTTGTATAGTGCTGCTTTTTAATTTTCAACCAAATTTATAGTAGCACATTCCTTATTATATGTCTTTTAAAGTAACTGTGTGTTTTATATTTTCCATCCCAGAGGAATGCATGCCAACCCACTTGTATTTCATGCCCTTCAGTTGTTAATATTCTATTATCTTTTAGTTCCATCCATTCGTTTAGCCAAGTTAAGCCAGCCGCTTGATAATATATTTCCCGTTCTGAGAGTGCTGTTCCTCCTCTTTTGTATTCTGTAATAATTTAAGTTTGATTTGTGGTCGCTTCCACTGCCATATAAATTTGAATGTTATTTTATTCAATGTTTCAAAAAACTTTTTTCCAATTTTATTGGTATGACCTGAAATAAAAATAAAAGTTTTGGTAAAATATTCTTGTTAATGGTGGAAATCCTTCCCATTAATGATATCTGTAAATTTCTCCAATTATCTAAATCTTTCTTTATCTGTGTTACTAATTTATCGTAACTGTCTTCTTTAATTGATGAACCTCTTGCCAATAACCAAATCCCTAGATATTTTATTTTCTTAGTTATTTGAATTTGTATAATGTTTTCCGAGTCTTTTTCCTGTTTTTGTGAGATTTTTTGTTATTAATTTTGATTTGTTTTTATTAATTTTTAGTCCTGCCACTTCTCCGAATTCTTCCAACTTCTTAAACAATTTTGGTGCTGACTCTAGTGGTTCTTCTACTACAAACACGAGATCATTGACAAAGGCCTGAACCTTATATTCTTCTTTCCTTATCCTTAACCCTTTAATTCCTTGGTTTTCCCTGACCTTTTTTAAAAGGATCTCCAATGTTAAAATATACAATAGTGGAGAGAGTGGACATCCCTGCCTAACCCCTTTTGTTATGCCAAATTGGTCTGTGGTGTCATCATTCATAATTACTCTTTTGTTTGTTTGGTATAGATTTCCCCTATGATTTTTTTCAAATTTTGTCCCGAATTGCATAAATTTTAGTTCCCCTATTAAAAATTTCCAATTCAGATTATCGAATGCTTTTTGGGCGTCAAGAAAAACTAGTGAAGCTTGTTTTTCCAGGTGCGATTCGTAAAACTCTAATGTATTTATTATTATTCTCATGTTGTTCTTGATTTGTTGGCCTGGCAGAAATCCATTTTGGTCTGAGTGTATATGGTTATTTAATACTTTTTTAATTCTTTCAGCTATAATTACTGCAAATACCTTGTAATCTGTATTTAGCAATGTAGACGTGCAGGGCTATAGGGAGGTTGTGAGCAGCACACTGCCACGCCTCAGATGCCTCAGATGCCTGCATTATCTCACTCTGACCTACATAATTTTGTCTTGTCTCACCACCAGGATGTTGCAGAACACTGCCCCTGGTTGGTGCCCTTGGTTGGCATGTTCTTAAGGGGGGCAAGGGTAATCTACCAATAAAAACACTGTTGCTTCTTTGCCCTTTTGCTGCTTGGAAAAACTGTATAAAAAGCAATAAAATACTATGCAGGGAGGCAGACATCTTATCACCCTGCAAATGACTGGACATTGATTTATACAACTGGCGCCCAGAACAGGGACACTCCCCGTGGGAAGCAACAGCCAACATACTTATCATCATCTGGAATAGACCCCTGGTGCACCTTTCATCCTACGGGATCCCTCAGTGGTAACTATGGGTTGCAATCTATCTCAACACCAGCAAACACATGTGCAGGAACTCCGATTCCTGTTGCACAAGTCTGGTGTGATGGTGTCTGAGGCTGACATAAGGAAGCTGGTGGAAGAGATAGGGAAACATTGTCCCTAGTATCCGGAATGGGGGACGCTCCGTTTACGAGATTGGACAAAGATAGGGCATACTTTACATCTTGAACCCCGAGCTCCAGTACAAATACTACATCGATGGTATCAATGCTGTCAAGCAGTGGAAAAATTTGGCTCCGATGCTTTGGCAGGGCAACAATTGATTACAAGCCCCCTGCCTGATTATAACCAAGTGAAAATTGTCACTCTGAAACCATCTCCAATTGAACCATCAGCTCCTCCTAAAGGGGCTAGTTCTATTGCATCTCCACAGCCTCTGTACACCCCCATAAGGCAGGTTTTAGAGGAACAATTAGACAGGGGGGGGGGGGAAATATAGAAGAAATTGCTGATTTGCTTTCTGTTTGTCTAGTACACATTACAGGACAAGTAGATCAGAATGGGGCTCAAGTAGTGGAATATTGCCCTCTATCGTATGCAATTTTAACAGAACTTAGAAAAGGAATTAGAGATATGGGGTTGGGAAGTACCTGTATGCTGGGCTAGTACCTATATGCAGAAAGCCACTATGAGAAATCATATCCTAGTACCTGAAAATTGGAAAACTACCTTTCACATGTTGCTTACTCCAGCGCAATATGTAGTTTGGGATAGTGAATTTAAACACCAATGTGCCATGCGTGCCCTCCACTCGGGGGGGGGGGCATTCATTCCTGATCAATTGTATGGGTCTGACCCCTTTGCCCCAGTTGATGCCCAGATTGTTTTACCAGCTGCCACTTTACAATGAATGCACTTATCGGGCCTTTGAAAAAGTGCCTGTTTTTGGCAAGCCTCAACAAGCCTTCTCTAATATCAGGCAGAAGGCTACTGAGCCATATCCTGATTTTATTAACAGATTGCAGGATGCTTTACAGCGACAGATAGACAATCCCAAAGCTCAACATGAGCTCCTGATGAGGCTGGCAAAGGAAAACGCCACTTCTGAGTGCCGAAGGGCAATATGGATGACATTTTAATTGGAGCACCAAAAATACAATCTAACTGGCTTTCCGAAATACAAAATGATTTATGTGGCTATGAATTGCAAATTGCCCCGGAAAAATACAATTGCATTCTCCTTATCTGTATTTAGGACATGAAATGTTGCAATCTTATTCTGCTCCGGCTTTTCTTCGCTTGAGCCTATCCAAAGTTATTTCATTGGTTAATTTGGAACAATTGCTGGACACCAACAATTGGGTTCGCCCATATTTTTCTCTGCCTATACATTTACTTAGTCCATTACTTGATTTACTGACCAAAGAAAAACAGCCTGGAGACCTCATTATAGTTTCGCCTGCAGCACTCACTACAGTTGAGCAACTTAATGACATCTTGAGTACTCAGTTTGTGGATCGTATTCCTCATAAAGATTGTCAGTTGTCTCTTTTGATATTTCCTACTAATAAGCTGCCCACAGGAGTATTGGCTATTTTAGAAAAGCAAAAAGTATATTGTATTGAATAGCTTTATTTACCCCATACACCACCCCAAAATGTTTTACCATTTATCCAAGCTATTGCTGAAATTATAACCTTTGGGCGCACTCGAACTTATCATAGAAATGGGACTGATTTAATGAATATTGTTCTTCCTATCCTGAAATCTGATTTTAATGACTTCCTCTTTTCCTGTCCGCCCACTGCTTTCTCCCTCTCCATTATTGCAAGCTCTTACTGTTTTTTTCTGATGGAGGATTAACAAGAGGAACGATTGCTTACAAAGATCCTCATGATGATACCTGGAAAGTGTCCTACACTGCAGTGCAATCCTCGCAACAACGCTCAGAATTGTCTGCAGCTATCATAGCTTTCCACACTTTTTCTCAACAGCCTTTTAATTTGATCTTTGACTCTCAGTATGTGTGTCAACTTATTTTTAATCTTCCAGGTGCTTATATCATGCCCAGGATTGACCCCAATCTTATGGCCCTATTTCTCACTTTGCAGCAACTGCTACAAGACTGGAAACATTCGTACTTTGTCTCTCACATACGCAGTCATTCGTCCCTTCCTGGCCCTCTTTCTGAAGGCAATAGCCACACTGATGCTGCTGTTCATGTTTTACCCACTTTGTTCACAGATCCGTTTTTTAGTCATTCTTTTTTCCATCAAAATGCCAGGGGTCTGGCACAAGCTTGCCATATTCCACTAGATCAAGCCAAGCAAATTGTTTCATCCTGTCCCCAGTGTTCTGGGACGTCCCCCTCGGTGGACACGGGAGTTAATCCCCATGGTTTCACTTCTAATCAACTATGGCAAATGGATGTTACCCATGTTCCCTCTTTGGCTCCCTGGAAATATATTCATTTATCTATTGATACCTATTCCAGAGCGATCTGGGCTATGCCTCAATGAGGGGAAACAGCTAATCATGTTATTTCTCATCTTTTTTTGGCAATTACGGCTTTGGGCAAGCCCTCTTCTTTAAAAACAGATAATGGGCCTGCCTATTCTTCGCAGGCTTTTTTGCAATTTTGTACAACCTGGAATATTGTTTTTACTCATGGTCTCTGTCGCTGCGTTCTTGTATTTCCCAGCTGAGCTGTCATTTTTGGTCTAATAGGCTTACTGTAGTTTTGCCAAGTTTTGTTATCAGTATTAAGTGCGCAAGCGTGCATTCTTTTCTAGCCTCCATTATCCTTCTTCTTACTCCTTTGTTCTCCTGCCAAGAGGTGAGGCAGGAACGCTGGCAAGATGTAGCCAATTAATTAGATAGTAAGAGTTATCTTTATTTTTTACTTTACAATAAAATGAGTTTCTCTTAGAAATCTTTGGGTTTTATTTTCTTAATGTATACTTTCGAGGAAAAGCCTCGGTCCAAACCTCTAAACCAGGGTGCGATTATCCCAGAGCCAGGATGGGATCAATCAACTCCCTGACAGTCTCCCCTATAATTCAATGGGTCAAGCCATTGTGCAGCATACTAATCAATCCTTTAAGGACTGTCTTCACAAACAAATAAAAAAGGAGGCTCTTGGGTACCCAATTTGTCATGGGTAACACAACAAGTTACAAAAGTATTATTTACCTTAAACCAATTGAATGTTTCAATTCACAATTCGACCGCTTATCAGAGACACTTTCAACAGAAAACAAGCTTGCCTCCCCCTCTAGTATATTATCGGGCATTACCAGACAAAACATGGTTGGGACCGGTCCCTCTGATTACTTGGGGGCAAGGCTATGCTGCTGTGCTTGCCCCTACAGGACCTTTGTGGATTCCAGTACGTTGTGTTCACCCAGCCAAGGATGTTGTGGCACCAACCCCCAAATCCTATCCCAGAGATGGCAAAGGTGACTCTACAGATCATGCAGTGACCAATCCGATCCCATCGTGCCAGTCCAGTGACATGGGGAGATGTGAAGAATTTGACCACCAAAGCATAGGCAGTGCTGCAGCAGCAACAAGTCGAACGAACACCCGAGAATTTGTGCACTGCTATTTTTGCGGTTTTAACTGCAAATTCCTTAGCCATAATTTGTTTGTGCTTGATTGTTAATAGCTGTACTTTGGCAACAGCAGCTGTCATTCCAGCCAAACATTCGCTCGAACAACGAATGAAACAAAACCTATGGGTGCAGCTCGCAAACATCACAAAAACTTATGCCTTTTGCTTGTCTGAAGCCTATGATATGGAAAATTTGCTTTCTACATGTTTAATCCCTGTCTGTACTCCTGCTGCAGTAATTCAAAACTTTACTTTCTTGAGTGGGTTTTTATTAAAAGGGAACTTTAACTATGGGACTATATCTAGTTGGGGGGTAGCTGCATATTATTACCCACCACGCAATCGATTTGCATACCCCAGTGGTAGCGATCCCTGAAAATATAATGTGTAAAAGTAGTTAATTGTACTTCTTCAAGCAAAAAACCTCACTGTCTTCGCATTAGTTCACCTGTTTTAAACTGTACAGCTTTTGAAGAGACTTCCTTTCATTATGCCCATGTTTGGCTACCACAAGGGTGGTTTTTTACATGTGGCCAAGAAACCTTTAATTATATTCCTGCTAATACTAGCAAAGCGCAGTGTTGTCTTAGCTGGCTGACTCCTGTTTTGGTTTCAAACAACAACTTCGTTCGAGTCGTTTTCGGCATGGGGTCACACTAGATAGCACTTGTGATTCTGAAGCAGCCTTACTTAATAAAGCAGAATACGTAGCACTGGCTGTGTCTAAAGTAGGTGTGCCGGCACTTGGTGCTCGCGCTCACCTTAACATTCATGCTGTTGCGTATAATTTAGCAAAAACAATTAATGCTACTTCTTCAGCTATCTCAACAATTAATCATGAGCTGCAAGCCTTGAGAAACGCTATTCTCCAAAATCGTGCTGCTGTTGATTATTTGCTTCTGCGCCAGCATCTGGGTTGTGAAATTTTGAGGGACTCTGTTGTTTCAACATTTCGGATGAGTCACGGAACATTCAACATCAGCTTAATATTTTATATAATTTGGCCTCTGATTTAAAAATTGATAATTTAAGATCTTGGTCCTTCAGTCATCATTTGTGCCATTTTGATTGGTAGATGCTGTTTTATTCAGTGTCTTCCCTCTTTCTGTAACATATGTATCATTGCATTTCGCTCCAAACCCCACCTACGCTGCCTCAGGGTCAGGTTTATGCCTTGTATAAACAACTGCAGGGATTTTCCATTCCTGATTATGACCCTTGTAGTAACTCATCGTATGATGATGCCTTTCCTAACAAAACAAAACAGAATGAGAAGTAGAGATGAGGGGCCATAGAGAGGTTGTGAGCAGCACACTACCACGCCTCAGATGCCTCAGATGCCTGCATTATCTCACTCTGACCTACATAATTTTGTCTTGTCTCACCATCAGGATGTTGCAGAACACTGCCCCTGGTTGGTGCCCCTGGTTGGTATGTTCTTAAGGGGGGCGAAGGGAATCTACCAATAAAAACGCTGTTGCTTCTTTGCCCTTTTGCTGCTTGGAAAAATTGTATAAAAAGCAGTAAAACACTGCACAGGGAGGCAGACATCTTATCACCCTGCAAATGACTGGACATTGATTTATACATAGCAAGGAGATTGGTCTATAGTTTTGTATTAACTGATGGTCCATATCTTCTTTGGGTATAATAGTAATTATTGCCTCTGTCCAGGTTGTTGAGATTTTCATTATATAGTTCTAACATGATTTCTTCCAATGTTTGCTGTAGACTTTTATATAATTCCACCGGTAGCCCATCTGGCCCTGGTGTTTTGTTGTTTTGTTGTTTTTTCAGTGCCGATTCAAATTCAAATGTAGTTATCGGTCCGTTTAATATTTCTCTTTGTTCTTCTGTAATTATTGCCATTTCTGATCTTTCTATATATTATTTTACTTTTTCCTCCTCTCTTTCTTCTTGTTTGTATAGGTTTGAAAAGAATGTCTGAATAATTTCATTTTTGGCTTCTCTTCTATATTGAATTACCCCTTTTTTGTCTCTAAATTGGTATATCATACTTTTATCTTTTTCTTTTTTCAATTTATATGCCAACCACCTGCCTGTTTTGTTCGCAAATTCAAAATAGTTTTGTTTTGCTATCTTTATTTTCTGGGCTATTTCTTTTTGATTTATCAGATTTATTTTATGTTTGATTATATTCCATTCCTCTCTTACTTTTTTGTTTTGGGGATCTTTTTGTAATTTGTGTTCTAAGTTTTTTAATTCTTCATATAATTTATCTTGCTGTTGTCTCCTTTCCTTGTTTTTCTTCCCTATATATGCAATCGTCAATCCTCATATATATGCTTTTGTTGTATCCCAAGTATTTTGTAAAGAAGTATCCTCTCTTTTGTTTATTTTAAAAAATGATTCAAATTCCTTTTCCAACATTTGTTTAAATCCTTTTTCTTTACACATATTTTGATTCATTGTCCATCTCCTAAATCTTTTTTCCCCCTTCCTATTTATAATTATTGGGTTGTGATCTGCCATTCATTTACTCCTATCTCTATTGTTTCTACGCCTGTCCTGGTATCTGCAGTCATCCAGGCCATATCAATTCTAGACCAAGATTGGTGTGGATGGGAGTAAAATGTATATTGATTCTCATCTTCATGTGTCTCCCTCCAAACATCTCTCAGGTTTATTTCTGAGGCCATATTAAAAAATTCTTTTGGTAGTGTTTCTTTTTTTTATTTTTCTTACTACTTTTATAGTCTTTTTTGGCATCTGCTATAGCATTGTAATCTCCAATTAGACAGATATTTTCATATTCTAATTCTATTATTTTATTATGTATTTCTTTAAAGAATTCATGTTGATTTTGGTTAGGGCCATATATTAGTATTAATAATGATTTTTTCCCTTCTATTTCTAATTTGACCATCACGATTCTTCCTTCTTCGTCTGCGTAAATTAGTTTTATTTTATCCTTTCTTTTACATAGACCACTACTCCTCTTTTTTTTTTTTGTATCAAAGATGTATATAGTTTTCCTAATTTGGGGTTTTCTAATAGTTTTTGGTATCCTTTTTTGATATGTACCTCTTGAAGACATATCACATCTGCTTCCGATTTTCGTAATTTTGTGAACGTTTGCGTTCTTTTCTTCAGTACATTTAATCCATTTATGTTTACTGAGAGAAGTTTAATTGCCTCTTCCATTGCCTAGTACCGTGATGGCGAACCTATGACACGGGTGCCACAGGTGGCACGCGGAGCCATATCGGTGGGCACGCAAGCTCAGCTCTGGCACACATGCGTGCGCCAGCCAGCTGATTTTTGGGCCTTCTGGGCCCACCAGAAGTCAGGAAACACACTGTTTCCGGCCTCTGGAGGACCTCTGAGGGGGTGGGGAAGGCCATTTTTGCCCTCCCCAGGCTCCTAGAAAGGCTCTGGAGCCTGGGGAGAGAAAAAAACAGGCCTACCGGGCCCACCGTGCCATCACATGCCAAAAGCGGGGGGAGCACGGGGGGGGCAGGGCGCATAGAATTATGGATGTTGGCACGTGTGCGTGTGACCCCACTATGCTCCCCCTGCTTTTGGCACGCGATGGCAAAAAGGTTAGCCATCACTGGCCTAGTATAATTGTTTTTTGATGTATCATGTCTCCATTCGCCTTTTTGCTTTCACCCCTTCTCTTTCCGCTCGTTCTTTTTCCTGATTCTTTCTTACTTCTTTTTCTTGTTCCATTTCTTGTTCAAATAGAAGAACATTTCTTGTTCTTCTATTTGCTCTTCTTCCTGGCTTTTACTCTCTGATCTTCTTTGCTTTCCTGTTCCTCTTCCTGTGTAAAATGTAAGTTATAGAATTCTCTTGCTTTCTCTAATTTTTTTTAAAAGTTTTATTTATATGCCGCCCTTCTCCGGAGACTCAGGGCGGCTTACAATGCGTTAAGCAATAGCCTTCATACTTTTGTATATTTACAAAGTCAGCTTATTGCCCCCACAACTGGGTTCTCATTTTACCCACCTTAGAAAGGATGGAAAGCTGAGTCAACCTTGAGCCTGGTGAGAATTGAACTCGCAGTAATTGCAGGCAGCTGGATGTTAAATGCTGCCTTAGTAGGAGGCATTAGCCTCCTACGCCACTCAGGCTAATGTGTCTACTTTGTACTTTTTGTCTTGCCATGTGATTAGAATCCCATCTGGTGTCAGCCATCTAAACATTATTTTATATCTAATCAATTGGGTTGTTAAAAACTGGTATTGTTGGTATTGGTTTCTAATTCTTCATGGTATTTGTTTTAAAATTATAATTTCTTTACCCTTATATGTCAAAGTTTCTTCTCTTGATTTCTTATATACTTCATCTCTAATTGTTCGTTTAGAGAATCTGACATGTACTTCCCTTGCCAATCGATGCCTTCTTATGTAATTAGTGTGTAGATTTCATCCATCTGTCCTTTTATTTCTGACTTGTCTCTCTGTATTATTTCTGACACTATCTCCACCATTTTTTCTCCCAGGTCTTCCTCTTTTTCTTCTATTATATTTTGAAAGTGCAAGAAATATGAAGCTTTCTCCACTTCCAACATCGCTATTGAGTCAGACAATTCCTTATTTAGTTGGAAAGATTTTTGCTCCATTGTCTCCACTTTTATATCTACTTGATCTATTTTTGTTTCCATCTTTTTAATTCTTTGTTCATTTTCTGTTATTGTTTGTTGGATGTCCCCAATTTTATTATTCATGTTTTTAATGTCCTCTTTTACTTCTCCTATTTCATTTTTGATTTCTGTATGAAACATTTTCATTTCTTCATGATAATCTGCAATTTTTTCTTGTGTTTTTAATAGAGTTTGTTGAATCATCTGAAACATGTTTTGCATAGTATTTAATGTCACTTCTGGCTTTTCTTTTTCTTTTCCTATCATATTGTCTATTGTTCTTTGCTGTAGTGGTAATGCCACTGTTGTTGTAAAATTTGTAGTTGATTTTTTTCCTGTTTTTGCTATAGTGGTTATAGTTGACATTTTTAAAGCTCGTGTAAGGTTTTCCCATGCTATCATATAAATATTGATGTTTAATTCTTGTTTTTTCTGTCTCTCTTTCTCTTTGGCTATACTTGTTTCTATACCTTTTACTTATTCAAAAACAGTTTTAGATACACACACCTTTACTTATATCCTATATATGTTTCAACTTACTCTGAATTTATCTATCATGCAAATATACACTATAATATAGTGTATATAATATACACTTCATATAACAATATCATAATATAATCAATTATTACTTTGCAATATTTTTAATCAGTGTATTGTATTTAATTTGCTTTTCTTCTGCTTCTATATTTTTTCTTTCCCCCTCCCCACTTTATATTACTGTATAGTACTGTAATTCACTTATCTCTTATTCATTCATTCATTATATTCTGTAATATTCCTCTTCTTCATATTCAGTAATTTAACCATATAATAATTAATTATAGAATTAATAGATATCTTTTCTTACTTTACTACTTATGTATATATATTGTGTATAAAAAGTATATATTTTATTCTTCCTTTGGTGCTTCTTTGTTGCTCTTTCTCTTCTTTAATTTTACTTCTAGTGCTTTTCTGTTGTACTATTGCATCAGTTTTTTTCCAAGTCTTTATCTCCGCCCTCAAGTCCATCTGTATATCTCACGTCTTCCCTTCTTCTTAATTTTATATCACCATTCTATAGTCACCACTCAAAGTTTAAGTTCCACAGATTTTCAAAATTAAAGTTTTTAGTTTCTTCTTTAGCTTGTAAGATGCTCCATATTTCACCTACTCTGATTCCCTCCCTCCCAGGGATCTTATCTCCGCCAATAGTCCTCTTCTTATTCCATTGTTTCACTTTCTGGGACCCTCCTTCACTCGCACTAACCTCTTTTTCTGTTTTGTGCAGTGCTCCCCCTAAATTCATCGCCGCTTGTTGGATCTGTCTTATCCGTCTCTTTTGCATCTCCCTCTCTCCCGTGCTTTCAATTCTCCAATTTATTTCAATCTTCTTCTTCTGGGTTTGTGTCTTTACTACTAGAAACTGTTTATTCTCATTCTTTGCTTCCTCTCTATACGGCCGCCATTGCTCCTATCCCATCTTGCTGGCAGGCTTCTTCTCCACCAGTTTTAAGGGGATTAATCCTATGTCCCCCCTCCCAGGAGATAGTGTGTCGACCGGTGGCTTCAGATCTTTCCCTTTTGTAACCCGATCTCTATGGGATCGTGATTGCCCTTTAAAGGCTCCTGATGCCGAGTTTTTTGGGGTTTGGTTATGGCTCTCCATTTCCTCACCCACTCCACAATCACGTTACCGCCGGAAGTCCAGACCAACAATTTTTAATAGTTTCTGGGAGGAGATGTCATTGCATTCTGCTTGCTTCTCAGCTTTCATTCATAGAACAGATGACTGATACTATTGTGGTATGCAATATATGTTCCATGTATGTATTGGAAGAAATGTCCATCTGGGTTCAATTCCAAGTGGGAGAAAGACACTGGAAACATGGAGACTGCTTGAAAAGATTGTTTAATGGTGGACAGGACCACATGGTTTTAAGGTCCATGTGGCAAAAAAAGCACATGGAGTGTAGAGGGGGATGTATTTATACACTCTCTTGGGCCCTGCCTTAGAGTTTCCCGTTCCTGTACAAGAAATGTATTCAATTGGCTGTCAGACTCCCAGGGAGTGGGGGTCTTAGCTAACTTTGTAGGTTTTCTGAGTCAAGCTTGGTTGAACTGTGCTGGGTGATGTAATGAAGGGGCTTTGGGCAATTCCTATTATGGCTGAGGGCTAATCCTACCTTTGTTGGCTCTTGGGTGAGGGCATTTGCTTATGAATAGACCTAGCTATCTCTTTATCTCTTAAGTGCTGACATCTTCTATGGGCTATTGAGAGTGTGGGGGCCAGGGGTGGGTTTCAGCAGGTTCTGACCAGTTCTGGAGAACCGGTAGCAGAAATTTTGAGTAGTTTGGAGAACCAGTAGTAAAAGTTCTGATTGGCCCCACCCCCATCTATTCTCTGCCTCTCAAGTCCCAGCTGATTGGGAGGAAATGGGGATTTTGTAGTATCCTTCCCCTGCCACGCCCACCAAGCCACACCCACCAAGCCATGCCATGCCCACCAAGTAAAAGTTTTTGAAACCCACCACTGGTGGGGGCTATTAAGAATGAGTCTGCTTCCTATCTGAAAAACATTTTTCTCCATTTCTCATCCAGGGAGGTATAATATTCTACCTTTTAAATATTTCCTAGAATATTTCCTAGATATGTGCTAGACAGTCCAATATTTTTTTAATTATAACTTCTTCTGTAGGTGTTTCCTCATTTTTCCAATGTTGTGCAAATACAATTCTTTCATCTACTGCTAACAGTATTTGGTCAAATATTATTTGCTCTTTATAAAAGCCATATATCTTAGCAACTTTATTGTACCTCAATTGTATTTGCATGCTCACAAGTAAACATGCTCACAAGTAAACTGCAGATTAGAGGCAGCCAGCAGATCACTGGCTTACTCACTCTGCTGCTTGCTGCCTGCAGCTTGCAGGCAGCAAAAGAAACTGCAACCTCCTGCCTCCGTGCATCGAGGAGGCTGAGCAGCAGCGAGAAGAGCATGGACCTTCTGATGCAGGAAGTGGCTGCCAGCAATGTCCTCAAGTGAAGATATTGTGAGTAGGGAGGCTCGACCCCCCCCTTAGGAGCCGTGAAGCGCTCACCACCCCTCTGACACCCGCCAAGCCTCCTCCCACCATGCTTATCTTCCTCCTCAAGAGAAGCACTCACAAGTGACAAGACACCTGTTATTTTTGGGGAGACTGTGGGATTGTCCCCATCTGGTCTTCAGTACCTGGCTCGTCGGCCTCCAGACATCAGATTCCCACCACCCAGCACCAGTTCAGAGGTTCCTTCCCCCATGGACAGAGAGAGAGAGAGAGGGAGGGAGGGAGAGAGAGAGAAGAGGCACAGAGAGAGGGGGAAAGAGAGAGAGAAGACACAAACACACAGAGAAAGAAAGGGATGAGAGAAAAAGAGAGAGAGAGGGAGGGAGAGATGAGAAACAGAGAGAGGGAGAAAGAAAGAGAAAGAGATGAGAGAGATTGGGAGAAAAAAGAGAAAGAGATGAGAGAGAAATGAGAGAAAAAGAGAGAGGAAATGACAGAGAAAGGGGCAGAAAGAGATGAGAGAGGGAGGGAGAAAGAGAGAGGAGGGGGAGAGAGGGAGAAAAGAGAGAGAGACAGAGAGAGATATATACCTGTTTAAAAGAAAATAGAAAAATGGCTCTGTGAGTGTTTAAGGTTGCAGACCTGAGTTAGGCAAACACCATGATTGTTAAGTGAACCTTGTGGTCATTAAGAGAACACTGTGGTAGTTAAACAAGTCCATTTTCCCCAATCGGCATTTTTAAGTGGAAACCAGAAGGAATTATTGGAAACTGGCAAAAAATATAGAAAACCTCAGTCACTTGACTGTGTGGGATGTTGTAACTGGTCATAAATGTGTGTGTGGTCCCATACTAATAAAAAGAATAGAAGAATATGTGGAAGTAGCAGAATTGAAAATAAAGAAAGAAAAAAATAAATAATAGTTAAAAATCATACAGATAAACAAAAAAAATGAACTGGTTAAAAAGACAGATCTTCAGATAGTTAAGAATGTTAAATATTTGGGAATACATTTAACAGCAAGATATGCAACAATAAAAGAAGATAACCATATTAAGCTACTAAACCAAATAAAATTAGACTTGGAAAAATGGAAAGGTTTGCAATTATCAATATTAGGAAGAACAGCAACTATAAAAATGAATATTTTACTGAAACTACTTTTCTTGTTTCAAACAATCCCTATAAAAATAAAGATTTTTTTTTTATGAACTAAATACAATAATTTTGAAATTTATTTGTAGATTTCCTTGACTATTTTTTGGGAGTAGCACTGCTCCAACTGCCATGTCTCTGGCATCTGCTTGGATGACGAAGGGTTGTTCGGGGTCAGGATGCTTCAACATCGGTTCCTTCGGAAACATTTTTTAGTGTTTCAAATGCCTCTTGGCAGGTCAGGTCCCACTGTAGAGGTTGTCCCGGGTGAGGTTTTGTTCCTGGGCTCCCTGTCTTTAGGAGGTCCATCATGGATTTGGTAATCTTCGCAAAGGAGGGGATAAATTGCCTGTAGAAGTTCGCGAACCCTAGGAAGCTTTGTAACTGTCTACAGGTGCGAGAGGGTTGCCAGCCTAGGACTGCTTGCACTTTGGCTGGATCCATCTCTATTCCCTCATTTGACACTTGATAACTCAGGTAGTCTAGCCATGTGTGGTGGAACTTGCATTTTGACAGCTTGACATACAGGTTGACTGCCAGAAGTTTTTCCAGTACCTGGCGGACAAGGGGTGTGTGGTCATCCATGGTCTCAGTGTAAATGAGGATGTCATCTAAATAGACAAGAACCCCCTTGTAGAGGTGCTCATGCAGCACCTCATTTATTAATTGCATGAACACCGCTGGGGCTCCCTGCAGTCCGAAAGGCATCACCTTGAATTGGAAGCTCCCTAGGGGGCAGGTGAACGCTGTTTTCCACTTGTCTCCCTCCCTGATGCATACTCGGTAGTATGCTTCTCTGAGATCTAGTTTGGTGAAGACTTTTCCTTTGGCCAGGTGAGATAGCATGTCCTTCATGAGGGGGAGGGGATATAGGTTGTATACACACACTGCATTGATACCTTGAAAGTCAACATACAATCTCATAGTCCCATCTTTTTTTTTTTTTTTTTGAAGAGGACTGGGCCACAATGCGTGGTTTGGCTGGTTCGATGAATCCCCTTTCTAGGTTTTTGTCTATGTAGTTGCACATTTCTTGCATTTCCCAAGGTATCATGGCATACAGCTTGGGCTTGGGTAGTTTTGCCCCAGGGATGATTTCAATGGCGCAATCTGCCTCGTGGTGGGGAGGCAGGACGTTGCACTTGGCCTCGCTGAATACTTCTACGAGGTCCTGATATTCCTTTGGGATCTGATCAGTCTCTGGGGTTTTGTCGGATGTGGCTGTCAGTTGTTCTGGTGTCCTCTTTTGGAGGGTTCCCTGCATGGGTGGTATTTCTGCTCGCTGGTGTGGGAGGGGTTGGGGCCCCCTTGCTATTCTCAGTCTGCGGGTAACCCCTTGCCACCAGATGGTTGGTCCCCACTTGTCTAGCCAGGAGAATCCCAGTATGACTGGATCTGTCATTTTGGGGGCTATTACGAATCGAATTACTTCCCAGTGATCCGTTAGCTCTAGCCTCACTGGTTTGGTCAGGTGAGTGGCACAGGCTCCCCCCATTAGGGATCCATCAACCTGTTCGAACTGGATTGGGTGGGTCAGTCTTTTCGCTCTGATCCACAGTTTCAGGACTGTGGTTAGGTTGATCAAGCATCTAGTGCAGCCTGAGTCTATCAGGGCTTGAAAGGCCCCCTGGGTCCCCGTTTTTGGGGCTATGAGGCATATTGGGAAAATGAAAGGGTGGAGTGGTTCCCTCACCATTGGGTCATTTTCGCCCTCGTCCTCGCTATCATAGGATTCTGGCAACTGGTCATCATTGCCTGGTGTCCCCCCCCACCTTTGGCTGGGTGGGAAGGGACCTTTTCAGCCTGGAGGGCCCTCTGGGACATGTTGGTGGCTCGCTTGGGGCCTTGTTCCAGCTGTGCCCTTCCTTCCACATCTATAACACTTCAGCAGGCTTCGAGGGAGGGCTGGTTTCAGGTCAGGTTGCCCCCTCTCTTTCGTGTCTGGTTGGTCTCTCATGTTGTTGGCGCGCAATCAACTATCGACTTTTATTACCACTTGGAACCACTCAGAGAGCTGGTTTGGGATGTCCAAGTAAGCAGTTACCTGGGTAATTTGATTGTCCAGGCTTGTTCTGAAAAAGTGCACTAGCAACCGCTCTGGCAAAGGGGGTAGCCTCTCAATGACTCTCCTAAATTCACGGATGTGCTCTTTAACGGGATGGCCCCTCTGCTTTAGATAGCTGAGCTCATCCTCTGCATACAGGTCTTCCTCTGCCTCCTCGAATCTGGCCTCTAGTAGTCGTAGGAAGTTATCTACATCTTGCAGCTGAGGGGCTCTCCTCTTATGGAGGGCTGCTAGCCATTCCCTTGCTTCCCCCTCTAGCCCCTCTGCGATGTTATTCACCATGGCTCTGGGAGATGGGTAGAGGTGTCCATAACATTCTAGGTGGATCACAGCTGAGTCAAGGAATAGAGCTAGCTGCTCTGAGTCCCCATCAAACTTTCCTCTGAACTGGGGTAGTTCATTCAGCACTGATCCTCTCTCCACCTGTTGGCCTCTGTATGCTTGCATTTGATGTAGCTGGCCCTCTTCCTCAGCTCTAGTTTGGAGGGAGAGAGGGATTTGTCTGCCCTGAGCAGCCTGCCTGCTGCATGGAAAAGACACTGGTTGCAGCCTCCTTCTGATGGGTGGAGAAGGGGGGCTGTGCTCCTGTCTGCTTCTCACTTCAAAGGGATCCACTACTCCTCCCCTCTCCTTTGGCCTGCATGACGGCCCCTCATCAGGAAGGGTGGCTTGGTCAAATTCCTCCCTCGGCTGCTCTCTGGAACTCCCCAGGGGCTTTGGGAGCCTGGCTTGTTTCCAGTCCCACCTCCACTCCACTCGTCCCAGCTCACTCAGGGGCTTCCCCTTTTTCCGGGCATTGGGGTGGGGGAATTTGACCTCAGCTGCTTTAGGGATTAACTCCCACCAATACTCATCTTTTCTTGCTTCTGCTGCTGGAGCAGGCATCTCAGCTTTGATGTCTGAGGGCGGTTGCACTCTGGCTTCAATTAGGCTCTCTTCAGATAGCCCGTCTTCGGCCATGGTTGCCTGATTTTCCCTCTCAGCACCTCAGACATCGGGGAGCGATTGGAGAGTCCAGGATTCAGGAAACCTGGTAATCTTGATATATTTTAAAAGTAGTTCTAACTCTCTGTGAAGTTTCTGAAAGATGCCCTAATTAATTCATGAGCCATGAGCCAAACTTCAAAAGAAATACAGTCATTTATTAGGAGCACAATTTTGGCAATATTCAGATGCAGTTAGAACTAATCCCACGTAGATTTACATTTCCCTATGACCCTGTCTCTCCCCACCTCCCTGGCCATGTCATAAATCACATTCTCCAATTAACCACTTTGGCTGGCTGTGAAATCCAACACCCTCCTTCTGATTGCGGTACTGAAGCATGTATGGAATGTATCTTCAGTTAGAGAAATCAATCAGCTCTATCAGTTCTCCCTCCCTCCTGCTCATGGCAACTTGAAAGCTTTGCAAATTGACATACTGCATGTGCCCTAGAGAACTGACAGAATTAAGAGCTTTCATTGACAAAAACCTGAAAAGAGGGTTCATTGAACCAGCATGCCCGAAAATCACAGATCCAGTACTTTTCAGAGAAAAAAGAGATGGCTCCTATGAGAATGCATGTACTATAGGAATTTAAATACAATAAGCATAGAAAACATGTACCCCCCTCCCCCTTATGAAGGACATGTTGGCACACCTCTCACAAGGTAAAATCTTTTCAAAGCTAGACCTGAGAGAGGAATACTATTGAATAAGACTAATGGAGGGGGCTGAGTGGAAAATTGCATTTAACACACCACTGGGCTGCTACCAATTTAAGGTACTTCCTTTTGGATTACAAGAAGCCCCAGCCATATTCATACAACTAATAAACGAAATGCTCCATGAACATTTATATAAGGGGGTCCTGGTTTACCTGGGTGACCTTTTAATCTATACGGAGACAAAAGAAGAACATGTAAAATTACTCAAGGTGATCCTAAATAAACTCCATGGAGCAAAGCTCTATGCCAAGCTCTCTAAATGTGAATTCCACCAGGAAAAGAATGACTACCTGGGATATCACATTTCATACCATGGGGTAGAAATGGTTCCCCAAAAAGTCCAAGCAGTAATTGACTGGGAAACATCCTGCACATGCAAGCAACTACAAAGTTTCCTAGGATTTGCTATCTTTTACTGCCAATTTATACCTGCCTTTGCTCAAATAGCCCTTCTGATAACCAACTTCCTAAAAACAAAAGGGAAGGGGAAATCAAAGCCTAAACAGTCATTGAACTGGACAATGGTATGCCAAGTGGCATTTGAGAAACTCAAGTGACTTTTTTTGGCTGAATCAGTTTTAAAACACCCAGACCCAGAGAAACCATTTGTAATACAAGTGGATGCAAGTGATGTGGCAATAGGGCCAGTCCTATTGCAAACAAATGAGCAGGGACAGCTGCAACCCTGCGCCTATATGTCCAAAAAACTAACAGAAACTGAGCAAAGGTGGGCCATCAGGGAAAAAGAAGCCTATGCAGTCCGCTGGGCACTCCTCACGTGGAAACAATTCTTAGAGGGAAGTAAGATCCCTTTTGAAGTCTGGACTGATCACAAAAATTTGGAAGCTCTAAAATCCCCAAGGAAACTCTCCACAAAATAAGTCAGGTGGGCTCAATACTTCAAATTTCCAGTCTTCAACCTTTGCTTTGTGGCAAAGGTTGTTGAGAGTGTGGTGGTGCGACAACTTCCCCAGTACCTGGATGAAGCCAATTATCTAGATCCGTTCCAGTTGGGCTTCAGGCCAGGGCACAGCACGGAAACGGCATTGGTCGCATTGGTTGATCTCTGGAGGGCTCGGGACAGGGGTTGTTCCTCTGTCCTGGTCATATTAGATCTCTCAGCGGCTTTTGATACCATCGACCATGGTATCATGCTGTGACGATTGGAGGGGTTTGGAGTGGGGGGCACCGTGCTGCGGTGGTTCTCCACCTTCCTCTCCGACCGCACACAGTTTGTGTTGGCAGGGGGGCAGAGGTCGACCTTGAGGCGCCTTGTTTGTAGGGTGCCACAAGGGTTAGTCCTCTCGCCCCTTCTGTTCAACATTTATGTGAAGCCGCTGGGCGAGATCATCCATGGTTTCGGGGTGAGGTTCCACCAGTACGCTGATGATACTCAGCTGTACATCTCCACCCTGGACCACTCCAATGATGCCCTTGACGTGATGTCCCAGTACCTGGAGGCCGTGCGGATCTGGATGGGAAGGAACAAGCTCAGATTCAACCCTTCCAAGACCGAATGGCTGTGGTTTCCGGCGTCCTGATATAGTCAGCTGGTTCCATCGCTAACTATTGTGGGCGAGATCTTGGCCCCCTCAGAGAGGGCTCGCACCTTGGGTGTTCTCCTGGATGCATGGCTGTCTTTGGAAGATCATATGATGGCTGTAGCCAGGGGAGCTTTTTATCAGGTTTCCCTGATGCGTCCCTTTCTGGACCGGGATTCCCTGCGCATGGTCACTCATGCCCTCGTCACGTCCCGCCTGGACTACTGTAACGCTCTCTACATGGGGCTCCCCTTGAAGAGCACTTGGAGGCTCCAACTGGTCCAGAATGTGGCCGCGCGGGTGGTTATTGGAGCGACTCGGTGCACCCACGTAACACCCCTCCTACGCGAGCTGCACTGGCTCCTGGTGGTCTTCCGGGTGCAATTCAAGGTGTTGGTTACCACCTTTAAAACACTCCATGGCTTAGGACTGGGGTATATACGAGACTTCCTTCTGCCACTAACAGCCTCCCACCGGCCAATACACTCCCACAGAGAGGGGCTCCTCAGGGTGCCGTCGGCCAAACAATGCCGACTGGCGACACCCAGGGGGAGAGCCTTCTCTGTGGGGGCACCAGCCCTCTGGAATGAGCTGCCCCTAGAGGTTCGTCTTATCACCGACCTGGGTACCTTTCGCCGCACCCTGAAGACCCTTTTGTTCCAGCAAGCTGGACTGGCCTAATACAAATTTTATAATGGGTGTATGTGTGTTCTTAATCTGTGGGCCAAATTTTGTCAAAAAATTGCACCTCATCAAAAGACAATTCTGGTGGCCATCACTGAAAAAGGAGATAGAAAGCTACGTGGCTAGCTGTCCTATCTGCGCTGCAGCCAAAAGATGGCAAGGGAAAACCACAAGACTGTTACAAACGGTAGCTGAACCTTCAGCACCATGGAGAGAGATACTTATGGATTTTATAGTAGAATTCCCAGAAAGCGAAGGGAACACTATTATTTGGGTCATAACAGACCTATTTTCTAAACAAGCTCATTTTATCCCTTGTCAAAATATCCCAACAGCCAAAGCCTTAGCAAAATTATTCCTGATACACATTTATCAGTTACATGGAGCTCCACAGAGAATCATTTCTGATAGGGGGGTCCAATTCACATCAAAATTTTGGACGGTGTTCCTAACACTACTTGAGACCGCCCAAGGCTTAAACTCATTGCATCACCCGATGACTAATGGCCAATGTGAAAAAATGAATGGGGTGTTAGAACAATATTTAAGGTGTTTTATTAATTATCAACAAGGTAACTGGACTGAACTATTACCTTTTGCAGAGGTAGCATTCAACAACTCCATACACTCTAGCACAGGCTACACCCCCTTTAAAGTAGCTACAGGCCAAGATTTCACCCCACGCCAGAACTACCAATGGAAACACCCACCATCCCCTCACTGAAGGAATGCCTACAAAACATTTGGCCTGTAGTCAAATTAGCACTAAAGGATGCTAGAGAAACATTTAAACACCAAGCAGATAAGAAGAGAACACAACCAAAACCTTTCTAAATAGGTGGCAGAGTATACGTAACCACAAAATTCTTGCAAACACTACAACCCTCAAAGAAATTAGGCCCAAAATTTGTGGGACCATTTCCAATCACTAGGATCATTAATCCAGTGACAGTAGAATTAGCACTCCCCAAAACACTCAGACAAGTACACCCAGTCTTTCACATTAGCCTGTTAAAAAGAGAAGTCACATCCTCACTTAGACCTCAAACCCATACACTACCCACACCCATAATGGTTGAGGATGAGCAATATTTTGAAATCAAAGATGTCCTCAATTCTAGAATCCACCCAGGGAAAACCCAATATCTAGTAGTGTGGAAACACATACCCCCTTCCCAAAATGAGTGGGTGGACAAAAAACACGTCATCATTCCCACACTCTTAAAGAAATTCCACACCCAATACCCCCACAAACCTTGCTAAAATACCATAATAGTTCTTTTCTTTATCTCCTACATATCTTTTTTCTAAGAAGGGCAATATGTCAGATCCCTAATGTGATACTGCCGTTCAAATGGAGAGAAGGGGGACCATGGGGATAAGCTGTATTTTATAACTTTTTTCCTGGTGCCTAAGCGCCCTGCAGTATTCTCACCATTTGGGGATGAAATAAGGAGGAGGGCCATGTGGATTGTGTCAGTTGGTTGAAAGCAGAAGACCACCATGGGAACGGATCCTTATCTGGCTCTCCGGTCGACCATTGCAATAAACATCTTCACACCTGTGGATTGGCTAAATCACATTCAGACTGGAGGGGAGGGATTCTAAAGCCCTATTTCTAACTGTATAGTGGGGGGGGGGATTTAGAGTCTGCTTCACCTGTTCTGCTATCACTTCTTCCCAATAAAAGGTTCCTTTTGAAATACCATGTTTCAAGAGTCTATACTTTCTTGGGAAATGAAGAAATTTACAGCACATCTACACCCAGCAGCAAGTCCCTCATCAACAGAAACAAAATCTTCAGAGACATTGGAACTAAAAAATCTCATACAGTCTCTTCATGATGATTTGAAACAAGACTTAAAGGAAATGAAAGAGATGATTGGGAAAAATGAAGAAAAAATCCAAAAAGTAGAGAGAAAAAATGGAAAGGACAGAAAAGAGGGTTGAAGAATTAGAAGAAAAGTTGATTTCAGTAGACAGAAATCAAGAAAAAACAATAATTTCATTGGAAATGGACCATTCTTACTATTATCTAAGATTTCAAAATATAGAGGAAGAAAAAGGAGAAATTTTATCAGAGGTGATTGCTGAGATGCTGGCAGAAGCTATAGAAGAACCCAAGGAGAAGATTTTAAATGAGATTGATGAGGCTTTTAGAATACATACAAGATATGCAATGAGAAACAAATTACCAAGAGAAGTACAGGTAAGATTTACAAAGAAAGCACTAAAATCAGGGATACTACAAATAACAAGAAGTACAGCATTGAAGTACAAAGACAAAGAAATAATAGCACTGAGGCAAATACCTAAAAGAGTTAGAGATTTGAGGAGAGAATATTAATTTTTAACAAAATTTTTAATAACACAAGAAGTGAGTTTTAGAAGGTTAATACCAGAAGGAATCTTGGTGACATGGCAAGAACAAAGACATAGATTGGATTCAATTGAAAAAGCGAAGTTATTTTATGAACAATTTTGTGGTCCATTAGAAGATGAATTGGGAGCAGCAAGAGGACTTAAACACAAAGAGGAAAAAAAAAACTGCAGGAGAAAGCACAAAGGAGCAGGAAGAAAGAGCACTAAGAGAAAGTGCAAGATCAAAGGATCCAAAAGAACAAAGAGAGACAAGAGCGATGAAACTTAAAACCAGTAACAAGTAAAGTAAAATATGGAAGAACAAATAAAAGCAATATCAATAAATGTAAATGGACTGAATTCGGCACCAAAAAGAAATAAAAATTTTAACAGATTAAATAGACTAAAGATGGACATTATACGCTTACAAGAAGTACATATTAGAAAACAACCTACAAAATTATTAGAGCATTCAAAATTAGGAGTTGCATTTACCACATTGATACAACAAAGTAAGAGGGGAGTAATTTTATATGTCAAAGAAAAACTAGAGCCTAAATCAATATTTGAGGATGAAGGCAGGATTTTAATGGTGGAAATAAAAATGAATTTTAAACAAATACTTTTGATAGCATTATATGCTCCAAATGACAAACAGGAAGAATTTTATAAGAAGCTACACAGAAAAATTATAGAATTGGACTATGTGTGTGTGTGTGTGTGTGTATGTATGTATGTATGTATGTATGTATGTATGATGGGTGATTTTAATGCTGTAATGGATGCGGAGTTGGACTATAAAACAACAAAGACAAATAAGAAACCCAGAAAAACTCTCCCAAAATCTTTTTTCACAATGATTGAAGAATTAAGTATTCAAGATATTTGGAGACAAAGACATTTGAAAGAAAAACAATACACCTTTTATTCAAATAGACATTTGTCGTGGTCAAGGATAGATATGATATGGATTTCAACAGAACTTATAGATCAGTGATGGTGAACCTTTTTGGCGTTGCGGGGCAAATGTCCGAGCGCGCAAGTGCACGAGTGCACAAGCACTCTCATGCTCTTATGCCAGCACCCATAATGCAATGGGTGCCCCCTATTTGCGCATGCATGCATGACCCTCCCACCATGCTTCCCATGCACATGCACCCTGCACTGTGCCTGCGCATGCACACATGCACCCCACACTGTGCATGTGTGTGCCCCCCACGCATGCACCTCCACTTTTTCCAAGAGGGCCGGCGCGCCTCTTACTGGAGGACAACCAGTTACCAGCCCGTTCCCTGATGAGATAACTGTTCCCCAGCCGGTGGCAGCGCTCTTGGCCCCGCCACCTCGGTAGCACCATGCACCAGCCGGGGAAGCTCACCCCTCCACCTCGGGCCCCGCATGCAGCCTGCAACCAGGAGATGTATCACCCAGGAACCAACCGCTGCCTGAAATGCAATGCACTTATCCTGTGGCTTGCATAAACCGCTCCAGCCACTTTTAAAATAGCCACCTGGCACTTCCCTCAGGTGCCCAGGGTTGGCAAGCAGTTCTTCTTCTGAAGAAGAAGGGGGGGGGAGAGGCAGGTGCACCAACTTAGATGGGCTTTGGTTGCTTGTTCTGCTGCGACCCCGGACCCTTGCCTGGGCTCCTCCCCATTGGGTGCCAGGCTTCCCGGCAAGCCCCCTGCACCTTTGCTGCCTTGGTCAGAGCCTGATTCTGAAAGCAGCCCCAGGAAGTGTGGAGGTCGGGACTCAGTTGGCAAAGCGGGCGCTGCGCAGGGGGTGTAAGGCAAGGCGCTGCCACACAAAAACACTGTTGCTGTGATCTTGGCAAGCGTTTTTCTGCTGGCAGTGCTGCGATCCCCTTCCCGAATCCACGCCACCACCCAAAAAAGCTTTCCTTCCTGGAAATGCACATTGCAGAGCATCCTCATCCTCCTTCTTCGCAGACTCCACAGACTCTTTCCCCAGTCTAGCTTGTTGCAGGTGGACCACATTGCCCTTTCCA